>JANAVB010011199.1:5370092-5970092 GCA_029216955.1 Iris pallida | reverse complement strand
AGGCTATTTGAGATGCTTTTGTAGCCATAAACCCAAGGAATGGAGCAAACATCTTACTTGGGCAGAGTTTTGGTTCAATACCAATTGGCATACTGCCACTAAAGTTACTCCTTTTGAAGTTGTCTATGGTAGAAAGCCTCCCCATATTCTCACTTATTCTTCAGACATCATCACTAATAGAACAGTAGCAGAGGAACTAATGACCAGAGACAATGCCTTGCAAATTCTAAAAGATAACTTGAATCTAGCTCAAGATAGGATGAGGAAGATGGCAGATATACACAGGACTGATAGGGAATTCCAGGAAGGAGATTGGGTGTACCTGAGAGTACAACCCTACAGGCAGATTACTATAGCTCATAGGAGACCTCAGAAATTATCTCCTAAATACTATGGACCTTACCAAGTTCTGTCAAGGGTGGGACAAGTAGCTTATAAACTGAAATTGCCAGAAGGAGCCCTTATACACCCTGTATTCCATGTATCCCAGCTTAAAAAGAAAATTGGGCACCACACTGAGGTTCAAACTGGCATACCTACACAGAGAGAAGAACTCATTCTAGAGCCACACTGGGTTCTGGAAAGAAGACTTGTTCAGAGGAGGAACCAAGCTGCAGTAGACCTGTTGGTCCATTGGAAGGATGGCCTTGCAGAAGAGGCCACTTGGATGCCATATGAAGATTTTATCAAAACTTTTCCTCATTTTGACCTTTAGACAAGGTCAAATTGATGGAGGGAGTATTGTTACAATTCCATCTGTGATTGCATTGTCATCATTGCCAGCTCAGTGCCAGCTCAGAGGGGGATTGCATCATAGTAGTAGCCCAGTCACCCGTTATTGCCAGCTCAGCAATGGGGGCGTTAACTGTAAATAACTAACTGATACCATTTGGTATCAGTTAAATGAATGTAACAGTCCCAGATATAGACTATAAATATCCAGGTCGAGAAGGAATAGAGCAGACTGGTATTTGTAAACTTTAGCCTCTTAATTCATAGTCTATGTAGCTCTTGCTAGATCCCCAATTTTAATACAATCCCTAATTCAATTTTCCTTCCAATTTGTCTCTTCTTCTTCTTCTTCTTCAATTTCTCTCATCTGTAGAAGATTTCATGGCTTCATGATTGAAATCTCCACCACAGCTGGGGTTCCAGGGAAGGAACCTCAACAGAGAATAACAAATAGAGTGGAGGAGAGAAAAATATTGTGACCTGGAGAACGATAGAGGAGGAGGAGGAGTAGCTCGAGCGAGGAAAAGTAAAAAATGGGCGCGGAAGGAGCAAATTTTAGAGGAGAAAAAATATTTTGAGGAGACTTTTGAAATATTTTCCAATTTGATTTCTCCAATTCTGCTACCAAATATCAGGAAAAGGAAAAAGTTGGGGGGGAGATATAAAAAATGGCACCTTATTTTCCAATTTCGTCTACAGAGTCTAGCAAATCTTTGTATTTATTAAATTATTATTTCCTTATTAAATTAATTATTTATTAGTGATTGATTTTGGAGTCCCTAATATTTTCTACAAAACATCTAAAATATTTTTACATATATTTTCTCATTTATTGATTAAAAAAAGTTAGTGACCGTATAATCCGTCACCATTAAGTATTCATTCCGTCAGAAGTAGTATTACTAACCTTTGATTAAATCCGACACAATTAGTCTTTTACTAGTGACTGAATATTCATTCCGCCACTGACTTCCGTCACTATAAGCAAATTTTCTTGTAGTGAGAGGTTGGTGATGGCAAGGAGACGAGCTGAGGTTGACAGAGTCGATGGCATCAACACGGTTGCCAGATCTTAAAGTGGGCTCCATAAGGATTTATGCTCTATAAGAATTTTTTACCTAAAATTTATGCCATAAACTTATTCCCTATTATTTGCCCTAAAATTAGATTTTTTTTCAAAAATCTGCTGATGTGAGGAGAGGAGGAACATGAGGAAGAGGTGGAGAGCTCCTCGGAGGAGAGAGATTTACCTGGGGCTTCACCTGCTCGGAGGAGAAAAAAAGTAGAGAATGGTCCTTAGAGGAGAGTGAGGCTTCACCCGCTCGGAGGGGAGGGAGGGAGAGAGAGAGAGAGAGAGAGAGAGAGAGAGAGAGAGAGAGATGAGAGTGAGGCTTCACCCGTTTGTTGGAGAGCAGGGGGGTTTCATCGTGAAAGTTGGATGAAAAAAAGAGGGAAACGAAAAGTGTTCCCCCCCAAAACACATTTCTAATGTATCTATGTCACGTGAAATACACATGTTAAATTTTATTAAATGTACTAACGGTTTTAATGTGTTACAAAATAAATAAGAAGTATTATTTATATTAAATTTTATTTTTTTTTCCATTTATACTAACACTTTTTTTGTGTTGCTAACGATTTTTTTACCATTGGTAAATAGTAACAGTAAAAAACATTAGTAATTGAAAATTTTAGGTGTTAGAAAATCCCACTTTTGGTGTAGTGAGAGAGGAGAGGCTTGGAAAAAAAAAGGGGAAGCAGTTTGCAAGATTGAGAAAATAGAAAGTTTGTGAGAGTTAGATGGGGGAGAAAAGAGAAAAATTGGGAAGGCGCCAAAAAAGGAGCGGGCTGCTGTAAGTTTTGACGAAAAGGAAAAAAGAGGGCTTTAACTTATTTTTTAATATAAAATAGAAAACTGTGTTGCTTCACCCATGATTGGAACAGTAGATAGTTCAATTGTGAGCATTAGATTAACTCGGTTAACCGAACCGAATTACCAAATATCGAATTTGACCGAAAATCGAATAACAAAAATTGAAACCAACCGAAATATCCCGTACCAAACCAAATCGAACGGAATAAATCTGTTCGATTTTTAGTTTATTTGGTTTAACCAATATTTCAGTTTATTTATAAATTTTTTTGTCAATATATATAGTAACTAAATATACAAATATATATTTCGTATATATATTACTAAATTTTCTTATTCGGTTTACCAGGGAGAGGAATTTTAGATGAAATTTCTGAAAGGTTAGTGGGATTAAACTGAAACCGAATCCCAAAACCGAAACCGAAACCGAATAAGAAATTTTAGTATTTTCGAAACCGAACCGAATTTTTTTTTTCAAACCGAACCACTTATTCGGTTAGGTTCGGTTCAGATTTCGGTCCAAAAACCGAATAATGCTCACCCCTAGACATACGGGCATAGCAACATTCAGAAAAAAAAACTATACCTTTAACAGCGTTCATAACACGCTATATAAAGTTCTGTTAACAGCACTGCATAATGAACGCTATTGATAATGACATTCTAATAGCAGGGAGGCTTCAACGCTATAGATAAACTGCTATTGTATGAACGTTTAATAGCACTTCAATATGAACGCTATGAATGATTATATTATAATAGCATGGAGGCTCAAACGCTATTGATAAACTGCTATTGTATTCTATTTTAATAGCACTGCGGAAGGAACGCTATTAATGATGACATTCTATAACAGGGAGGCTTGAACGCTGTCACGATCCGCTCCCAATTTTGGGATACGAGTTCGTGGCCAAGTCCAGCCTACGCCGCAGCATCGACGGTAGTATGCTGTCTATGATAACAATGGTCCACAACAAGCATAACACGCATATATATCATCCACAACTAAGCCAGCAATAATCACCAAAATATTCAATAGTCTCAATATTATAAATATGACATAATCCACTACAACTCAGAAAGTCTCGGGAACAAATCCAGATAGCAAAAAATAAAATAGACAACTAAACTCCATAACTACAACTACTAACTAATACGAATCCATAAGGAAGGAAATATGCTAATTCGTATCAGTGCTGGAACCGGGTACGCCAGTGATGTCAGTGTCTCCAACATACTCATCGTAAACCTCTGGACAGATCACGTTGTCTACAACTGAAAAATGGTTATCCAGTCAGGATTGGAACAAGATTACCATAACACTACATTACACAATATAGTATACAAGCATGAAGGAACAATAAAAGAAATTTTACTGAAGATAAGCATAGGCATGGCATTGTATGATAATGAAAAACCACTAAGACATGATAATAAGATGAAGGTTGACTTGACATACCACAAAGACATGATGACAATAAGAAGGTAGACTCGACGAAAGAAGAACAATAGACAAATAGAGCAACAATAATTAAGTCACGTGTACTGTGTGTTTTAGAATACCAACTTTCAGCATGTAGACGGCTTGGGATATCCGTCAGTCATACGTGTGGTACATGACTGATATTATGCAATCAATGTATAGGGGGTCTGTATTCAATTTGTTGACCACATGCTTACTTGTTGTATTCCCCTGCCCGACTCACTCACAATACATGTCCACTACGATAAACATTAGCAATACGATAAACTGTAAACAATAGGAAACAATGAGTAAGGCATGAATATGTATGTATATCCAACCGATTCTAACTCTCGTGCACAATAGTAATCATGAACAATGACAATCATGGACCATAAGGGAGTAATAGTAAAAAGACGACACGAAGATACATACAGTATAAAATAAAAGAAACATAGGTCATAGTGATACTTGTCTGCTCCGATAGATGATAAAGTCACAAGTCAAGACATCGTAGTCCGATCTACCCCGTCACATAAAAACCACAAGTTAGAACAACGATTCCCACTCTAAAAATCATAGAAAGTGACTAATGGGTTAAATTAATTAATACTATTTTAATTCTAGAGTAAATCCTTTAAAATCCTATTTTAACCTATTTAATTCTGAAATAACAATTTACACATAAATATTTGGCCAAGGAAAGTCACGGTTCCAAATTTGGGACCCATGGCACGCAAACCGAGACATACTGTTGACTAACTAGTCAAACATTATGAATTCAAAAGTTTGAGTGTGCAACATAGTAGATTTTAGTGCCATGAGTGTACTAGAATCGACCGTGCCGCAAAATCACGATTTGGTCAAAAGTTATCGCCATTATGGCTAACCATGACCAAATCAATGAACCATTGACCAAATCTGACTTCTATGAACAAAATAAAATAATAGATGAAACTCTAAATTTCTGGAAAATTTATATGTTGTAGAGCTCGGTGTCAGCTTTCCAAAACTTTAAACGGATCGCGAAACGGAGCTCGGGATCGCTCGAAATCTCGAAAACCGTACGACGTGTTGATTTTTGGACAATCGAAACTCAAATAATTATTCAGAAATTCGAGATCAAAATACCAGAAAATAAATTATATTTTCAGAAACCTAACCTCAATACGCTTCTAAAAAAATGGCGCACAAAACGGACGTCTAGTTCAACGGCAATCCCTCCGCGAAGTCATAGAATCCCTATCGAACTCTCCCACAAAAAGCTGCTGAATTAATATAGGTTTTCGGAAACCTAAAATATACTAATATATATAGGAAAATAAGTCGGTGGCTGTGGCTTGAGGTGGCTGGGCGGGGACACGTGGCAGCATCTGCTGCCTCCCGCCCAGATCCAATGGTTCATATGTGAGCCGGCTTTGGGGTGAGCCAGCTCAGCCGCTTGGCTCGGCTTCCAAATTTGAAAACCCACGTGACGCTCCACCCAGACGCTAACGGGTGGGCCTGCCCCTCCCCGCTTCAACGGCTGACGGGTGGGCCCCCGCTCGGCTGACTGTGTAATTGAGGGGAAAAATAGGTTTTTAAATACAAATAATTAATTAATAATCAGGAAAAATCCTAAAAATCCCAAATAAATCCTAGAAAATTCTTAAAATTTTCTAGAAAAATCTAGAAAATATTTTAAGGGTTCTAGAGCCTAAATAAATTCTTTGGCCTCATAACTACTCTCGGGTGCTCTCACAGTAAATCATAGAAGCTTAGGAAGATAATAAAATCATATATAAAATTATCTAAAAATCTTCATAAAATCCTGAAAATTCTAAAATGGTGAAATAATATACTAGGGACTATCTAGGAGCCCCAGAGACCATATACGACCTAATTTCCTTATATCTAACCTATAGGCTTAGGCAAAACAATCTTACGATCCCTTGTCAATATCATAGTTAATAATTGATTCTAACTAAAATAAAATAAAATAAAATAAATCTCCAAAATAGAAGATAGATTCTAGGAACCCAAATGCTACAAACTATCCCCCTTAAAAGATTTTTGTCCTCAAAAATCAAAACATCACAAATAGCATAGTATAATACCTAACTCTTACAAGCAATAATTCGTATACTACGTCACGGAGAGAGATAATGGCTAGGAACATAAGGGAACTAATCAATAATAAGCATACTACGAACTAACTAAGCATGCATAACAACTAAAACTAAAGAAGGCTCTACGAACACTGTACTCTCTGCTGTCGATCCCTCGGGTTCGGGAGTAGCATATGGGTTAGCTACCCTTTTCCCCTTACGGATCACACTGCGCCTTGTCTCAACCATTGCGAACTAAAAGGAAAGAAAGGATATGGTTAGAACGGTAGATACAAACATATCGAAGAAATCACGGACGAAATCAAGCAAGATGCAATTTAAGAGACAATAAGATCCTAAGATAAAATAGACTCATAAGGTCAAAAATCCTACTGTGGATGATATAACCTCCAAACTTCAACTCTATTTGCAGGCTCGTAGTAGTACAACTAACATAAGCACTACCACAAGTTCGCAGACTTTCGCAAAATTGGACCTGCATGGGCCACCATAAAAACTTGTCACGACCCGCTCCCAATTTTGGGATATGAGTTCGTGGCCAAGTCCAGCCTATGCCACAGCATTGGCGGTAGTACGCTGTCTATGATAACAATGGTCCACAACAAGCATAACACGCATATATATCATCCACAACTAAGCCAACAATGATCACCAAAATATTCAGTAGTCTCAATATTATAAATATGACATAATCCACTACAACTTAGAAAGTCTCGGGAACAAACCCAGATAGCAGAAAATAAAATAGACAACTAAACTCCATAACTATAACTACTAACTAATACGAATCCATAAGGAAGGAAATATGCAAATTCGCATCAATGCTGGAACCGGGTATGCAAGTGATGTCAGTGTCTCCAACATACTCACCGTAAACCTCTGGACAGATCACGTCGTCTACAACTAAAAAATGGTTATCCAGTCAGGATTGGAACAAGATCACCATAACACTAATTACACAATATAGTATACAAGCATGAAGGAACAATAAAAGAAATTTTACTGAAGATAAGCATAGGCATGGCATTGTATGATAATAAAAAACCACTAAGACATGATAATAAGATGAAGGTTGACTTGACATACCACAAAGACATGAGACAACAAGAAGGTAGACTCGACGAAAGAAGAACAATAGACAAATATAGCAACAATAGTTAAGTCACGTGTACTGTGTATTTTAGAATACAAACTTTCAGCATGTAGACGGCTTGGGATATCCGTCAGTCATACGTGTGGTGCATGACTGATATTATGCAATCAATGTATAGGGGGTCTGTATTCAATTCGTTGACCACATGCTTACTTGTTGTATTCTTCCGCCCGACTCACTCACAATACATTGCCATTACGATAAACATTAGCAATACGATAAACTGTAAATAATAGGAAATAATGAGTAAGACATGAACATGTATGTATATCCAACCGATTCTAACTCTCGTGCACAATAATAATCGTGAACAACGATAATCATGAACCATAAGGGAGTACTAGTAAAAAGACGACACGAAGATACATACAGTATAAAATAAAGGAAACATAGGTCATAGTGATACTTGCCTGCTCCGATAGATGATAAAGTCACAAGTCAGGATGTCGTAGTCCGATCTACCCCGTCACATAAAAACCACAAGTTAGAACCACGATTCCCACTCTAAAAATCCTAGAAAGTAGCTAATAGGTTAAATTAATTAATACTATTTTAATTCTGGAGTAAATCCTCTAAAATCCTATTTTAACCTATTTAATTCTAAAATAATAATTTACACATAAATATTTGGCCAAGGAAAGTCACGGTTCCAAATTTGGGACCTGTGGCACGCAAACCGAGACATACTATTGACTAACTAGTCAAAAATTATGAATTCAAAAGTTTGAGTGTGCAACATAGTAGATTTCAGCGTCATGAGTGCACTGGAATCGACCGTGCCACAAAATCATGATTTGGTCAAAAGTTATCGCCATTATGGCTAACCATGACCAAATCGATGAACTGTTGACCAAATCTGACTTCTATGAACAAAATAAAATACTAGATGAAACTCTAAATTTCTAGAAAAATTATATGTTATAGAGCTCAGTGTCATCTTTCCAAAATTCAAACGGATCGCAAAACGGAGTTCGGGATCGCTCGAAATCTCAAAAATCGTACGACGTGTTGATTTTTGGACAACCGACACTCAAATAATTATTCAGAAATTCGAGGTCAAAATACCAGAAAATAAATTATACTTTCAGAAACCTAACCTCAATACGCTTCTAACAACAAAAATGGCACACAAAACGGACGTCTAGAGCAACGACAATCCCTCCACGAAGTCGTAGAATCCCTATCGAACTCTCCCACAAAAAGCTGCTGAATTAATATAGGGTTTTTGGAAACCTAAAATATACTAATATATATAGGAAAATAAGTCGGTGCTGTGGCTTGAGGCGGCTGGGCAGGGACACGTGGCAGTATCTATTGTCTTCCGCCCAGATCCAATGGTTCATATGTGAGCAGGCTTTGGGGTGAGCCAGCTCAGTCGCTTGGTTCGGCTTCCAAATTTGGAAACCCACGTGGCGCTCCACCCAGACGTTGACGGGTGGGCCTGCCCCTCCCCGCTTCAGCGGCTGACGGGTGGGCCCCCTGCTCGGCTGACTGTGTAATTGAGGGGGAAAATGGGTTTTTAAATACAAATAATTAATTAAAAATCAGGAAAAATCCTAAAAATCCCAAATAAATCCCAAAAAATTCCTAAAAATTCCTAGAAAAATATAGAAAATATTTTAAGGGTTCTAGAGCCCAAATAAATTCTTTGGCCTCATAACTACTCTCGGGTGCTCTCACAGTAAATCATAGAAGCTTAGGAAAATAATAAAATCATATATAAAATTATCTAAAAATCTTCATAAAATTTTGAAAATTCTAAAATGGTGAAATAATATACTAGGGACTATCTAGGGGCCCAGAGACCATATATGACCTAATTTCCTTATATCTAACCTATAGGCTTAGTCAAAAAATCTTACGATCCCTTGTCAATATCCTAGTTAATAATTGATTCTAACTAAAATAAAATAAAAAATCTCCAAAATAGAAGATAGATTCTAGGAACCCAAATGCTACAAACGCTATAGATAAACTGCTATTGTATGCCCTATTTGTTGTAGTGGCACTAGATTTTAAGTTAAATTGACTACATTTTCTTGATTGGTATTGAAGCTTCACTATTTTATCAACAAGTAATATGAGAGCTTAGTCTGTCAATTGTTCTATCCTTGTGAGTTACCTTTCTAGCTCAGCCTATATAGAGACTTTGTTACTCTCAATGCATCAGAAAGATACGACTCATTTCAAGTAGTTGCTATCGGCCATGATTAAGTAATATAGTTAACATAAAATCTGAATCCTAAATAAGTATTCATAATTAAATCATATCAGAATGTAGGTTCTTATCTTCTGTGTATTGTCTTGTGGTCTTACCCTATGAAAATAAGTCACTCTGGATTGTAATGTGAAATATGAATTTTGTTGTTGTCATATATTATCTTAAATTTAATGATTCTCCACAAATAAAGCCATTGCATATGCATGCAATATAATTTCTCTTGATTCCAAGCACATGTCAGCATTTAAGTAGAACTAAACTTTCCTTTGATAATTCACGTTGATGAAGTTTTTCACATTTGGTGATTATGGCACACTTGTATGCATGAGGTTATGCCTTTGCCAATTTGTGTTAGGAAAGGCACATTCCATAAGCCTAAAGCGCACACATTATCTTGCAATCTCCATTATGAAGATGGAGAACAACGAATCTCTGATACAGTGAAGCTGTGAAACACTAAAAGAAGTTCTTTCTAGTCATTCCGGTCATGTTTTTACTTTGTGTTGGATGGCGATGGCGATTCTTGCTAGAGTTTTATCCTTTGCTAGTTGAATATCCCACTAGTGCCATCAAGTCTTCCTTTTCTTTTGATTATAGGAACGAGTGAGGCTGCAAAGTTACTATGTGCAATTGGAATCACACTTTTCAAATTGTGCGAGGAAACTGTCAATATTCTTGGAAAGTCTGGCATGCATTTTTTTTTAGTCCTGAACATCCACCATTGACAGAACCAGCACAAAGGACACTTGATGGAGTTCCTGAAGGGATGCAGTATCAGTTGCAAATATCAGGTAGGTAAGTGTCATGTGCAATATACAGGTATTGTACGCATGTGTAGACAGGGTATGTGCAAGCTTTGAGTGTTTTGAGAGCAATTGTGTGAGTGATTAATTAAGTAGTGAACTTGTTGTATGTGTCCTGCAGTAGGTAGGTAAACTAGTGTGTTAGTCAGGAAAGAAAACTGCAACATAGCAGTTTAGGATGTCCGAATTCTAGTAGATTTCCTACAGAACCAGTGTAGATAGGATCCAGCCTAGGAGTACCAGTGCTCTGTGCAAGGGAGTAGTAGCAGGACCTGTGTAGCAGTGAGGGTGTGTGAGTGTATCATGTGTGGTGTTTGTGAGTCATAGGTAAATGTCAATATATAGAGGGATATCTAGATGTGAATAGATAGGGGTATAAATAGATGTATGCATATAGTAAAACTGGTAGGATATTCACATCGGTATAATACTGTTTAAGGTATTCCTATAGGCTATATGAGATATATGTACATGTGGGTAGAAGGGTACTGTGGTATATGCTAAGGATAGGTAGGTAAGTGTACATGTATTTGTGTACAGCAACTCCAGTTTGCCAGTGAAGAAGATAGGGTCGTATCAATCCTAATTACACTTTTAGGAATATTGATATGATTCAGTTTTAGAATTTTATTTTCAATTGTCTACTTGTTTGGATCCGGATGAGGGTGTCACTGTAACATACCAGTTTTTTGGTTCATTGTTTTGATTTGTTTGTTTGGTTCATTGTTTTGAGTTATTTGTTGGCACTGAAACTGAATTATACGATCTCTTATTATCCAATTTCTTGAACATAGTAGATTTTGGTTATCTTAGTCTCTTATTCTTTAATTTCTTGATTTTAACTTATAACTTGTTTTATAATGTTGTATGCAGGTGTTGCTAGTTGTCGTCGTTCAAATCTCCATCATTCGGTTGGAGAATAACTTTTGGGATCATCTTGTAGAGAACTAAAATTTGAACATATTATATTTTGTGATCGAGCTACATTTTATTATTTGTAACTTTTACTTTATGTATACTTTTAATGACATTTTATAATGATTAACGTTTGCGATATGTTATTAGTTGTTTTGAATTAAATTGACAGCTTTGGTTAATTTAGTGGACCTCTTGGATGTTGATTCAGTGAAGGTGTGGAATGCACCATTTTTTGTGTTTTAATGGTAATTTCATGAATCATCATATATATATATATATATTTGTGGTTCAAACTAAATATTTCCTATGAAATTGAAATTAAAAAAATGCACATGAACGTTAATAACGCATTTCAAAATTGGCCATGCAAATTACATCTAGGAACGAACATAAAACGTTTCAAACTGATAGTTAGAAACAATTCAAAGGTGTTCCAAAAAAATACTTTAGAAATGCATTATATGTATATCAAAATCTAATTTTAGGAACGTTTCAAATTCGTTACAAAATTATTTTAGTAACATATTATATGTGTTTCAAAATTTAATTTAGGAATGTCTGATAACTGTTCCAAACGAAATTTAGGAACACATTATATTCGTTCCAATAATTGCAACGCCACTTTTAGGAACAGTATTTAAATGTTCCTAAAAATATTAGGTACATACAAAAAGTGTTCCTAAATGCCCATTTTGGTGTAGTGATAGTATGATCATGTTGGTTGCAACACGAATAGGCCAAGAGTCTAAGTAATAAAATTAATCCTAAGGCAAGAATAGAAAGACACTCAAAAGAATAGTTGTACTCACTATATAAACGTGTTAGTTTTGTATAGATGGGTGAGGGGCTCACTCACCAGTACGGTTGTGTACTGATGCCCCACCAGTCTTCATGTGCAGGTTCAGGTATCATCACGCTCGGGGTGGAGCTCACTTGGACGCGTTGAGACATGGAGTTCCTTGACGTTTCGAGGCATGCGGCCGCTTTAAAAGTTGTAAGCCTTCGGGCATAAGCGATTGTAATTGAGAGAAGATAGAAAGAGAGATAGAGAGAGGGAGAGAGAGAGCTGAGTGTTTGTATTCAGAGAGAAAGTGAGCTTGAGTGACTAGTAATCTTGGCTTTGTGTCCTTGTAATCTTATTTTTAATATCAATAAGGAGTATCTGTTTATACAAGCCTTTGTGTTATTCAACTTCTCTGCTCGGACTTTTGTGCGACGACCCCATCGCAAGCTATTGTAATCGGCCGTTATAAAATCCGCCTTAAGCGAGGACAATCTAGGCTAGCACGGTATCACGTCCTAGCGAGGATGATTGGTTCTTAGGAACCGAGGCGTGACAGAGTCGAGGTTATGGAAGTTCAAGAAGGAAAAAAGTGTGTGAGAGAGAGAGAGAGAGTAAGAGAGAGAGAGATTCGCTTAGGTTATGGTTGAGAGGGGGCGGTGATAGGCCTCGACATTCTATATATATATATATATTCATGTATTTAAAAAAAGATATGGATAGGTTTGTATCTTCCTCTGGATGCATCTATTTGAATATCGTAGGTAGATCAACAATAAGGGATATGGATGAATTATGGTTTAGAGATAGAACATGTTGGCTTTGTATGGATGGACGAGAGACCTTTCCACTAGTGCATTCTATGTACTGATATCCTACCAGATTGCTTGCAGGTTTCAGGTGGTAACTCGCTCGGTGCAGAGCTCGTTTGGACACACTGAGACATGGATTTCATTGTCATTTCGAGGCGTGTGACTGCATGGAAGACTTCACTTATATGGGACATAATGTATGGACATCGCCTGTTGTAAATATTCTCGGGTTGTAAGCCTCAAGGCATGAGTGAATGCATTCAGAGAAAGAGAGAGTGAGTGAGAGAAAGAGAGAGTAAGCTTGAGTGATTATAATATTGGCTTCGAGACGTTGTAATCTTTTGTTTCAATATAAATAAAGTTGATTTTGTTTTCAATACGATTTGTGTTGATTCAACTTTTTCTGTTTGGGACTTCTGTGCGACTCTGTCATTTAGCTACTCACTCGGTGCGAGTGCAAATTAGGCTCACACGTCATCACGTCCAAGTGAGGACAATCAGTTCTGCGGAACAGAGGTATAGCACTGTAGTAGGGCTTGCTACCCGAACTAGAAGGGCGCATCGTAATATGGTTATTTGGGACCATAGATGGGGCTATCTACCTGCACACAAAGGATCGTCGTCTTACTAGGAAGAATAGCCCAATTTGACTTGTGGTTTCAGTGAGCTTCATATAGATCTGCTTGCATGCTTAACTAGTTGGTGGCGAGTATGAATTTACACGCATGTATTTGTTGGTGTTTTTGCCTTTGGACTAGAAAAGATAGTCCCACATTGGCTACACCAAATGGTGAGTATCTCAATATAATGCATTGCTTGTGTTGAGGTGTGCACATGAGGTGTAGTGGGGCACAAGTTTGTGCCATGTGGGAGTATTTTCCTAGAAGGAAAAAGGATTAAATCCAACAAGGATGCAAGTTGATTTTTGTTGTGCGGACTCGGACTCGGACGCGGACTCCAGGATGTCTCGTGCATGCACGGAAGTGTTCGGGGGGTAGGCGTGGACTGGCACACTTCTATGCGGATTGTGGGATGATCTAAAATATCAAACTCTATTTTTGAGTATTGGTATTTTAGTCCCACATCGGATAGGAGAAGAGGTGAAGTCTCAACTCCACTCTATAAATAGAGCCCCTTGGCCTCCTTTGAAAGATGCACCAAAAAGAGAGTTAAGGGAGTCTGTAAAGTCCAGGAAGCCCGTTCAAGTCTCAAATATTGACTTACGAGCGTTCCAGAAGTTCTTCGTGAACTTGCTGGTTCCTGGAAGCAGATCGTGTTGGGACGAATCTTGCTTTGAGCAACGGTGATCTTAATCACCCCAGCAAGAACCTTTCCTCTTCTTCTTTCTTCTCCTTCATCTAAGTTGTAACTCAGTTCTGTCCGTCTGCAACTGCGATTGCAAGGAAAAATGTGAGATTTATTTTCTGAACTCAGTTCTGTCCGTCAGCAATTGCGATTGCGAGGAAGAACGTGAGATTTACTTTCTGATTATTGTTGCTTTGGTAATCAGATTTATATTATAGTGTTCCTCTTGGATCTCGAGAATAATCAGAAGGTGAACGTTTGTTGAACCTTTGATCTCGACATCGAGTCTACCATCTTTGATCAAGCCCCGGGACTAACAATCTCAAAGCAAGATCCTTGTAGATGGAGAACTCTCGTGCTTCTCTCATCGATACCAGCTTTAACAAGTTGGAAAAATTCGATGGAGAACATTTCCAAATCTGGAAGAGGAAGGCCACCCTTAATCTTCAACTCGTGGACGTAGACCATGTGTTGATTGAGGATGAACCGACGAATCCAGAAGGAGGAACTGTCGAAGCTATTGCTGCTGCACTCGTCAAGCAGAGCAAATGGAAGAGAGAAAACAACATCTGTAAACTGCTGATTCTCAATTCTGTGGAAGACTCTCTGGCAGAGTCATATTCCAAGAAGGTGAAGGCCAAAGAGGTCTGGAATTCTTTGGGTAAGCTATATGAAGATGATAAGAACAGGTCCAAAAACTTCATCGTCGAGAAGTACCACAAGTGGCTCTTCGAAGACGAGATGACGATGCTACCTCAAGTAAAGGAATTCCTGAAGTTGCGCTAGAAGTTAGATGACGAAAAGATGCCCCTCGTCGACAAGTTTATCGTTGAAGGGATAGTCTCGAAACTTCCTGCCGGTTGGAGCAACTTCTATGCTAGAATGCATCAAAAGAAGCTGGACATTAGCTTGGAAGATCTTTTACAAGAGATCCACGTTGAGGACGAAATGTGATCTCAACAGAAGATGGACTCTCTGTCCAAACAACTGGCTAAGGCCAACTTGGTGCAGATAAGAGAGTTCAAGGGGAAGCAGGTGGCTTCTCATCACAAGAAGAAGGACTCCACTAATCTAAAAGTGAACGGTCCTTCGTTCAAGCAACAGAAGTCTAAGTCCCACGTGACTTGCTTCAACTGTGGCAAGAATGGCCACTACATGAGTGAATACAAATCCAAGCACAAACCAAAATAGCAGGTATAGCTAAACTTGGTTATTTTGAATACTTAACTTGGTTGCTATTGTTGCACAGGTTGAGTTATCTAGCGTGGTAGCTGACTAGTAGTCTGACACTAGTGCATCTGACCACGTGTGCTCTCAAAGGAGCTGTTCACCAAGGACGAGCCATGTTATGAAGAAGGTCTCGATGGCGAACATATATCTAGCAGAAGTTCTGAAGATCGAGACAGTGGTTATTAACCACCGACAAAGACATTGGAATGCGTGTTGCACGTACCAGAGATTTTTTGGCAATCTGATCTCAGAAAGTCTGTTATCTGATACAGACTTGAAAGATGGACATTCGTACTAGCCAGATGGTAATTTCTTGACGAGAAACATGCTTCGAAAAGATGTTCGGTGCTGAAGGAATATTCGAACTTCTGCTGATGACGATGAAGTTACTTCATTGAGTGGACTGAGAGTTGTTCTATGACAGAAGCAGACTCAAGCTGTCCTACCGGAACCTTATCTTTGGAATGTGGGGGTAAGGAGGTGGAGGAGTTTAAGGTCTGTGCAGATACAAGACTATTGGGAAGCGGCTCAGACGATTGAACTAAAGTACTGATTATCTGGAGTTAGTACACTCAGATATCTGTGACTTTTATCAATTCTCCACAGAGGCCGATTCGAAGTGTTTCTCGAAGTGCACATTCATATGACTTCTCAAGTAGAAGGATGCAGCATTCGAGTATAGTTCAGAGACTTCAGGGATGAAGCTGAACGTTAAACCGATCTATAACTACTCAGAAGTGATCGAGATGTAGAGTATAGGTCTCATGAATCGCATCGTTCTGCAAAGAACATGGAATCATCAATGAGACTACTGCTCCGTATTCTCCTCAATCTAACGGGATAGCGGAGAGGAAGAACAGAACGTTGACAGAAATGATGAACTCAATGCTGCTAACTACGGGTCTTCCTCAATGCTAATGGGGAGAAGCTGCATTGACGGCCACTTTTATTCTAAATAGAGTGCCGTATGCAACTTCGGACGTAACTCCTCATGAACACTGGTTCAAAGTCAGACCTAACTTGAATGTCATTCGAGTGTGGGGGGTCTCTGGCTTATGTGAAGCTCCCAGATCTGAAGATTCAGAAGCTGGGGACTAGTACTATGAAGATGATCTTCTTGGGGTATGCCGAGAAGAGTGATGCTCAGAGATTTTTTGATATTGAGTCAAATCATATCATCGAATCTCGTGAAGACAATTCACAAGGCACAAGAATATTGTTCTTACGGATAAACCGGAGAACAATAAGGGTGCGCAAGAAACTGAAGTTTTCAATAAAGAAGTAGTCCAAGAAGATGTTGTTAAAACAACGGTTGAACCAGAACTCGCTGAGCCGTCGTCGAAGCGAGCGAGGAGGCCGAAGAACTTCGGAGATGACTTCATCACCTATCATGTGGAAGCAGATCCGCTTACCTATGATGAGGCGATGAAGACCAGAGATGATATTTTCTGGAAGAAGACGATTGGCAATGAAATTGATTCCATCACCTCAAAATAACAATTGGGTGTTGGTTGATCTTCCTGAAGGAGTAAAATCCATCGGATGCAAATGGATCTTCAAGAAGAAGATGAAAGCATATGGAACTATTGACAAGTTCAAGGCCAGGTTGGTGGCCAAGGGGTTTTCTCAGAAGCAGGGGATCGACTACTTTGACACGTATGCTCCAGTAATCCGGATGACCACCATCAGAATATTGATTGCTCTCGCAGCGATACATAAGATGGTGATACATCAGATGGATATGAAAACGACATTCCTGAATGGCGAGCTGACCGAAGAGATCTACATACAACAACCAGAAGGATTTATCATCAAAGGTCTTGAAGACAAAGTTTACAAGTTGGTGAAATCTCTGTACGGTTTAAAGCAAGCTCCCAAAATGTGGCGTGAGAAGTTTGACAAAGTCATAAGGTCAAATGGCTACAGGGTCAGTAAAATAGACAAGTGTGTCTATACAAAGTTTGCTGACGGAAGAGGAGTCATCGTTTGTCTATACGTGGACGACATGCTAATCCTAGGTACGAATATAAGCTGTGTCACAGAGACAAAGAAGTTCCTATCGACGAAGTTCAGTATGAAGGACTTGGGGAATGCTGATGTTATCTTGGGACTCAAGATCATCCGGACAGACACTGGACTAGCGCTGTCACAGTATTATTATGTTGAGAAGATGATCACTCGTTACGGGTATCAGGATCTTCCAGGGATCGATACGCCGTACAAGTGTGATCTGAAACTGAAGCCTAATTCAAGGGAAAGCGTCAGGCCTATTGTATTCTGTTATTTGGCTTCGTGCCGTTGTATTCTGTTGTGATATTATCGATAAAGAGAATCATGTTTCTTGTATCTTGTGTCTATTGTCTCTTCTCTTTATTTTTGTTGTGGTGACTTTTATTCTGAGAAGTACTATGGACTATCTTTCGTTTCGTTTTGTATAAACGCAAATTCAGATTTGTATGATATTAAATCCGGTGACGACTTTTTGTCTTGTGAAATCAGGACGTGACAATTCTTGTATATGAACCTTAGAATATAAGCAAGTCAAGCATTATTGACGATCACTGTTTGGTATGGTATATGTATATACAGCCCAGGAAAAAGAAAAAGAAAATAGAGGGCTCTTTCTTTTTCTTTTTTCTTTTTTCCTTCCCCCACTTGCAGGCAGCACAGCAGCGGGACACGGGACCTGTATGTGATTTGACGAAAGAGGACAGCGTCCCATCACCTAAAAGCTGGGAGATGGGCGTGGGAGGTGTGTTCGTTTTCCCACCTCTTGAAGCACTCCCGTCCATAGGACAAGCCGGTGAATCACCACAAATACCAAGGGCACTTCTATTAATTTATGTTAGTGAAGAATAAATAAATGTAAACGGTTCCCCACCGGCCCCCACGCCCCACCAAACGTTACAGTACAGTACATCCCACACCATTCATTCTGGTACTTTTTACCGCTGATTTCTCCATTCTTCTTCTTCTTTTTCTTTCTTATTAATAGATAGGTGCTGGGAAGGAAGACCTACAAGAAAAACGTATGCCTCCTTTTTTTTTAATTTTTTCCTCATGATCTGATCTAGACCATCTCCTTTATTTAAATAGATTTTTCTGAAGAATCATCCAAACTTCTTTTCCCCCTTTTTTGCAGGAGTTGGGATTATTAGGATTTTGTTGTTGAGGTTGGATTTGTGGTGGGGCTGATGACAACGAGAGAGAGCACGCCGGTAGGCGCTCATAGGCGGGTGGATCATGGCTGTTTACTGGCGTGCTCTTTCTCGGTGTCACCTTAACCCCCTGCTGCTGCGGCCGCCGATACTGATAAATCTTCAGATCTCTCTCTCCCTATGTAATTATTTTTTGTTGCTTTCTCATAATTATTCGTTATTATTTTATTATTTTATGATTGATTGAATCTATATGCTAAGTAGGTTAGAGATCAGTATTCTCGTATTCTATCTTGAGTCAGTTTTCTTGCACAATACTTTTTTTTTTCTTTGGCAGTAGTAGGCAAATATATATGGAATAATCTTGGATGATCCGTCAATCTTTCTAGAATGATCGATATGCAGACCCGTCGTCCTTAGTAAACTCTTGGTCACCTCCCTTCTTTGCATCATTTTATATTGCATTCTTTTTTCACATCATGACATCTTTGGAAGATGTTTTAATGCCATATCACATCTGCAATTTCTAGACCCCAAACTAGAAAGTCCAGTTATTGACAAACCGACAAGGTATCATAGAATATGCATATAGGAAGAAAAAACCTAATTAGGATTAGAATTGGTGCACAGAGTTGAATTAAATTAGCTTCTTGGGATATAAGAACATTATCAGGAATGGCTGGAGATACTGAATTCATTGATTATGAGGATAATTAATATAATTTGTCTACATGAAACTAAGTTGGGAGGCGAGAAATCGAGAAAATTGAAGATAGTCAATTTAGACTTGGGTATAAAGTTGAAAAGAAACATACAAAGGGTAATGATACTTGTGGATAAACTATTAAGAGAGAGTATTGTAGATGTAAGAGGAATAGAAGATAGGATAATATTTATTTAATTAATAAGTTTGATGTTACATTCAATTATCTTAAGAGCATATCTAATATTAGCCAAATAGGTTATTTCCTTATTGAAAGGATGATAGTAGCAGGTATTGCAATACACAACATATGTTGATATAGAGTGGCATTCTACCCGGAGAGAGCCCACCCAAAATAGGTTGACGGACGACAAGATATAGAAGTTGAACCTAGAGAGAGCTTAATCACCTTGCATAAATGGTCTTAGATACAAGTATTGGAAATGAAAGAGAGGCTAGGATAGACGAGAGAAATTAAAAATGAGGGTTGAACTTAGAAGGAGAGAACTTAATACCATTTAAGAAATAAAATGATAAAGAAGATGCAACCAAGAAGAACATGCTAGTATTAGGTGATATAATATGTCAAATTGTGTCCATAAAGTAGCAAAACAGATTGTAAGAGTTCCTGAAGATAATAGTTGGAATTTGAAAGAAAGTTCAAAAGGTAATCAAGGCAAACCAATTTTTTTTTATTATATAAAGATTAGCAAAAGTATAATAATGTGTCATTTTATTACTTTATTATTATTATTTTGCGAAATAAAACTTAGAGTTAATTATTGCTAGAAAGTTTAGGAGTAAGTTGAGACATTTTGCTCGAGTCAAATAATAAAAATATATTCCTTAACTGTAGGTATCATCACATCATAGATAATGGGAAATTAGTTATTCTCTTGGCTATTTCTATGTGTTGTTGCCCATTGTTAATAAAAAAATTATAATGAAAGAACAATCTTAGCTTGAGTAGGTGTGTTTACCCTTGAGATAAACATTTGTGTTCTTGTTTTTCTTGTTTTTTATTTACTTTCAAGATAGTTAAAAAATAGAAAACCAAGGTGAGTAAAGAATTGAAGGAACTATCAGTAGAGAAAATCTTCAACTTGAGCTATTTTATTACATTCACTTATTAGGCTCATGAAGTACATAACATTCTCGTTATGAGAGCAAGACATAACTGACCAACACTTTGAGCATCATGAGTCAGAATTGAGTAGCATGAAGTAAAAAGCACAAAAGTTCAAGGAGATGATAGAATCCATTCGCACATTTTGTTACCATTAATGTTGGCCTGATGCATTGAGGAAACAAGCATAAGCCCCGAGGAACAAGCAGTAAATCAAATGGCGGTCATGACAACGAAGAGATCAACTAGAGCTTACCTACCAAAATAGTTATGCTAGATTTTCCAAATTTCAACAACAAAGAAGATCCCAATAGTAGGATCTATACAAAACTTGTATTTTTTTTAATTTCATGACGTTAGAAGAAGATCAAGTGTCATCTTGGTACTAGATGATGAAGGGTGATGAATGGACGAGTTGTATGACAAGTTTTCAAAAACAAACTATGTGTGACGTACAAACCGCGCGAATACTAACTTTCTTTTGTTGTTTAACTAAGACAATAAGCTCGTTCCCTTTGGGAATATCAAACTCATTTCCAAAGGTTCTTAATTCTTGCTGGATGCATGGTAGTCAAAGGTGGGCCTCGGACGTGCCTCGCAGGAAGGGGTAGTAGTTGTGCCTTGCACCTCATTAGGCAAGACGCTTTTCTCCGGACGCACCCAAGACCCGCCTAAGGCGTTGCCTTTCAGCAAGACACAACCAAGAAGATGCGCGCCTTATAGTTTTTTAATATATATACAAAAAACTGAGAAACATAGAAATAATCCTTACCTCATATAGGTGAGAGAAAGATAGCCTTTTCCACGGTTGTCAATATTGGTTAAAGTTGAACCTGAAGAATAATTTACTAAAAATGTGGTAGAAAAAATATAAATTCTTGTTAGTTCTATTAATTGCTATTGTTGTTGCTATGCTAATTCGCTTGGTTATGTTTTAACATATTTTTCTTGATTTTAGTATGTTATTTGATTTTATTTCTTACATTACTAATTTATTTATTTATGTATGTATATTTTTATCATTTATTATTTTTGTGTCTCGCTTCGTTCGGGCACGTACCTTAAATGCGTCTTGTGTCTCGGACGATATGGACCCTTTGCACCTCGAATGTGTTGGCACATTTTATTTTGATAATATTAACAACATCTTCGTAGTTTAGTTTTCTCTGTTATCAGATTGACATCATTTCAGAAGCTCTACTACATAAAGTCTGACCATTCAAGATTACCAACCATAGCCTTGAAGACTGAAGCAAAGATCGACGTTCCTTGAAAAGACGACTCTCTACACTTCAAGATTTCGAGTCTGTACAAGGTCTAGGTCTTTCTGTAAACACTTAAGGTTGGATGACAAAACTAAAAACTTTCTAATTCCTTAGTCAAAAATCAATATCTTATAGAACGGCATACCGGCGGTATGCTCCGGCATACCGGCGGTATACCGTTTTATTGACCACAAAACTTTCTATGAGAAATGTCGGCATACCGATGGTATGCTCCGGCATACCGGCGGTATACCGTTTTGTGGACCACAAAACGTTCTGTGACAAACATCGGCATACCGACGGTATACCGTTTTGTTTGCATAAAAAATGTTCTGTGATAATTATCGGTATACCGACGGTGTACTCCGGCATACCGGCGGTATACCTTTTTTTGAGCCATAAAACATTCTGTGACAAACATCGGCATACCGACGGTATGCTCCGGCATACCGACGGTATACCGTTTTATTTATCACAAAATGTTCTGTGAAAAACATCGGTATACCGACGGTATACCGGGTTACAAAATTTGATTTTTGAATGGCAAACACTAGCATTAATGGCTAGTATTAAATGCTCCCAACGGATATAATTATGACCGTTACTGTTCGACCGACATACCGACGGCATGTCGGTCCATACCGACGGTATGCCGGTCAGGCTGTATCCAGGAGCATTAAATGCTACCTACTCTTGGTTTCTTTATAAATGGAAGCCTTCTCTTTCTTGAAGGCTCATCCACTCTTGCCATAAATTTTCCAAACAACCAAGAGCTCCACCATTAATACTCTACCAAGCTTTTAATTGTCATCCTCTCCCAAAGTGCTAGAGTATTTAAGAGTTGTAAATTTCGATCTTCAAGTGTTAGAAGATCAACAAGTTATCTTCTCATTTCTTTGAAGTTGGCGAGCCTTCGTAAGAAAACTCGTGTGTTGAAGTTGGCGAGTTCTTCGGATCCAAACTCGTGTTGAAGTTGGCGAGTTCTTCTGATCCAAACTCGTGTGTACTATTTTATTAAATAGTGGATTTAAGCCGGAGTGAGTTCCGGGACTGGATTGCCTCTAGCGAGGATACCAGGATACATCTTGTGTTTGATCTTCTTACTCTCTCTTTTTATTTGACATATATTGCTTCTTGTGCTTAAGTTATTTTTTATTTCCCTATTCACCCCCCTCTAGGGTTCTACAATTGGTATCAGAGCTTTGTTCTCTTGATTTGGATTTACACCCTTTGAGTGATCCATGGCCACTAACTCTAGTATCAACACCTTCCACAATGAGGGACACTCCACAAATAGGCCTCCCCTATTTGATAGAACCATTTATAACTACTAGAAGATTAGGATGAGCATTTATCTGAAGTCCATAGATTTCGATTTATGGAATTGTGTGATAAATGGTCTCCCTACTCCTTCCAGAGTTATTGAGGATGTTTCATCTGACACCCTTAGGGACTTACTCACTGAAAATGCCAAGAAGCTTGCTAGTCGAGATGCTAAGACTATGAACGCTCTTTACTGTGCTCTCGATAGTAGTGAATTCAATAGAATCTCTACTTACAAGACTTCCAATGAGATTTGGAAGTTGCTTGAAGTCACACACGAGGGAACATCACAAGTAAAGGAATCCAAGATTAGTAGACTCACGCAAGAATATGAGTCCTTTAAGATGAAACAAGATGAATCTATTACTTGCATGTTTACTCGTTTTGGTGATATTATTAATCCTCTTTCTTCTCTTGGTAAGGAATATCCTGCTCATGAAAAGATCAGAAAAATTCTTAGAGGATTGACAAAAGGATGGAGTCCTAAAGCTACCGCAATCATTGAGGGGAACGACCTGACAGTCATGAACCTTGAGACCCTCATGAGGAAGCTTATGACTCATGAACTCGATATAAAAGATCAAGAGGAATCTTCCATACAAGAGAAGGAGAAGGAGAAGGCCAAAGAGAAGGAAGTCTCTTGCTCTCACATTGATTAGTTAGTCCGGAGAAGCATAATTAAACATTTTTTATTGTGCGGCCAGGGGAGGAGCTCTCAGTAGGAATGGAGAGCCTTCGCTATCGCTTATTACTTGTATTGTAGCCTTTGTAGCCGAGTCGGAGTCGGCCTCCTTCATTTGTTAAGCAGTAGCTTCAGCACAAAATTATTTAGATAAGCTAATTTACCAAATAGTGTGACCTGTAATTTGGGATATAGTATTTTGAGTTATAGTTTAGATATTTGAGAAAAAATTATTCACATTGATTAGTTAGTCCAGAGAAGCATAATATTTAAAAGATATGTTACAGACAACTATAGGTAGCTTAATTTTCATTTTTGCTTTGTTCTAATTCCTAAATACAATGATTACTGTTCCAATCATAATAATAATTATTATATAGATATTTTTCAGTTATTGTAGATATTACTATTTTATTTTTGTGGTGGGTGTGGGTGGAGGAACGGTGGGGTGAATAGGATCGATGAGCTGTTTCATACAAATTGTTTTGAAATTGATATCATGTTACGTAAGATGACATTGGCAGCGAGCTTTTCGTGTTAGCATCATGAGTCATGAACTTTCTGTCAGTAATTCTCTTGGGATTCTTAGTCCGCACCCAGAACCCATTATGCTTTTCTTGTTAAGTGTGATTGGTGTTACTCGAGCATGAGGTTTTGAAGTTCTTTTGAATTGTTTATGCTTTAGCCCCTAGGGATATATGTCTTATTGCCTGAATCATGCTAATTTTCTGCATCTTTTTTAGTTTGTCTCTAAGAAGTTTGTTTCCTTAATAACATGTATGGATGCCACATTATATATATATATATATATATATTTTTATATATATATATATATATATATATATATATATATATATATATATATATATATATATATCACTTCACATATGCTTTAATACTTGATTAAAGATTCTCTTGGTCGAAAATATTTATATTCACTTCAGATACATTAGTTTTCTATACATATTCTCTCCATGGACATTTTACGTTGGGATAACATCTAACATTGCCGCTAACTTTAACCTCGCTAACTAAGCAATGGGAAATAGCGAGTCTAATGGTATTAGGAGCAAACATATTGCATTGAAAGCGGGGCGGTGATGGAATCTGTTGATAATTGTCCATGACAATTAGCATGATGATTATTTCCTAAATTTATACCTTTATGGTCTTACTCAAATATATTGACAGTGTGTGCCCAATTTTGAATGCATGCAACACTTTGAGAATATTTATTTGACAAAACATTTTTGATGTTATAAATTTGATACAAATTAGAAACTGACAATTGACCATGAGCTACTCACTTGATGTAGCAATCTAAAGTTTGAAATAACAGAAGGTTATCGAATGTTCCCTTAGGTTTTATTTTGGAGGATCATTCAGGCAATGCATATTGGAAAAGTAAAGAGCACGACGAAAGATCATGGTATTTATTTGAGCAAGTGAACTACATATGAGGTGAGAGCTCTCATCCAAGATTTTTTTTTTTTTATGATTTCTTGTAGAAATTACATTTCTTTAGAAAGAAAAATTAATGAGATATGATTGATAGAAAATTCCGACTGGTGTTATACAGTTTTTCAGGAAAGAGAGGCTTAGGTCTGTAGAGTTCTTTGAAAATAATAAGCTTGTTCAAGATAGAAAGAAAAACATCTCCATATCGACGTAAGTAATCGGAGCACTCTTAACATCTTATAAGGAACAAATTGCATGACTATTTGTGCTTCATTTTTTCTTTTTTTTTGTGAGAGCTCGACACCAAACATAGTGGGGTTAGGAAATCACATGTAAAAGGCAGAAGGAATAGTAAGAGAATAAAGGGATCATATAATCAAACATACTGGTGATTGGAATTCATATGATAAAGCCCGGGTTCTTGACAAAAGTCGAGATTTGATAAGCTGTAATGTGGAAATGTCATGCTAGAAAGAAACAATCACGCACAGTTGATACTCACTCCCAGGAAAAACAAGTGAAGAGGGTTGATACAGGACTACAGCATTTTGAAGGCTTTAGCCACAAGTTCAAATGTTATCATGGGAGAAATAGTACTAGCTAGGGAGGATCAAGATCAATTTGGGCTCATAATATAGAGCTATCTTAGAGCCATGTCATGCATCTTGGAAGGAAAATCCTATTGTGGTAGACAACAAGAATTGGGTTCTGCTATAAAACTTGATTGTTAGAAAGCGTATAATATGCTAGACTGGGATGCGCACAATAGATGCTAGTTCGAAAAGGATGTGACGGCAAGTGGTGGAAATGTACATATGATTTGCATATGCAGAGATACCAAATTTCTGGTCAAAGGGGTAGTTAATTGGGGGAGAGGTCAAATACAAGAGAGGATTATTATGAGACCCTCCATGATCCCTGTTCTTTTGCTTGGGAAGCAAACTGACTTATTTGTATGATCAAGAGACTGTAAGGAAGCTCAGTTATTGAGTAGACTTGGAGAGACTCACTCTGTCAAGAGACTGAGTTTCTCACATAAACAGACCATGTTAGTGGCTTTTACAAACTTCTAAGACCTTATTTAAAAAAGAACGATAGGATCAGAGAAATTTTACCATAGGTAGTTGGGGGAAGATGGAAGAGTGTACGTTCAGGAAGAATATGAGGGCATGGATATAGTTAAGGTCAGGTATGTGTGAGGGGCCTTATTGTGTACATGGTGGTGAAAACTTTAGAATCTGAATTGGGTTGATAGGGAACAAGCTACCTGCACAAGGATCATTGGCATAGCAATGATTTTCATCTAGGGGGCAAGGCGTTTACTATTTAAAAAAATTATACCACTCATCGAAACCAATCGAAAGTAATTGGTAGGTCAATCAAAAGTAATCGGCTTGATAAGCATTGATCATGTTGTCTTGTAAGTTACAAAAGATGGATGTCACCCAGGATTTTTATCTTGGGTATGACACTAATCTGGATGCAGAAATGCAGGCAATAATTCTGGGTATCAGGTTATGCAAGAAGTTTTACCACAACTTAAGATCTCAAAGTGACTCCAAAATCATCACTGAGTTTATCAAAGGCAATGCTAAAATCTCCTGGAAGAAACACTTTGCATTCATAGAGCTTAAGAATTAACCTCATTCTTCAGTGTCCACTTTTGCATGTCTACAGACAGTAACATGGGTGCAGATGCTCAATCAACCCATGCACACCACCAAAGAAAAGTTCAAGTCTTCATGCTGGCTAAAGATTTAACCAAAATGGTCAGAGGTCTGATCTTGGACCAACAAAACCTGCCTTCCTTCAAAAGAGCTACAAATAAGAACAGAGGATGATTCCTTTGGTCTAATACTAGCTTAGTTCTTGTTCAACATCAGGTTTCTGAGTTTCTTTATGTATTCAAGTATTTAGCTCTTACTTAAGCTGTGTTGTCTTGATGTTTGTAATTGAGGTATGGTCATTTGACTCATTTCCAACCTCATTCTTTGTATAAGGCTTGGCTGTCTCCAGCCTTAATATTTCAGATCAAGCAATAAAGGGTAAAACCCCCACCTACTAGGTGGTTCTTTAAAAAATGAATTGCGCGACCTAGCTTAATATGCATTATCTGTATCCTAATGCACACCATGTTTTATAACTTCTGAATTTATTACAAGATTCAATGACTTTTAAGTGAAGCTGGGGGAGTGGGTGGTCCGAGTCGAGTAGTATGCATGTCAAGAATTTGGTTATGTTCAGTCACAAAGTCAAAGTGAACTAGAGCCCAAACAGTGGATATAGGTTGTATTGTATTGTGATATGATCTCTTGTAGCAGTTACAAATATACAAATACTGAGACAACTTGAACCAATGTCCATTTTCTCTAGAGCATATCGAATTGCATTGCATGTGGGTACAGTTCTCATCTTACTAGCTATAAATAGTACTCCTAAGAAATTAAAATTCCCGGGGTTGCAGCTGCAGCCCCTCAGGACCAGCTAGCTACATCCCGGACAAGGATACTAGGCTCAACAAGTCGGAAAAAAAATCGTGGTTAATTTTGGAAAGGGATTGAGATGGTTGATGACTTTCTTCCACAACGTTAATAAGATTGCATAATAAGATTAAGAATCATGAAGATACAAGATTCTAAGATCTGCCTTAAGATGTTATCCAAAAACTTCTTGAGATAGGTTAGGACTAGTAAATATACCAAGTGGTGTCAAGGCGATGTGATTGCAGAGTAATGAACACAGGAAATTTAGGGATCTTCTTGTGAACCTTGAAGGCTATAACTTCCAGAACGGGGGGAGAAGGGATAGTAGGGAATGGAAATGGGAAGGACGTGGGACCCCTTTATGGTAGGGTCGGTCTCTCATTCTTGGTGCTGTGGGATGGTCTCTCATTCTTGGTGCTGTGGGATGGAATGTTTCTAAAGATCATGGAGAAGTACCACCAGTTTTTTTTTTTCTTCTTTCTGGATGACACTAAAAGGGTCCGTTTGGTTTGCAGGATTGGACAACGTAATGTAATCGGTATTACGTTGTCAATCTAACTCGAGTGTTTGGTTGGACCAAAAAAAAAATAGATGTAATATAATCGCGATTACAAGTTTGATTACATTACATCAGTTTCTTCTAAACTCAATTACATCATAAAACCTATGTAATCACAATTACATTACAACTTAAGCGGAAGGTTGGTATGCTATAATTTGGTCGTTTTGTTCGTTTTTGGTTATTTTTTGTTGTTTTGTTTCTTTTTGTCATTTTTTTGCCCTTTTGTGGTCTTTTTTGTCGTTTTTTGCCTTTTTTTTGTTTTTTTGCCATTTTTTTCGTTTTTGTTTGTTTTTAGTCGTTTTTGTCCTTTTTTGTCGTTTTTTCATTTTTTTGCGTTTTTGTTAGTTTTTGGTCGTTTTTGTTTGTTTTTTTCTCTTTTTTTTGTCGTTTTTGGTCTTTTTTCGTTTTTTTTTCCATTTTCGTTCGTTTTTGTTTGTTTTTTGTCGGTTTTTTTTTTTCGTTTTTTTGCCTTTTGTTAGTTTTTTTTGCCGTTTTTTGTTTGTTTTTATTCCGTTTTTTGTCCTTTTTTGTTCGTTTTTTGCCGCTCTTTTTTCGTTTTTTGGCCGTTTTTGGTTGTTTTTGTTTGTTTTTTTTAATCGTTTTTGTTCTTTTTTTTGCCGTTTTTGTTTGTTTTTGTCTTTTTTGTTCGTTTTTTTGCCGTTTTTGATCGCTTTTTTTTTTTCGATTTTTGGTTGTTTTTGTACATTCTTGGCCGTTTTTGACCGCTTTTGGTCGCTTTTGCACGTTTTTTTAAACTTTTTTGTCGATTTTGTACATTTTTTGTCGGTTTTGCACTTTTTTGTTTTTGCTTTATTTGCACGTCTTTTATCTTTTTTTGTCACTTTTGCACGTTTATTATCGTTTTCGGTCGATTTTACACATTTTTTTTGCCGTTTCTGCACGTTATTTATCGATTTTGTACGTTTTTGACCATTTTTTCTCGTTTTTGTCGCTTTTTGCTGTTTTTGCACGATTTTATCGTTTTTGTCGATTTTGCACGTTTTTGGTCAATTTTGTACCTTTTTTGTTGTTTTTTGTCATTTTTCATTTTTTTTTGTCGTTATGATCTTTTTGCTTTTATTTTGTCGTTTTTGTTCCTTTTTTTTGTTGTTTTTGGTCTTTTTTGCAAAAAAATTTAATCGTTTTTGTCATTTTTTGTTCGTTTTAATTCCCTTTGTTTTTTGTCTTTTTTCGTTTTTTGTCATTTATGTTCCTTTTTATGGTTTTGGATCATTTTGTTTGTTTGTTTTTTTTTTTTCGGGATTTTTTTACTTTATCCCACTTATTAATATGAATTTGTAGTTACATCCCACTTTTTAATTTTATTTGACTTACATCCCATTTTTGTCACGAAAAATATTTTTTGTGACAAAACGAATACTTTTCGTGACAAAATAAATACTTTTAGTGACAAAAAGTGGGATGTAAGTCTAAAAAAAATTAAAAAGTGGGATGTAAGTACAAATGCATATTAATAAGTGGGATGAAAGTCAAAAAATCTCTTTTTTTTATTATCGTTTTTTGTCATTTAAAATTTTTTTTTTTGTCGTTTTTGCCTTTTTTTTTTCGTTTTTGATCCCTTTTGATATTTTTTTCGTTTTAATCGTTTTTTGTCATTTTTATCATTTTTTGTCGTTTTTAGTTTTTGGTCGTTTTTCGTCATTTTTCATTTTTTGTTGTTTTTTTTTGTCAATTTTTTTGTTTTTGGTCATTTTCTTATCATTATTGGTCACTTTTGATGGTTTTTACCTTTTTTGTCATTTTTGATTTTTTTTGTCGTTTTTCTATTTTTATCGCTTTTTTCGTTTTTTGGTTTTTTTTTTCCGTTTTGTTCGTTTGTCATTTTTGGTATTTTTATTTTTTTCGTTTTTGGTCTTTTTTTAGGCAGAAAACAAACCATTTTTCCCTTTTTTGTTATTTATTTTTCTTTTCTTTTTTCTTTTTTTCTTTTTTAATTTTTTGATTTTTGGAATTTTTTATTGATCAACTTTTTTAATTTTATATTGTATTTTAAAAAAATATTAAATTAAAAATTTAATTACATTACATGGTAAACCAAACACATGAATGCAATTAATATTACATTACATGGTTTGATTACATGTTTCAACCAAACATAGTAATGTAATTGTAATTCCATTACATTACAAACTCAATTACATTACAAATCCAATTCCATTACGATTACATTATAATGAACCAAACGCAACCTTAGGCCTCGTTTGGTTCGCGGAATCTCCCGGTTGGAAAAGGAAAGTGATTACTTTCCTATGTTTGGGTGTCCAAAGAATTGAGGAGGAAAGGAAAGTGATTCCCAATGGAAGGAAAATTAGGGGAGAAAGTGATTCCATCAATCCAAGGAAAGAATCACTTTCCCACATTAAAGTATTCACTTTCCTTTCCAAATTCCTTAGCATTGCCAAACATCGGAAAAGAAAATCAATAGGAATTAAAGTTTTCCAAAGGAAAGGAAATGACAAGGAATTGATTTTCTTTCCCTTCCATTTCGCGAACCAAACGAGGCCTTAGTGTCATGCCCACTGAAAGTGGTGGTCATACAACCCACCAACTGGCCTCATAGGCTTTTAATGTGTTCCCATTTACTTTTGCTATATGGTTCGTTCATTATTTGCTGAGTTATGATTAATCTGGTAGATCTCGCGCACTCCCAACTGGCTTTTTAGTCCTTATTGTGCTGCATGCCAATTGTTGGACCAACTCGTAGGTTATCTTTCCAGAGACCTCTTTATGTACACCCGAAAGTTCTCCTAAGGGTCTGCTTGACAATTATCGGGGTAGCGATTATGAGGTGTTTTTAGAGTACCGGTTATGAGCGGTTATGAGGGGTCCGGTTTTGGATGGTTTTTAAGTAGCGGCTTTTAAACCAGTCCAATCTATGCTTGGTAATTCACTAACGAGCCGTTCTGAAAGTTTTTTACACGAATAAATTAAATAGGGAAGGGTATCGGTAGTTATAATTATATCTATTTTGTGAGGATATAAATGGAATAAAAAATAAAGCCGCTCAAAACCCGTCGATTTGGGGTGTTTACAAAGCCACCCAAAAATACATTACACCGGTTTTGAGGGGTTTTTGAGCCGACGAAAACCAGTGCCTCAAAAAAATTAACAAGCAGGGGTTTTCAGAAACGGTCGGTTCAAAAACACCCCAAAACCGGTGAAAACACCATTACCAAGCAGCCTCTTGGTATCCAAGCTTATCTAGATAGGAATAAGTAAAAAGTTGTATATTGGTTACCAAGCTTCTTTAGATAGGAATAGGTGTTAATGACAATTTATGAACAGTGAATAACAGAGTACAACCATCAGTAGTCATCAAAAGGTTTACTCTGACCAGGTCTTGATCTAGCCTCCAATTATAAGTTTGTGTTGAATCATTTCTTTTCAGGTGAAGAACGAGACACACGCATTGTGGACGTGGAACCGAAGATATACACCCCATCAGACCTAAGGCAACAGAGACCGAGGCACAAGATTCACCTATTCTGATCAGTGACTTCTGATGATTGTTTTGGCATGGAAGTACACGATCATGTCAAGGAACACTAATATCACTATACTCCAATCTTGGGAAGAACAGTTCATAACATACATGATATAATAGATGTAGGACTCGAAGACATGCACCTAGAAGATCTCGACAAGCTTTGATGGATGCGTATATTGAAGAGTATGATCAGTTTGGTTTCCCTCATTGTTTGGAGATAGGTTTATTTCTACGATACAAGTAGCATGACCAGTGTTCTATGTACTCATTGCTTAAAGAGAATCATACATTTGAAGCTTGTGTATTATGAGAATTGTGTTCTGTCCACATTTGTGAGTGCCCCTCTGAGATGTTTTCTTACTGCTGCTGTATTTTTGGGCTCAAGGCTGAAGGTCGCACAACTAGGTATTTTTGTCAAGTGGCTTCTCTTTTTTTTTTTATTTGTTTATTATTTGGAAATCTAACAAGAGTACTCGATTTTCAAAAACTTGGTTCTACTTTTTGGTGATGCACCAATAACTTATAGGTGATAAGAGTCTTTATGTTCTTCTGAGAAGGAATAAAGTTCTGCAAAAATTCATCGGTTTAGTGCTCTACTCTTCTCTTACTTTCCACTCACTGCCAAGAGATGAAAACTAGTATCAACCATTGCTTGCCCCTTTGTTGATCTCGTTGTGCAGAAGTTTACAAACAATAATCTTACGATGATGAGAATACCAAGGTACAAATTAACGGGCCAATAGCAAACAAGAGCATACCATACACGCAATATAATGTGTTTGACCTAGATTGGCGTACGTCCATAGGACAAGAGAACAATAATTTTATTGAATCAAATAAGAGAATGTCCTACAAGGATTGCACACACAAAATTGTAATGTCCAATCATCCATTACGAGATTTTCAATAAGCTTTCCTTTCCAAATTCCTGAACCATAAGAAAAGTCCATTATTGCTCAAAAACTCTCTAGAATCCTTTAGTCTCCAAGCTCTTACAAAGCTAGGACATAAAAAGTACTATATATTGTTCTTCTAAATTTTCCACAATCAGGAGCAATTTTGACAGTTAAGAGAAGTAACTTTCAGATCTGAATCTATTATAAAACCTACCAGTCCCCCACTTACGGGTGTCCCGACTTACAGGTGTACCGGTGGTATACAACCAGGCATAATGAAGTTGAAGTTGAAACTGCTGAAGTATCAGCAGGTTTCAGTTGGTGTTTTGATTGGAAGGAGGATAAACAGATACTGAAGTTGAAGTTGATAATCCTCTCCAAAAATATATTAATATTAATAAATGAACAAGGAGAGGAAAAAAGAACACGTTGTTGAGAGTGGGATTTGAACCCACGCCCTTTCGGACCAGAACCTTAATCTGGCGCCTTAGACCAACTCGGCCATCTCAACAATTCGGAATAAGCATTTTTATGGCCAATTTAACTAAGGAATTCCCAAAATTTGTCCATTCTTGTATTGCTTTGCTAGACCAAGCATCTATTTAATTTATAATCAATCTGTTTCACTTTAATGTTTAATATTTTCTTACTGTTTTATTCCGAAAAAATAACGATATTGCTAAAAATAGCATTTTCTCTAAGTTTAAGTGTTTTATTCCGGAAAAAATGACAATAGGGCTAAAAATAGCATTTTCTTTGAGTTTCTTCATCTAGTATTATATTGTCTCTTAATCAGCTAAATGTGTCCATAAAATATGATTGGAAAACACGGTGTGAGCCGAATCGAGTTGGTCCATGAGGTTTGATATTGGATTGGGTCCATATGTCTTAAAATAATTTTTTTTTTTTTTTTTTATGTAAATCTGAACCAATCTCAATTATCTACCTATCATGATTCCATCTCCTAACTGGTGTGAAACTAAATTACCAACTCCATTGTCATCCCATTTGACAACCGAAAATGAGATACAATCCACAACATTATAATGTGTCCAGAGAATGCTAAGTAAATGTCAGATTGTGTTACAGCCTAAGTAAGATAATATTGTTAAGTTCAAGTTGCTAAAACAACGACGAATATAATTGTTCCAATCACGTGTCATCCAATCACTAATATATTCAGTGATACCACCCAATGGCGAGTCTTCAAATCCGCAGTTGGTATCTTAATTGGAAGGAGGATAAAGAGATACATTCAAAAGAATGTTTTACATGTGCCTTGAGATTTGATCTCCATGTAACTTCAACGAGATTAATGTTGATGCCATATGCAACAACCAAGGTTGCCAGATCCCTAACATATCTAGAGAAAATAAAAACTTTCAAGCTCTCTTTCATGCTCAGCTTCGATTTTTTTTTTTTTTTCTACAGAGGAACTCATGCTAAACAGTTAGAAACATATGAAGATATGAAGTAAGAAGGATTCATAAGAAGGATTTAAAGGAAAAACTGAGTGACCCTACCTTCTTTTTAGGATCAGACCTTGGAAGAGAGGGGCCATTCAGAACAAACTTGTTTACTCTCCCAATAGATTCCAGTAATTATGAGACCGAAAAGAACCATAATGTTTGGAAACCAAAAGCAGAAACCGTTTCCCAAACCAAAAAGTTACGGGAGAACCGAACAAAAATATAAAATTTAAATTGCCAAAATCACAAAGAACCAAACAATGAAAACACTCGATTTTTACGTGAAAAATTCTGATGGAAAAAAACTACGGGACGACCAGATTCCCACCTTGGAAAGCCTTCACTATTGGAATAAAGAGAGACAGACTTCTCAACTATCAAAATTCGGATCACCACAACTCCTTGGAATAGAAAATAGATTACAGACTCAAGAAGAACGAAAACGACGAGAAAAGATTACCTAAAAATGATTTGCTCTTTGAAGTACCTGTCAATTCTCTTTCTCTCTCTAGTAGTTGTAAGTACTCCTCCTTTCTTTCTTGCTTGCTTACTTTCTTGCAATTGATTAGGGTTAGGAAACATCTAAATATAGCTTCCTCAAACCCTCAACCAATCTGGACTACTTGATGTGATCCAACGGTGTATAAAAACACCTCAAATCTTGTACAGTTCGTCAACACCGAACTCAGACTGAGTTACAAAATTTCAAGCCAACAAATCGAACAACATGCTATCCCCAGTCGACCGAACTAGGACCATGTTCCACAAGTCTCCGGCCGAGTTTGCCTGGCTCAGAGGCAGCAACTCATGCTCCGATTTTTCGAGTTTCTCCGATACTCCGAATGGCACTCGTTGCATTCACCAAGCTTCTCTGACACACGGATGATGCTCGTCGCACTTCGAGATTTTTTCAAATAGGTTAGGAACCCCACTCAACACAACAAATCTGTTCATTTTCAACTAGGTAGAGGAGCTCGCCATACCGACGATCCTCTTGTAATACTCGAACTTTTTTCCTTTATAGAACATTTGTGAGCATATCCGCTCCACTATCATGAGTATGAACCTTCTCAAGCGACACGTCTTTTTTTTCAAGAATATCTCGTATCTAGTGATACCGAGTCTCAATATTTTTGGACCGACTATGAAACATCGGTTCTTCCTAAGGTGAACTGCACTCTGGCCATCGAAAGCAAAATATACTGATCTTGAGTATGTCCCACTTCCTGCAGAAAATTGTTCATCCATAGCAACTCTTTGCAAGCATCCATCACCGTAATGTACTCTAGCTCTGTCGTAAACAAGGCAACATAGTTCTACAACCACGACTGCCAGATACTGTTCCGCTAGAAAATATCATCACATAGCCTGAAATCGATCTCCTCATGTCAACATATCCAGCCATATCAGCGTTAGTATATCCGACCAACTTCGATTCATCACCACCAAATGAGAGCCTTCAATTAGCAGTGCCCTGAATGTACTGGAGAATTCACTTGACCCCCAGGATTGGAAATATACCTTATAACTATGCCAACTGCGTGAGCGATGTCTGGCCTTGTACACAATATGGCATACACGAGACTCCCCACTGCTAAAGCATACAGAACCCGCTCTATATCTTTTTTTTTCATCATTGGCAGATGGATACTACTTCGAAGTAAGCTTAAAGTGAGCTACAAAGGGGTTGTTAACTTTCTTTGACCCATCCATCCCGAAACGCTGAAGTGGCTGATGAATTCTTTTGGGACAAGTATAGTAGCTTAGGCTCTCTCTCGGTTGATCTCCATTCCAAGAATAGCCTTTGATGCGCCCAAATCCTTCATAGAGAAGACCACACTCAGCTGATGCTTCAACTCCACTATCCTGGTGGCATTTCAACCCACCAATAACATATCATCCACATAAAACAATAATATGATGAAATCATTCTCGACAAAGTACTTCACAAACACAGTTATCTGAAGTCATTCGTGCATGTAACTACATAATTCCGAGAGAGGGGGTATTTTTGTCAATTCATATTATATATTACGCATATTTTATTTATTATTTATGTGTTAGTTATTATGGTTAGTGGGGTAGCCATTTGGTTAAACTTGTGTTAGTGGACTGTCACTACCACATTTTTGGCTTGAGGATATTTTGGTCATTTTAACTTTTTGGTGATTTTAAAATTTTATTAATTAAATATGTGCTATTTGTTTAGTTGAGACTTGACCTAGAATCTTAGCCTATTCTAGATTAGCCTTGAGCATAGAATCTTGATTAGGATATCCTACTAAGTGACAAGATTAACAATATCTAGATATTATTGTAGTAGGATATTTTTCTTAAGATATTTGTAGAAAGAAAGCCTTAGAACTAAATTGGACCAATGAATGGACTTGAATTATGTGGAGAAGCCTTAGCCACCCATCTACATCTAACCCTAACCCTAATACCTATTGTGACCGACCACACATAGTATCCCCCCTATAAGTATGCTCCTATGTTTGTTCTTGCCTCTTTTAACACCTACAAAGAAACCCTAAATTGTTCTTCCCTAAAATTCTCCCTCTTAATCCAAACTGATCCCAAATTGAGGCTACTTTCTTGCATTGAGATTCACAACAGTAGAGGAGGCTAGTGGATACTTGCTATTAAGGATTTGAAGAGCATTTGGCCATAGCTTGTGGATGGAACAACTCACTTAAGAGCCATTTCATTGAGTTTGAACTCTCAATAGGTAAAATACTACAAACCCTAATAAATTCCTGATTTTCTTCCATAGTTGCATCCATCTAGGTGTCCCCTAGTTGTAGAGTGAGTTTGGTAGGATCTCGTGTCCGTTTAGTATGTGTATCGGACACGTATCGGTGTTTTTAAATACATGTTTGATGAAATGCCTCAAAGAGTTTTATGTGCATAATTTCTAAATCTATTTGAACAAATTTGTAGACCTATATGTTGCTTATTGATTTGTGTCGCACTGAGGCGATTTGTAGATCTAGTATGTGTATCGGACATGTATATACTATTTTCCTGAGATTTTCCTATGTGTATTTACATGAGAATTGATTTCCTATAATCTGAGTTAATTCCCTGTTAACATAAATGAAACCTAAGTTTGAATTCAAGGGAATATCTGAGTTAAATTCACTGTTAACATATATAAAGAACCTGAGAACTATTGTATAACCTGAGAATGGAATGTCAGGGTTTGATATTTTAAAACCTGAGATTGGGATCCCGACCTTAAAACTTGAGAATGATTCCCCTTTTGCTGTCCAGTTTTAAACCCCATGTTTGCACACTCATTTAACCATGTGACACTTCACAATATTTTGACACAACTATGTAAACACTTGACCATAAATGTACACTCTTCCTTTCACATTACACTAACTGCCATGTTGTACATTGTTGCACTATACCATGTTCACTTACCTGCCTATGTACACTATACACTTTGATTCACTCACCCTCTATATATATCTATAGATATATATGTATGAATGATAGTGGTAATGTACCCCTATATATATATATATATATATATATATATATATATATATATATATATATATATATATATATATATATATATATATGTACTTTGTATAATTGTGAAAGAGACTTAATATATGAGATACTAGATATATAAATTGTTATGTTTGTGTGCTAATTAAACTATAGTATCAGGCTATGTGTTAGCCCTATGGTTTAGCTATGTGTTGGTTTAACATGTGACCTATAGGCTATGTATTGTAGTTTGGTTCTTAGGCTTGACTTGTTAGACCTAGAATTGACTTGTTAAGCCTAGATTAGACTAACTTAGACTAGTTGACCATGGTTGACCAAACCCTAACTAGTTTGACCTAGTTTGACTTTTAGAGTTGACCAGAGTTGACCAAGAGTTGACTTTTGTCCAGATTAACCTAGAAATATGTAGATGTATTGTACTCTTCAAATTATAATCCCTTTGTATACATCATGACTTGTGTTGCTCTAAATAGGACTCAGTTACCTTGCTTCGGACTTTATATTCTCACGAACATTCGGATTTCAGGCGAGTACATTCTCTGATCGTTTTATACTTGCTAGGACTTATATTCCTGCTCTAGATTACTTTACTTGATGCTGACACTTGTTATCACGGATTAGTACTATATGGATCTTTCATGCGATGTTATCCCCTCATCGGATATATCAGATATTTCGTGTTCGTGTACTTTATCATGGGCATCGTGTACTCCTTGTGTTCGTATAATTCGTATACAAATCGTGTGAAATTGTGTACTCTCATGTGCTCACATGATCATTGTATACAAACTATATTATAACTTGACTGGATCCTTGTGTATTGATTGGGGACGGGAGAGTAGAAGTGGTTATGTGATCAATCTTGTAGTTACTCGTGTGCAACCTCTGTAGATTATTCGTGTGCAACATCGTGTCGTTTATATAACCGTCTTGTGCTATGAATCACTAGTCACTTACAGTTCTTACTTATCGTGTATATATTTCCAGTTTACAAATATCTCTCTTATTTTTGTGTACATCTTCTTGCAGTTCATGTATCTTACTCTTTTACATGCTTTATATTTCCTGCCATGATATGAACTGCGTGAGATGTATTGTGCTCGTTCCTGTCCTGATTGGACCTGTTGAAAATATTATAGATAACACCGAGGATTTTTGTCCTACGTACTATGGAGCAGCCCTAGACGACACTTGTGAGCTGGACCCTCAGGAGGACCCAGCTCTAACTGATGATATCACCCCTACTGTCTAGACTAGTTTAGTTAGACTTTATCTTACTTTGTTGTTGTCATTTGAGACTTGAGATGTATTATATTTTGTTGTTGTTATTGTATCGTATAGACACTTAGCCTTATTTCCCTTTCTGTTTGTACTTCCTTTGAGATTTTCATATCTATCATATCGTGTTGTTTCTACCTTAGATTGTGATTAAGATGTACCTTCTATTTGTCCTCTGTGCGGAGAGTATATTTTGTGCAGTTATATTTATACTGTGTTAGATGTTGTGACCTAGGACAACGTTCTACCGCCGACACTGCGATGTAGGCTGGACGTATCCACTTCTCGTGCCCCTACACTGGGTGCGGGTCGTGACACGTTTTTAGTGGTGGCCCATGCAGGTCCTGGTCACAACCCGTATCCTGAAGAGGGGCACGAGCACGTGGTTACGTCCAGTCTACGCCGCAGAATCGGCGGTAGAACGCTGTATATAGGGTCTGTAACTACTACAACTAAAACAGATAAAGGTACCTGTAAAGTATATACTCTTCGAATGGAGGTGACATAGCAATACAGTCTCAATCACAAATATAAAACTAAGGTAGATAGCATGAAAGGGAAATATGATAGATAAAGCAGGAAATGAGTCAAAGATCCACACAAGTCCAGAGCTATACACAAACAACCCAGAGTCACAGAAATATATATATAAGATACTACAAACTGCAAGAACTAGCTGGCTCGCAGGCCAGGCAAACCTAACTAAGCTACACTACTCAGGGTGAGCAAAGTCTAGTGGCTCCACTAACAAGCCACAGTCCGGTTCTACTCCATCAGACTCGACCCCATAATAGGTCGGGCAATCTGTCTCAAAATCATCTATAATATATCAACGGTATCCTGTCAGAAAAATGAGCAAGTACAAACACCAACAGCAGTTCCATATGAATTGACAAATTCTATAAGAGACAGTGTAATGAAATACAAGACAAAATCAACAGGAATATATATATCAAGATGTGAGTACTGAAAAGGACGACAATATATATAGGACGACTTGGGAACTATTCAAAAGCCGAGTTACAACCTCTAAACCAAACAAGGACCGGGGCTGTAACCCTTCTCCCGAACAGAACTTAGTCTCCAACGATAATAAATATAAAAGGTGCCTTGAATTATTTGTGTGTTATGTGACCGACTTAGGAAAATATGCCCAGGCTTTCCATCCGACCGTCTATGAACAATGTATACAATAGAACGGTAAGGCCGGTCACCATGGAAAGCTATGAACACCGTAGGGTAAGGCTTTACCCATCGTGAGGCGAGGGTATAGCTATGAACCATATGTACAATAGAACAATGTGGAAATTTTGATCGCACAACCACTAATAACTCTCCCATCCCCGAATAGTATAATGGATATGGACATGACACGTCATGACACGGGATTCCATAAGAGGGTAGCAAGTCCCCTTTTGAAATCGATGTCTATACCAATACACAGAAATAAGACAAAATATGTACCAATATACCATGAAAATCTAGGAACAACATCCCATGTCATGATCCAACATATACTAGTCCGTGAACTATCGTGTCTGGAATCGAGTAAGACACTACAACTGAATCGAATATAGCAGATATCAAGACAATGAAAACTATCAGTGAATGTACTCGCCTGTGGTCCTGAGCTGATAAGGTGAACAGACGCTCAGAGTAATCACAGACCTAAAATAAGATACTATGAGTCAAACAGGATTTTATACTGAAAAAGGAAACTAATATAAGTCATGAATGCAAGTCTAAGTCAAAACTAGGTCAATCTAGGTCAAACTGAGTCATACTGGGTCACACTAGGACAACCAAGGTCACAGGAAGTCAATCCAAGTCAAACTAGGTCGAACGGGGTCAAAGGTTGACTTACAATTGACATTTGGTCAAAAAGTCAACTCTGTCAACTCCGGTCAATACTGAGTCAACCCTGGGTCAACCCTAGGTCAAACAAATCAAATGTTGACTAACAGTTGATTTTCAGTCAACTGGTCAACTCTGGTTTGGTTTTGGTCAAATCTAGTCGCTTAAAGGCTAAGTTTGACTCTCGGTTGACTTTTGTTAACTTTTGGTCAAAATGGTCAACCGAAGTCAAAACTAGTCTAGAAGCACTATATTTGATCATTACCAACCAAAGGAACCAAGTTCTAACCATATCTTAGGCTCTAAACTCAAATACCCTAGTTCTAGGTAAAATCTACATTACCCTACCAAGGTAAATCTCGATACCTTGCCCAATACAAAGGAAACCCCGTTAATATCCAAGATACTAGCCTAGGCTCCTTAGGGTTGCTAGATACTATCCTATCTAAGGTTTACCTACCAAGAAATATAGGTATCCTAGGTATCTAGCCTATCTTAGAATATATGCTAGTTTACCCTACCCCTTTACCCTACCAATATCATGTATTATCCTCACATCACCCTAACACTTACCCTCACAACTCACTCACACACTCACTCACTCACATATATCACTCATAATATCACACTCATATAGGCTTTCACCTAGGCTTAGATATAGGCTAACCTATAGTCAAACACAAATACATATATATAGGCTCTCACACACACACACACAAGCTCACAACACACACACACAAGCATGCAAAGTGGACTGATTTTGGACAGTAATATGGACTGATATTGGCTGTCCATTTGGACTGATATTGGAGGCTGGATATAGGGCAGGGAATGGACAGGTTTGGGGCTAAGTGTGGGCCTGGATTTGGGACTAGTAAGGGCTGTTTTGGGACAACCACTTAGTGGCTTGGTTAGGACTGAACCAAGGACAACTATGGGCATGTTATGGGGGCCAATATGTGGGCTGATATTAGACTGGATTGGGGACTGCATTTGGGCTGAATTGGAGTTGAAATATGGGACTGATTTGGTGGCTATGGAGACTAAAATAGAGGGGCTATTTAGTGGTGTTTTAGTAGGCTGCTATGGGGCTATAGTTGACAGGTTTAGGGTGCTGTCCAATGTGGACAGTTAAGGGATGTTAAAGGAAAGAAATGGGATTGAAAAATGGTAGCAATGGTGACTGATTTCAGGGGCAGTTGGGGACCTGTTTTGGGGCTGCTTAGGGCCTGGGTTTGGAGGTTACATGGCTGCCAATTAAGGCTGGTAAGGGACAGCCTATATGCAGGTTTACTACTGCTGTTATGGGGGCTGGATGCCCCCACACATTCCCTCTCTAACTCTCACTCTCTCAACTCTCTCACACTCTCTACCCCTCTCTAAACCAACACACATATACTAACTATCATTCCACTAACACACACATATATATAGACAAACACACACACTCATACATATACACTAAATCTCATTCCTTCTACCACTCTCTATTCCCTTCTCTATCACTCTCTAACCCATTCTCTCTAATTCACTCTTCCATCTCAATCTCCTCACATACACATACCTGCATATATACATATACATATGCACAACACCAATCTTCTCAACAACACACATTCCAATTTCTCCTTGGCCGAATTCTCCCCAAACATGGACACAATGTAAACACAATATCACATCTATATACATATATATATAAATCACAAATTATATATATATATATATATATATATATATATATATATATATATATTAATCTTCTCAAAATATATATATATATATATATATATATATATATATATATATATATATATATATATATATATATATATATATATATATATATATATATATATATATATATAAAATATATATATATATAAAATCAATTATATATACAATATACAGATAAACCAATATGATACAATATGATACATTGAAAACACACCTCTAAACTATTAGAAATCTGAGATTAAAATAGGAAATATTTATTAAATAGATCATAACTACATGAAGTGTCCAATATTGGGGGTTTCCCACATGGACACGAAGTAGAACACAAAGGACACTCCCATGACCTCCAAATGGACACGAAATGGACACAAATGGAGATACAACCATGGGGGTCATTCCTACGGGTCAAAATAATCCTATATGCATGTTGGGGTGGATTAGAGGAGAGATTATACCTTCCGGGAGAGAGATTCAAAGAAAAAAGCCTTCCGACTCGACACCGACACGTAGAGATTCCAAAAGGACACGAACGAGCTCCGAATCCTCCCAAACTTGGCTAACACCCTCTATCCATGGAGTAGAGGAGAAATGAAGAAGATTTGGTAGAAGAAATGATGGATTTGGAGATAAAATCAATGGGAACCTTCTCTAAAATTTGGAGAAGAATAAGAGAGAGAAAGTTTGGAGAAATAATGAAATGAATAGATGAGTCTATCCCCTCCTCTATAGCCAGCCATGTGTGGGCTAGGTGTCCCTATTAGTGAATGTCTAAAATACCCCCACTAACTCATATGAATTAAATTAGGAAAAGGCTTTAGGTTGAGGCTAAATTAGTCTAGTTTTAATACTCTAATTAAACTAAACCTATCATGAAATAATTTGTCTAACCACTAACTAAAATAAATGTCATGTGGGCCATGGTTAACTAGTGTGTGGGTCCCACTAGAGTCAACACTACCCCGGGTCCCCGTTTCAAGTCCTATTGAGCCGAAATTCGAACCCGACTCAAATAACCCCAAAATAATATTATAAATAAATAAATAATTTAAAAAATATTCTAAAATGAAAAATGACAAAAATACTACTGTTTCTGGAAACTAGGGGTGACAATTTTGTAGTGGTATTCGAACTAGAGTATCACTACAGCCTGCAGTAGGATATAGGATATAGTTTTGAGGTACTCAATCATATTTAGGAAAAACTCTTATCTAAATTCCTGCCATTTAAACTATTGCTTATAATTGCTTTCCCTTGAAATAACCGTCCTCCTTGAATTGTCGCTTCTTTCTCAGTATTGATTCCTTGTTTGATCTGTCTCCAAGATGGTGATTGAGACACGATCGCAGCGTCCCATTACGGGAGGTACGTCAGAGAGGTCTGCCACTTCTCGTCCAGTTCAGCCAGGACTTGAGAAAGTAGCTCCCCCAGAATGAGTTTGGTAGGATATCGTGTCCATTTAGTATGTGTATCGGACACGTATCGGTATTTTTAAATACATGTTTGATGAAATGCCTCAAAGAGTTTTATGTGCATAATTTCCAAATCTATTTAAACAAATTTGTAGATCTATATGTTGCTTATTGATTTGTGTCGCACTGAGGTAATTTTTGTGTTGTGTCCATGTCCAAAACGGACACGAACCGACAGCACGAGACTCGGTTCACTGTCCTACTGCCACAGTGTTTGTACGAGCTGTACAGGCCAAGTGGCGGCCTGCCACTTGGTCAGAGGGTCGGGGCAGTGACTGACATGTCACCCCCAGGCCACTCTCGACCTCGTGTCATGTCGGATACGAATTCTTTCGTGCACGGGTTTTGCACTGAACCACACAATTGGGTTTTCACTCCCTGATACGCACACACAGACGCGACTCGACGCACGTTGGACACGATACAGACACCTAGACACGTTCATCTTGACCTAGTCTAAGTGTGTACACGACCACGTGTTATCCTATGGATTGTGTCGTGTCCATTTCTTCATGAACTGGCCGCACGAGGCTGCCTGTGTGCAGTTTTGAGTTTCAGTGATTAAATCATGTTAGGACACCTCGTGTTTAGTTTTATGGACATGAGAAGACCCCTTGGACACTATTACATGTCTGACATTCACTAGCACATATTAATTTGATGTTAATTTGGTTTTAAAACGAATTTAGGGTTTGTTCATTCGTGTATACTGTTTTGATACCGAACAGTATTCGAAATAGGATTTTAATGTTTTAAATTGATTTAAATATCAAATTATCATTTTAATCATATTATGTATAATGTGTAGTAATATTTGGGATTAAATTGGTTTGGGTTTTGTTCACTTTCTTTATTCGAGTTTATTTTAAATATATGTTAATATATACATATAATTGAACAGTGACGTATTCATGTATATACCATTTTCCTGAGATTTTCCTATGTGTATTTACCTGAGAATTGATTTCTTATAATCTGAGTTAATTCCCTGTTAACATAAATGAAACCTGAGTTCGAATTCAAGGGAATATCTGAGTTAAATTCACTGTTAACATATATGAAGAACTTGAGAACTGTTGTATAACCTGAGAATGGAATGTCAGGGTTTGATATTTTAAAACCTGAGAATGGAATGTCAGGGTTTGATATTTTAAAACCTGAGATTGGAATCCCAACCTTAAAACCTGAGAATGATTCCCCCTTTGCTGTCCAGTTTTAAATCCCATGTTTGCACACTCATTTAACCATGTGACACTTCACAATATTTTGACACAACTATGTAAACACTTGACCATACATGTACACTATTCCTTTCACATTACACTAATTGCCATGTTATACATTGTTGCACTATACCATGTTCACTTACCTGCCTATGTACACTATACACTATGATTCACTCACCCTCTATAAATATCTATAGATATATATGTATGAATGATAGTGGTAATGTACCCCTATATATATATATATATATATATATATATAAAATATATATATATATATATATATATATATATATATATATATATATATATATATATATATATATATATATAGATATATGTATGAATGATAGTGGTAATGTACCCCTATATATATATATATATATATATATATATAAACAAAATATATATATATATATATATATATATATATATATATATATATATATATATATATATATATATATATATATATATATATATATATATATATAAATATATATATATATATATATATAAAAATATATATAAATATATATATATATATAATATATACCCTATATGTATGTACTTTGTATAATTGTGAAAGAGACTTAATATATGAGATACTAGATATATAAATTGATATGTTTGTGTGCTAATTAGACTATAGCATCAGGCTATGTGTTAGCCCTATGGTTTAGCTATGTGTTGGTTTAACATGTGACCTATAGGCTATGTATTGTAGTTTGGTTCTTAGGCTTGACTTGTTAGACCTAGAATTGACTTGTTAAGCCTAGATTAGACTAACTTAGACTAGTTGACCATGGTTGACCAAACCCTAACTAGTTTAACCTAGTTTGACTAGAGTTGACCTAGTTTGATTTTAGAGTTGACCAAGAGTTGACTTTGGTCCAAATTGACCTTGAAACATGTAGATGCATTGTACTCTTCAAATTATAATCCTTTTGTATACATCATGACTTGTGTTGCTCTAAATAGGACTCGGTTACCTCGCTTCGAACTTTATATTCTCACCGACATCCGAATTTCAGGCGAGTACATTCTCTGATCATTTCATACTTGCTAGGACTTATATTCATGCTCTAGATTACTTTACTTGATGCTGACACTTGTTATCACGGATTAGTACTATATGGATCTTTCATGCGATGTTATCCCCTCATCGGATACATCTGGTATTTTGTGTTCGTGTACTTTTGTAACGCCCTAGTCCCAAAATATATAGGACCGAGTACGCGAATATGCCAGCTGCGCATATACGAAGAATAATCCAATATATGGAATCCTCGTATACGTACATAAGCTATATAATAAATCATCATAGGCCAGAATAATATAATCTAATCTCATCACAGCTCAACACAGAAGATAATAAAGTCTAGATAATAAATGAGTGTATCAAAAGATAGCCGGGTGAACATACTTACTCCAAGCAGCTATAAAATAGTCTCATAAGATCGGAGTCCAACCTCTGTAAAATACAAAGAAAAGAGATGTAGAAATATCCACTAATGTCTCAAATAAGGAATAAACTAGAAATCAGTAGGTACTGCCTCGTCATCAATGTATACAGGATCCAAAGCCGCTCCGTACTCCTGCGGGAAGTCGTCTAATCCTGGAGAGATAACCAGGTCCTCAGAGGGACGTAGTAAGATACAAGAAAATACCGTGCCATATAAACTGTGATAATATAATAGAAAAGAAAGGATGCATGCAATCGGGTACCTGACCAATCTACTGTGAATATGCAATTGAGAAACAATCCTTCGACGCATGAGCCCTGGCTGAATATGGGATCCGGTATAGTCCCCTCTTAGGCACCAGTGACCAAGCGCATAACGTTCATGAACGTCAGTGGCCAACCTGAGAGGATAATCATATCCGTATCTCCAGCGAAGCTTCAGGGTTACATGGGAAGTGTAATCGAAGCCCATACGTTAGGTGGCAAGGTATCTTGCCTGGTGGTGCAAAGGTGGCAAGTCTAAGAATCACAATATCAACAAAGAATGTCACAATCTCCAAACGACTCCGGATGCTGAAACAAACATCAAGAACGTACTCAGAATAAGTGATATACCTAGAAAACACCTGTCCAAAAGTTAAATTCTAGAATAGAGGCAAATTTGTAATTTCGGGTCAAAACGATATCTGCCGTTAGACCCGTTTTGCACCGAAATACGTGCTAATGTCTACGGTCTCTAAAGTCGTCAAACTACATGTCTACGAATTTAGTTCGAGGAGACGAACCCAACGGTATGTCCAATTTTGGATTCTGATGAGCCGTGCAAGAAATTGCCCATTTGGTTGGGTTGCAGGCCCGCCAAATTTGGTGCTCCGTTCAACCTTCTTAGATTCGGACCAAACTTGGCATACAAGACTAGAAATTCGTTACGGTCCTGATGGCGCAAGTTTCGTGTTAATTTGACGATCGTGCACAAAGTAATTGGAAAATTTGCAAATAGGCCGATACGGTAATTTTCGATGGATACGCATCAAATTTCTCGTGCACACGCGACCAATTTGAATTTCGTCAAAGCCTACACGTCCACGAAGCCGATACACACCTTCGATGCTTTCGGTTCGCGACCACGTCATCCGGGTTGGCGGGACGCACGTCGTATCGAGGAGATTTTTTCTATTTTTTTTAGTTTTTGAACACAAGTTTTTCTTAAATTTTGAAATCAAATGACTGAACATATAATTGATGAAATCGGGAAATACAAAAAGGGTTTGAATATCATATGTTGCCTACAATTCTATTCAAGTAGGTTTTTGAATCTGTCAATGGATTCGATAGGAATTTCCTTCCAAATCACGGGTCTGTGGGGTTTTGGGGGCTGTCGAATGTGTGATTTCTACCTAACTTTCAGAGATTTTCTCGAGCAATACATCTCGACAATGCCTGAACTATTTGAAGGGCATCGAAGAGGGTCATATGAGCTTTCAGTAGAACTTCGTAGATCGAGAATCGAGCGAAGAAAATTTCAGAAATAGGGAAGAGAAGTTGGGTACTTTGAGTCGGATGGAACATGGTTGCCCTATTGTTGTCGGTTTTGGGACGGCTTTGTCGACGGTGCGACAACACTCCGGCACTTTTGTGGTGGTCGACGGTGACCGAAGGGTTCGCCTGAGTACTGCGAATGTTCGGGATTGGGTGATTGCTCTCTCTTGAGTATAATGGCTAGATTTTTCCTCCTCAACTTTCCGCACTCGACTCCTTATACCCGCGGTTTAAACAATCTTGTTTAAACGCGAATGTTTATCAGGATTTGATTAGGTTAAGATGATTTGGCTGGGATTAGGATGAGGGGTACTGGAGAAAATCTCTAGGCAAGATTTGATGGGGATTCACCAATCTCCCATTCGTAGGAACAGGGGTTCAGGCTAAGTTGGGTACTGTAGCTTCGGCTACAGTACCGGCTGCCTTATATTTATATAAATATTTTTTTTTACTACTAACTATATATATATATATATATATATATATATATATATATATATATATATATATATATATATATATATATATATATGAAACATAGAGCATTTAACTAGCATTAAAAATAAATTATTATAAATTACTATCTAACAATTCCCAATAATATTGAAGACTAATATTTAATAGTATAACACATACACACCAATAATATATATATATATATATATATATATATATATATATATATATATATATATATATATATATATACTTACCTCAACTACAACTAAATGAAAAATGTATAAAAATAATAGAAAAAAATTTCTGCATAAAATATGGGGGTTTACATCCTACCCAACTTAAAGAAAATTTTGTCCTCGAAATTAAACTAAGGTAGGGGTCAAATGCAATACAAAATTGGAAGGTCTAATCATGCAAGACGTACCTTGGTCTTCGAACAAATGCGGGTAGCGACTCCTAATGTCATCCTCGCGCTCCCAATTAGACTCCCTTGGCGAGTGATGCTTCCATGCCACGCGAACCAATGGTATAGATTGATTCTGCAACACCTTCACTCGGCGATCGAGGATACCGACCGGTTGCTCTTCGTATGACAAACTCGGTCCAACTGTGATCTCGGAGTGATCAAGCACATAATTGCTATCTGCCACGTACCTCCTCAGCTGAGACACGTGGAACACGTTATGTACTCCCTCTAGCGACGGTGGCAAGGCCAATCTATAAGCAACGTCTGCCACACGCTCCAAGATATCAAAATGATCGATGTATCTTGGACTCAACTTGCCACGTCCTCCGAATCGAATCGTGCCTCTGGTGGGGGATATCTTCAAGAACACATGGTCGCCTTTCTTGAATTCCAAAGGTCGGCGATGATTATCTGTCCACTGCTTCTGTCGATCCTGTACTGCTCGCAGGTGGTCTTGTATCTTCTTTACCTTCTCTACTGTGCTCAAGACCAGCTCGGGACCCAATATCTGTCGCTCTCCAATATCGCTCCAGCAGACAGGAGATCGACACTTCCTATCATATAATGCTTCAAACGAGCCATCTGAATGCTCGTTTGATGCTATTATTGTAAGAAAACTCCACAAGATGAAGGTCGTCCTCCTATGATCCGCCAAAATCAAGCATACACGCTCTCAAAATATCCTCTATCGTCTAAATTGTACGCTCTGACTGGCCATCTGTCTGTGGATGGTACGACGTGCTAAACTTCAAACGTGTACCCAAACTGTCCTGCCTCCTCCAAAAGTGTGAGGTAAACCTCGAGTCACGGTCCGATAAGATGCTAACTGGTACATCGTGTAGCTTCACTATTTGCTTCATATATATCTCCGCCAAAACTTCTGTGGACTGTCCTACTCTAAAAGGTAAGAAGTGGGCTGACTTGGGTAAGTCTATCAACAATCACCCATACCACATCACGTCTACTAGGACTCCGAAGAAATCCTGTGACGAAGTCTATCGTAATGTGCTCCCATTTCCACTCGGAAATGGGTAGCGGCTGCAATAATTCGGCCGTCCTCTGGTGCTCGGCCTTTACTTGTTGGCATACCAAACACTTAGCCATGAAACGAGCTATCTTTCGCTTCATTCCGTGCCACCAATAATACTGCCATAAGTCCCGGTACATCTTAGTTCCTCCGGGATGAATAGAGTAAGTCGAACTGCGTGCTTCTGCCATCAACTCATACCGTAGGTCTCTATTAGAAATATAAATACGATTACCGCATCTCAATGTCCCATCAAGATGAATCCTCAATCCCGTCTGCTCTCCTGCTTCAGTCCTTTCTCTAAGCCGTTAAAATCTAGCAACTGTGGGCAATGCCGCCTTGATCCTCTCTACTAATAATGATTGCACTTGGAGATTGGCTAACATGCCATCTGCTCCAGGCAATACTACCTCAATACCAAATTTCTGTAAGTCTTCTATCAATTCCTTCTGTGTGGTCAAGAAGTGAGCCATGGGCTTACGGCTTAATGCGTCTGCCACGACATTAACCTTGCCCAGATGATAATGTAGCTCGATCTCGTAATCCTCCATCAACTCCAACCAACGTCGCTGTCTCATATTCAACTCTTTCTCCGTGAACACGTACTTGTGGCTCTTATGATCAATATAGATATCAACCTTCTCGTCGTACAAGTAGTGTCTCCATAGCTTCAAAGCAAAGATAACCGCTGCGAGCTTTAAATCGTGGGTTGGATAATTCTTCTCGTGCACTCTCAACTGTCTCGATGCGTATGCTACCACACGACTGTGCTACATTAATACGCATCCTAATCCCTTCTCGGATGCATCGCTATAGATCACAAATCCTTCCGGGCCCGATGGTAATGTCAAAATGGGTGCCGTGGTCAAGCGCTTCTTCAACTCGTCGAAAGCGGCTTGACACTCATCTGTCCATACGGACTCCTGATCTTTGCAAGTGAGTCGAGTTATAGGCCCTGCTATTCGAGAAAAATCTTCTATGAACCTTCGGTAATAACCCGCAAGTCCAAGAAAACTTCTCACCTCAGAAGCTGATGCGGGAGCGGGCCATGCCTTGACTGCTGTGATCTTCTCAGGATCCACTGATATGCCGTCTCCAGTAATAATGTGTCCAAGAAATGATACCTCCCTGAGAAAGAACTCACACTTGCTAAGAAATGATACCTTGACTCGTAGATGCTGCTCATGCTCCTCTTCGCTCTTAGAGTAAATCAAGATATCATCTATAAAGACGACTACAAATTTGTCCAAGTACTGGTGAAATATCTTGTTCATTAAATTCATGAAGACTGTGGAAGCATTGGTCAAACCGAAAGACATGACCAAAAACTCGTAGTGTCCATACCTCGATCGAAAAGTCGTCTTCGCAATGTCTTCCTTTCGAACCTTTAGTTGGTGATAGCCCGATCTTAAGTCAATCTTGGAGAATACTTTTGCTCCACTCAGTTGATCGAATAGATCGTCTATACGCGGCAAGGGATACTTGTTCTTCACAGTCACTGCATTCAAGGCTTTGTAGTCGATGCACATGTGCACTGTCCCGTCTTTCTTAGGCACAAAAAGAACGGGCGCTCCCCATGGTGACGTACTGGCACAAATAAAGCCTTTCTCCAATAAGTCGTCAATCTGCGTCTTTATCTCTACCAACTCCTTGGGTGCCAGACGTTACACTCGAGATGAAATAGGCTTGGCTCTGGGAATAAGCTTAATAGAAAACTCAATGTCTCGGTCAGGTGGCAGTCCTGGCAAATCTTCGGGAAATACATCCTCGAACTCGGTGATGATAGGGTGCTGAGGGTTGTCCTGCATCATCATGTGAGTCTCCAATGTGGGTGCATCATAACTCTCTCCTTCTTCTTTGGTGAACTCAAACTCCATCATATTCGGTGGTCTAAAGATGATACTGCCTTATGGCAGTCTATAAGGGCAAAATGCTGGCTCAACCAGTCCATTCCGAGAACCACATCGAATGTATGCATAGGGAATACAAGAAGTCGCGCTTTCATCTCTCTACCACGTATCACTATAGGACAAAGTCTACAAACACCACTAACAGGTACAACTCCTCCTCCAATGAGGATTCTAACATTCTTAGATAAGGGTATGATGGGAATGCTATGCCTAGTGACAAAACTAGTGGCTATGAATGAATGAGTGTCTCCAGTGTCAAACAACATAATAACAGAAAATGAAGCTGTAGCTCCCCTTCCCAAAAAATTTTGAAATATTTTTATTAATTTATTTGATTTAATGGTGATTTTTAGAATTTTATAAATAATTAAATAGTTAATTATTACGATAGATGACTTTAGCCATGGTTGAGTTTTGAAGTACCAGACGACTAGGAATTATGGCACGAATAGTACAGTGGCGTGCCTTGACTAGTGTATTAGCCATGGCAAGGAAGACCTAGCCGTAAGTGTGTCCTAACTAGGAAAACCAGATCAAGTTGTGACTTAACCCCCACCGATGAATTATTTATTTATTAATTAGATATATTGATTTTAGATAACCCGATTGTACCAACTTAGTCCGAACTGGGCCTGAACCGAATCCAAGCCTTTGTAGGTGTGTAGTGAGATCAAAGACGACCATGTAGGCATATTTATGTGTGTACAAATAGTTCCTAAATTATTTTGGGTATTGATGTAACATTTTTAATTATTTGGATAATTGTACGTAAGTTGGCATTTTATTATTAAATATTATTTTATAATATTTGTATAATTTCTTGGACCCGGATAAAAGTGAATAGTATGGATTCACCAAACCACCATTTAATTATTTTATTATTATTTTATTATTTTATGGTGATTAAATAAATATATTTATTACTATTAGATATTATTAATATTGATTATATTTATAATATTATATTTTCTGTATGGAGTTTGTGGTATATATATGTATAAATACCAGGGTATATATATTGATCATATAGGCAAGTAATTATATTTATAATTTATTAATATATATACATATAAATATGTTACGTATATATATAAATATATGTGTATGTGTATGTATATATAAATATATATATAATATATGTGTGTGTGTATACATGTATAAGAAAATATGTGTGTATGTGTATGTGTATGTGTGTATATATATATATATATATATATATATATATATATATATATATATATATATATATATATATATATATATATAATATGTGTGTGTGTATACATGTATATGAAAATATGTGTGTAGGTGTATATATATAAAAATATGTATACATATACATATATGTGTATATATAAATATACATATAATTATAGAGGGAAGGAATAAAACAAATGAGGTAAATAAATAATAAAAGCTAAACTAAAACAAAGCAAAACAGCAGGCCCCAACTCTCGGCCACCAACACAGCAGGCCAGCCGAGGACCCCAAACCCGACGCCATTGTATCAATATACACAACATACTTATATATAGAAACGGAGAGTTCGAAGAGTAAAACCCTAGACTAAACTCGACACGCGCCACCTCCACCGTGCCCCGCCTCCGGAGACACACGCGCGCCACCCTGGGTGCCGCTGCACGCGACCGGCCGCACGGATACAGCCACACGCGCACGAGAAACAGGGGACTTCTCTGTCCCGAATCCAAACCAGGTACCTACTTCCCGATCAAATAACTTCGTGTACTCCATTAAATTTGATTCCGTAAGTTGGTATAGAAACCCTATATGGCCCTTTAGAAGTCCCCATAAATGAAATTCGATGAGGACAAGACATCGCTCCAGAAAATCGATGCAAACATCGAAAAAAACTGTTTCAAAAACAATTTCCAAACAGTCCAAGTGCCTCAGTTGGGAGATCAATTCTGGTCGATTCATCGATAGTATCAAAAATCTAATTAGACACACTTGAAGACAATATATAGGGCTTCATAACCTAATTTATAGTTTTAAATTTTATCAACTGTGTGCAAAGAAATCAGTTTTCAAAGTTCGAGAAAAATAGGTTTAAAACAGTTTTCAAAACTTTGAAATTCATCCACACAACGTGTGTCCCACCAATCCGGGCGACTTGGTCGCAAACCAAAAGCATCTAAAAGTGTGTATCGGCTTCGTAGACGTGTGGACTTTGAAGGAATTCAAATTGGTCGCGTGTGCGCCACGAATTTGATGCGTATCCGTCAAAATTCACCGTATCGACCCCTGTGCAAATTTCCTAATTACTTTGTGCACGCTCGTCAGATCGAGACGAAACTTACGCCAACAGGACCGTATCATTTGTTTGGTCCTGTATGCCAAGTTTGGTCCGATTCTGAGACAGTTGATCGGATCATCGTTTTGCGGGCCCCACGGTCCGTTCAACGGGCGATTTTGTGCACGGCCCACCGGAATCCACAATTGGACATACCGTTAGGTTCGTATCATCAAAACGAATTCGTAGATATATAGTTTGGCGACTTTAGAGACCATAGACTTTGGCACGCTTTTTGGTGCAAAACGGGTCCAACGGCGGACACCTTTTTGCCCAAAATTATCGTGTTCCTGTATCCAGAATTAGACTTAAGGACAAGCAATCCTAGCTAATTTGGCTATTTTGAAAACGTTGGTAATGTTTATTTCAGCATCTGGAGACTTCTGCATGCGTTGACTGATTGTGGCTCATTGAGTGGTATAGTATTATTGGTTTCACCAGCTAAGGACCTCAGGCAAGTACACTTTCTGATTGCTTTCGATTCATAGTAGTCTTTTCATTTCATGTTTATACATATGTCTTGCTACTTGTTGACACGCTCGTCACACGGAGTAGTCGGGAGGAGAAATATCTTAGTAGACATGTGGACTACCCAGAACTATCCTCCGTATCTTTCGTGGAAAATAGCAGCTGCACACGACACGTGCAGGGTACCGGATTTACCCCCTAGCCGTTCACATGTCGAAAAGGATATTTCACACCACATAGGTAGTAGTCTTTTATTTTTCCTTTTATTCTCCACCGTGCCATGTCATCAGTACTTTCCAGTTTTCAAATCTTATATGTTATTTTCATGTCTTGTTAATTCTATTATGTTTTCGCATTGTCGTCGGTTTCTTTACTTATTCCATTCCTGACTGAAAACCAACATTTTTCAGGTCTAGCCGCGATCACTTTTAGCATTGGGAAGGCTTGGGTATGCTGAGGACAACCTATAAATAGAAAGCAATTGTATCAATTTCATTAATTGGGAAATCTTGTATTTTCTCTAATTATAGATGTTGTAATAAATGTAGAAATGTGAATGAGCAGCAAATATTATTTCTTAAGCATTTATTTCTTGCGGACTTGACATCGTTCTACCGCCGACTCTGCGGCGTAGGCTGGCTTGGACACGTCTCGTATCCGAAAAGCCTTTGATGCGCCCAAATCCTTCATAGAGAAGACCACACTCAGCTGATGCTTCAACTCCACTATCCTGGTGGCATTTCAACCCACCAATAACATATCATCCACATAAAATAATAATGTGATGAAATCATTCTCGACAAAGTACTTCACAAACACATAGTTATCTGAAGTCATTCGTACATGTAACTACATAATTCCGAGAGAGGGGTATTTTTGTCAATTCATATTATATTACGTATATTTTATTTATTATTTATGTGTTAGTTATTATGGTTAGTGGGGTAGCCTATTGGTTAGACTTGTGTTAGTGGACTGTCACTACTACATTTTTGGCTTGAGGATATTTTGGTCATTTTAACTTTTTGGTGATTTTAAAATTTTATTAATTAAATATGTGCTATTTGTTTAGTTGAGACTTGACCTAGAATCTTAGCCTATTCTAGATTAGCCTTGAGCTTAGAATCTTGATTAGGATATCCTACTAAGTGACAAGATTAACAATATCTAGATATTATTGTAGTAGGATATTTTTTTTAAGATATTTGTAGAAAGAAAGCCTTAGAACTAAATTGGACCAATGAATGGACTTGAATTATGTGGAGAAGCCTTAGCCACCCATCTACATCTAACCCTAACCCTAATACCTATTGTGGCCGACCACACATAGTATCCCCCCTATAAGTATGCTCCTATGTTTGTTCTTGCCTCTTTTAACACCTACAAAGAAACCCTAAATTGTTCTTCCCTAAAATTCTCCCTCTTAATCCAAACTGATCCCAAATTGAGGCTACTCTCTTGTATTGAGATTCACAATAGTAAAGGAGGCTAGTGGATACTTGCTATTAAGGATTTGAAGAGCATTTGGCCATAGCTTGTGGAGGGAACAACTCACGTAGGAGCCTTTTCACTTAGTAGATATTTCTATTACAGCTTTAACTCTCTGTTTACATACTGCACTTCTTTCAGTACTTGTATCTTACTTTACTGCATGATTATATCTTCTAACCTGCTATGAACTGTTGAGATGTACTGTACTCGCTCATGTCCTGACTGGACCTGTTGAAAATATTACAGAGGACGAGGAGGAGGCTCGCCTGGACACTTACTACGGGGCAGCCTTAGATGACACCTGCGAGCTGGACCCTCAGGAGGACCCAGCTCTAGCTGAGGATATTACCCCGATTGCCTAGATTAGATTAGTTAGGCTTATTTTACTTTATGCAGTCTTGAGACATGTTTTAGCTAGACTATATTTGGAGTTCAGAGTTGTATATATTCTTTCATTCTGTATCTGAGACCATGTACTTCTGGATATTGCTGGGATTATCTTAGACTACTTTTCATCTATTTATTTTCTTGAGTTCTATTTTATATCGTGCTATCTCTTCCTTAGTTGTGACTGAGTTTTACTGCTATGTCACCCCCATTCGGGGAGTATAAACTGTTTAGAGATATATTGCTAGATGATTGTTGACCTAGGACAACGTTCTACCGCCGACACTGCGGCGTAGGCTGGACGTACCCACGTCTTGTGCCCTTACTCTAGGGTACGGGTCGTGACACGTTTTTAGTGGTGGCCCATGCAGGTCTAGACTAGAAGTGTAGTGGTATTCGAATTAGAGTATCACTACAGCCTGCAGTAGGATATAGGACATTAATTTTAAGGTACTCAATCACTTTAGAAAAAATTCTTTTATTTTCCATCTAAATCCTTATTGTCAGCTGATCCTTTGAATTTTTTAACTGTCCGCCTTTGTTATTTCGCTTCTTTCTCAGAAATTGATACTCTTGTTTGTCTATCTTCAGGATGGTAGAGACTAGATCGCAGCGTGCCATTCATGAGGATGCTATAGAGGGGACTGCTACCTCTCAGCCAGTACGGCGAGGCCAGGGGACTGCAGCTCCTGCCACCTCAGCTCGTATTGAGACCTCGGCAGCCGTAGCATGGGGTATGCATCCACCGACTCGGAGACAGGACCCGGTCATTCCAGAGGATCCCTTCTAGCAGCCGTCTCCAGGATACGTGGACGCAGATCAGATGTTCGTATATTTCCAGCAGTTCATGGACAGACAGCAGGCTCGACAGGACAGGGGCATGGAGTTGGCCGTCACGACAGCCGCAGCTCGACCAGTGGTACAGCAGCCGAGGATACCGAGGATCGAGCAGTTTTAGAAGATGAGCCCCAGAGACTTTCTGGGGACAGAGGGGATCCTATATGCCGATGAGTGGATCGAGCATATAGACGAGATCTTCCGCTTGGCCAGGATACCAGCAGATCTTCAGATCGAGGCCGCAGCTAGCCGGATGCGAGATCTTGCTCGCACCTGGTATCAGTCAGACCCCAGGGTGGGGGTACCTGGGCAGACTTGGGAGCAGTTCAAGGGCTTCTTCAAGAAGAAGTTCTTCCCAGATTCAGCACTCAGAGCCTTGGAGTCACAGTTCGAGAGCATGGTCCAGGGGAGTCTCTCAGTGGAGGAGTACGCCGGGGAGTTCGGCCACCTCGGCAGGTTTGTGGAGGGCTTGAACGAGACGGCGATGGCCCAGAGGTTCCGGAAGGGTCTAGTCAAGGAGGTCAAGTCCTTGACCAAGGGCAACCGGGATGCTACGTTCGAGGAGATCTTGACAGGAGCCTTGCTAGCAGAGGATGATCTTGAGCTTAGGCTCAAGAGGGGGAGAGACCCAGTTGGGGGCAGCAGCAGCAACGGGGGCCAGGCCAAGAGGCCCCATTTTCAGTACCAGTAGCTGAGGCAGTTTCAGCCGCAGCCGATCCAGCAGAGGCCAGTTCACCAGCAGCAGCAGCCGAGATAGCACCAGCATGGTCAGAGACAGGGTGGTACTTGTGCCTACTGCAAGAAGCCTGGGCACACCTTCAATGAGTACCGAAAGAGGCTGGGCCAGTGCCTAGTGTGTGGTTCAGCAGACCACCAGATGAGGAAGTGCCGTATGGGACGAGCAGCTCCGGGAGGTGGAGCCAGGGTTCCAACAGGCCAGCAGAGGGGACCAGCCCTACAGACACAGCAGCAGAGGTTCGTCCAGCACCAGCAGCAGGCCAGGGGAGGCCAGCAGGGGCAAGGATTCGCCATAGCAGCAGAGGATACGGAGGTCATCGGAGAGCTAATTACAGGTTCGATTCTTCTCGACTCCAGTCCAGCTTTTGTATTATTCGATTTCGGTGCTTCGTATAGCTTCATATCAGTATCTTTTACGATTAGACACGGTATCATAGCTGAATCGTTGCCTAGGACTTACAAGATCACGACCGGTGGTGGCATTATCCTCGTGAGTGATGTTTGTAAGGGTCGAAGAGTAGTTTTGGGAGGCCGTGAGTTGGAGGTGAGCCTGCTCGTAATGCCATTGCAGAACTACGACATAGTACTAGGCATGGATTGGTTGAGCAGGCATCACGCCAGCATTGATTGCAGAGGGGGTAGAGTTCTCTTCAGAGCACCGGGGGAGCCAGAGTTCGAGTACTCCAGACGTCAGGCAGAGCAGAGCAGCGGAGTCTTTTGTGGAGTCTCGGTCGAGGAGCAGACGATTCCACACCCCTTGATAGCAGATTATATGGATGTTTTCCCAGAGGAGTTACCGGGATTGCCACCAGACAGGGACATAGAGTTCTCGATAGACTTGGTTCCAGGAGCGGAACCCATCTCTCAGCATGTCTATCGGGTGAACAACAGCGAGCTGGTGGAGCTGAAGAAGCAGGTGGATGAGCTACAGGACAAGGGCTTCATCCGCTCGAGTTCGTCGTCATGGGGTGCACCTGTGTTGTTCGTGCCGAAGAAGGATGGGTCAGTACGCATGTGTATTGACTATAGGGCACTCAACAACCTCACGATCAAGAACAAATACCCACTACCGTGGATCGACGATCTATTTGACCAGTTGAGCGAAGCTCGGGTATTTTTCATGGTTGATCTGAGGTCGAGATATCACCAGGTGAAGGTGAAGAGGGAGGATATTCCCAAGACCGCTTTCAGGATGCGGTACGGGCAGTTCGAGTTTTTGGTTATGCCGTTTGGGCTAACCAATGCACCAGCAGTGTTTATAAACCTTATGAACAAGGTGTTCCACCAGTATCTGGATCAGTTTGTGGTGGTGTTTATTGATGATATCTTGATATATTCCAAGACTGAGGAGGAGCACGAGGCGCATTTGAGGATAGTGCTGGAGATTCCCAGGAAGGAGCAGCTTTACAGGAAGCTCTCCAAGTGTGAGTTCTTTTTGGATCGGGTGGACTTCTTGGGGCATGTGGTGACTGGAGATGGTATCTTAGTTGACCCCAAGAAGATTGTAGCAGTTGAGGCATGGGCAGCGCCGACTTCAGTTGCAGAAATCAGGAGTTTTCTGGGGCTGGCAGGATATTATCGGAGATTCGTGCAGGATTTCTCCCGGGTTGCAGAGCCGTTGACTCGGTTGACCCGGAAGGATGCTGAGTATGTTTGGTCAGAGGAGTGTCAGGAAGCTTTTGATGAGTTGAAGAAGCGGCTTACGACAGCTCTGATTCTGACATTGCCTTCAGGATCAGGTGGTTTTACTATTTATAGTGATGCTTCAGGGAAGGGGCTGGGTTGCGTCTTGCAGCAGCATGGGAAGGTGATTGCCTATGCTTTCAGGCAATTATGTCCCCATGAGAAGAACTACCCTACCCACGACCTGGAGCTGGCAGTAGTGATATTTGCTCTAAAGCTGTGCAAGCATTATCTGTATGGTGAGAGGGTGGAAATCTTCACAGATCACAAGAGCTTAAAGTATATGTTCACTCAGAAGGTGTTGAACATGAGACAGCGCAGATGGCTAGAGTTGATGAAGGATTTTGACATCCTACTTCAGTATCACCCGGGGAAGGCCAATGTGGTTGCCGATACCTTGAGTAGGTATCCGACAGCCATGTGTTTGACCATGGATCGACATTTGCTTGCCGACTTGGAGAGCCTTGGGATTGAGGTGATCGTGCCCAGAGTGCAGATGCAGTTATGGGGGATGCAGATTCAGTCAGACTTGGTGGAGAGGATCAAGTCGGCACAGTTTGAGGACATTGCTCTGCGGTGTCTCCAGGAGCAGGTTCAAGCAGGATTGCTGGAGGGCGAGTTTTCTCTTGCAGAGGATGGTGCCTTGAGGCACGGTTCCAGATTATGTGTGCCCAACGGAGATCTCAGAGAGCAGGTTATGCAGGAGGCCCACAGATCTCAGTACTCTATACACTCGGGTGCCAACAAGATGTACCGAGATCTGAGGGAGCATATTTGGTGGTCAGGGATGAAGCAGGAGGTGGCTCGCTTTGTGGCTAGGTGTTTGGTCTGCCAGCAGGTCAAGGCAGAGAGGCAGAGGCCCGATGATTGTTGCAGCCGCTACCCATTCCCGAGTGGAAATGGGAGCATATCACTATGGACTTCGTATCAGGATTGCCGCGCACACCAGGAGAAAAAGATACGATTTGGGTCATCGTTGACAGGTTGACCAAATCGGCCCACTTTTTGCCATTCAAGGTGGGTACGTCTACAGAGAGGCTGGCGGAGATGTATATGCGGCAGATAGTCAGGATTCACGGAGTTTCGGTCAGCATCGTCTCAGATCGGGATAGCCGTTTTACTTTCCATTTCTGGAGGAGTCTACAGACCAGCATGGGCACTCAGCTCAAGTTTAGTACTGTATACCACCCCCAGACGGACGGACAGTCAGAGCGGACTATTCAGACTCTTGAGGATATGCTGCGGACGTGCGTCCTGGACTTTGGAGGTTCCTGGGAGGATCATCTTCATTTGGTGGAGTTTGCCTACAACAATAGTTTCCAGGCCAGCATTGAGATGTCACCTTTCGAGGCTCTGTACGGGCGTAGGTGCCGTACACCCTTATCCTGGGATGATGTTGGTGAGCGAGCTTTACTGGGGCCAGAGATGGTTGTTGATGCGGCCAAGAAGGTGAAGCTCATCAAGGACATACTTCACGTGGCGCAGGACAGACATCGGTACTGGGCCGATAGCCACCGGAGGCCCTTGGAGTTTGAGGTACAGATTAGAGTAGGATTAGATTTAGGTTGTTTGTTTGTGATTTTGATCATGTTTGTTTATTATTTTAATTGAGACCTTGCTTGTGATTAGGTCGGAGACCAGGTTTTCTTGAGAATATCTCCGATACGTGGTACGATACGTTTTGGTGGAGGCGGGAAGCTTAGCCCGCGCTTCATCGGCCCTTTCGTTATTAGCGGGAGAGTCGGTGACGTGGCTTATAGGCTAGACTTGCCGCCTGCACTTGTGGGGGTCCACAACGTGTTCCATGTATCATAGTTGAGACGGTACGTGGCTGACCCTAGCCATGTGCTCGATCATTCAGAGATAGAGGTTGGGCCTTCTCTCAGTTATCCAGAGCAGCCAGTGGAGATTCTGGATCGACGGGAGAAGGTTCTGAGGAACCAGGTGATACCCTTGGTGCGTATCGCATGGAGGCATCATTCTCTAGGAGAGTCTACCTGGGAGCGGGAGGATGAGATGCACGAGCGCTACCCTTATCTTTTTGGACCGTGAGGTATGCTTTCTATCCTTCTCATCAGTGGTATTTCGCCTTTCAATTTCGAGGACAAAATTCTTTTAAGAAGGATAGATTTGTCACTACCACATTTCTAGTGTGAGGGTATTTTTGTCATTTTGGGGTAATTTAAATTTATTAGAATTTATGGGAATTTTTAGGAATTATTTTGGAATTGTTTGGACTAGGTTGACTTTGACTAGTGTTGACCCTTGTAGACCAACCTAGGAGCTAACCCTAGTTAGTATACTTGGTTAGGTTATATGACTCTAGTCTAGCCTAAGCTAATCTTTGGTTTGGTCATTAGAACCTAATTAGTAATAGAAATTAGAAAGTCATAAGTCATGGCTTATGATTTAGAGTCCTTATTAATCAAATCAAACCATAGCCTATGTAACTTGGCCCAAAGCCCAAAAAATTAACTAAACCCTAATCCCAAGGAGATGTGGCCGGCCACCCCTATCCTCATTGGGATCACCACCATATTTATACTCTCCTAAAATCTAGGGTTGCCTCTTTCTTAGGAAGGCTCAAGTTTTAGAAAGGTTAGTTTCTATTATATTTTAATTCCTAGAACTCCTTTCCTCTTCCTTTTTCTTTCTAATTCATTCCATTAGATCCTAATCTACCTATTCTTGTTGTCATAAATGTTTCATTTCAGTTTGAGGTGATTTTGTGGATTGGGACATCAAGAGGAGAGCCATTGAAAGAGGGGTTTTCTTGATAAGTTCAAGCTTAGGTAACTTTCTCTACACTCCATGAAATTTCAATTTATCTTCATCATTAGGGAGCCCTAGGAGTCTCCTAAGTATTAGTATAGGTTTTGTGTCGGGTACTCTAGGTTTCGTGTCCGTTCTGGACACGTATCAGGACCTAGGTTGTGGTGTTTGTCGAAATGCCACTGAGAGCATTTCGATCTCGTTTGTGCATTATTTTTAAATAGAAAATTTAGTTTTAATCTTGCTTATTGATTTCTGTTCTTATGTGGTAGTGTTAGTGTCGGGTTGTGTCGGATTCGTGGAGTGGACACGCGCGTGCACACGCTCGCGCACGCGCTACAGTGTTTCCCTGCTATTCGGGGCCTGTAGCGGACACGACACGCCTCTAGGACACGTGAAACTGGACACGAGCCATGGGGCACTGACTGGCACGCCACGTGCCAAGTCCCACGTGTCCCTGTGTCGTGTCGAGGGAGGAATCAACCGTGCACATGTATTGCACTGTCTGTGCACTGTTAATTAATTGCCACTGATATGGCCTCATTACTTTGGACACGACACGCTAGGACCTATTGCAGGCTGACACACACTTAGCTGGACACTAGGTGTATCTTCTGGCATGACCACGAGACACAGTAGTGCCCCGTGTCTTGTGCACGACACGCGTGCACACACGCACGAGCCTGTGGTCTACACAGTTTCTGTAAGTGCACTGTTTTGTGTTTATTCGTGTTTGGACACGTTTGTGTCCTCTAGTATGGACACAAACACCCCATATAACATGTATGCACTGTATAATTAAGTTACCAACTTTTGATTTGGTATTTTAGGTTAATTTTGTTAATCAATTCTCCTTTCTTCCAATTTCTGAATGATGTATTGATACCTGATTTTTTTCCAATTTTGTTATTAACTTGAACATCAAATTAATCTCGTTTTACACTGTTAAATACATGTTTTATAAGCTCTAATCTAATCTCCTATATGCTATCTTGCTGTGGTTGAAATTTGGGTTTGAATTGATGGAGGTTTAGGCTCAAACCTGAAATTTCAGTTTGAAACTGTAAAACTGGTTTTGAGTTCATTGTTTACTGATTTATATCCCTTAAAACTGAGATTTGAACTAAGGAATGAACCTGAGAGTTAACTCTCACTTCATTATGCCACATGTATATACTATTTTCCAGATTTCCCTATAGCTCTCAATTGATTTTATGTTAGGTATCACCCATTCCTGTGACCTAAGATGATTCCTAGGTTTTTCATGATGCATTGGTTGTATTCATGAGGATTTAGTTAGCTCACTGTTTATTTGAAATCTGAGTTTGGTATGGACTAAAACCTGTGATGTGAAGAATAGGTTTAACAAATTGTTGTAGGAGTATGGACTGTTAGAATTGACTGAAACTGGGATTTGGTTTTGTGGCTGAACCTGAAAATGTGGGGGCTGAAACTGTGGTGTTCTCAGTTTACTGAGATTTCAATTGGTATCTAAGTTTCCTATTTCCAGGTTCACTCATATCCTGTCAACACACACAAGGAATGGTGTTCCCTTCCTATTTTTCTGAAACTGACACCATGTTGTTCCCTTTCATACTCACACACACACCCTCTTATTCCCCTCACAGTTCACTCATAGGTTCACACATAACTCACACACAGTTTTAATGTAATCTCACATCACTCCCTCACTCCCACACCACAGTACACTCTAACACACACTTGTCTTTCTCTCTCTCACTAATACACACACAAACATATACTTGAGTGTCCTCTCTCTTCTTCCTATGTATATATATAATATATATATTGTGATATATAAGTTCCTATATATATGAGTGTGTGCTTTTATATACATATATGATATAGTGTATGGGTGATATTGTATAATGGCTATAGGTTGTGCATTCTAAGTTACATTATAGCCTAGGCAATATGTGTATTGTTAGATATAGATAATATCTTGTGTAAAGATATGTTATAGGTTGGGTTAGGCATGTTATTGCCTAGTAAACCTAGATATGACTTGTTAGACCTAGAATAGACTAAATTAGACTAGTTTGACTTAGGTTTGACTTGGTTGACCTAGTTTGACTTCTAGGGTTGACCAGAGTTGACCAAGAGTTGACTTTGACCTATATTGACCTAGAATCATGTAGAATGCATAGTAGGGCTTCATTTTACTATTTTGGACTTGTTGTGACTTGTGTTGTTCTTATTATGAGCCAGACACCACTCCTCGGACAGTACGTTTTATATTGGACACTCAGATACAGGCGAGTACATTCTCTGACCATTTCATATCCTGCTTAGAACTATTTCCTGCAGTAGATTACTTTACTTGTACTTTTACGTTGGTCACACAGATTGGTACTATATGGATCCCTTCTTGAGATGTTATCCTTAGGGAGCATCGGGTACTCTATGTTCTGTGCGTTTCACTTACATAGCGTATCACTATGCTTCATTGGTTCTTCGATCACTTGTGACATATACTCTTATGATCACAGTCTTCCTGGAATCCTTATCCCATTTATGGGTCTACTATGTATCACCCTTCGGGGGCTTATCACCTTTCGGAGGCTTACCACCCTTCGGGGGCTTATCACCCTTCGGGGGCCTTACATAGTATCATAACATAACCTGGTTGGATCCTTGTATACTGATTGGGGGTACGTAGGAGTAGAAATAGACATGTGAATACTATCCAAGTAGTGTAGTATCAGAATCTCTTCCATAGTGTAGCATCAGAATCTCCTATGCCATTTACATGTCTATATTGTACTCTGACTCACTAGTCACATGTTAGCTCTTTATTTATAGTAGATATTTCTATTACAGCTTTCTCTCTCTGTTTACATACTGTACTTCTTTCAGTACTTGTATCTTACTTTACTGCATGATTATATCTTCTAACCTGCTATGAACTGTTGAGATGTACTGTACTCGCTCCTGTCCTGACTGGACCTGTTGAAAATATTACAGAGGACGAGGAGGAGGCTTGCCTGGACACTTACTACGGGGCAGCCTTAGATGACACCTGCGAGCTGGACCCTCAGGAGGACCCAGCTCTAGCTGAGGATATCACCCCGATTGCCTAGATTAGATTAGTTAGGCTTATTTTACTTTATGCAGTCTTGAGACATGTTTTAGCTAGACTATATTTGGAGTTCAGAGTTGTATATATTCTTTCATTCTGTATCTAAGACCATGTACTTCTGGATATTGATGGGATTATCTTAGACTACTTTTCATCTATTTATTTTCTTGAGTTCTATTTCATATCGTGCTATCTCTTCCTTAGTTGTGATTGAGTTTTACTGCTATGTCACCCCCATTCGGGGAGTATAAACTGTTTAGAGATATATTGATAGATGATTGTTGACCTAGGACAGCGTTCTACCACCGACACTGCGACGTAGGCTGGACGTACCCACGTTTCGTGCCCTTACTCTAGGGTGCGGGTCGTGACAAGATGAATGAGTCGCTTCGTTGTCTTACGAATCTCTGTCTATAAATAGAACAGAAAAATCAGATGGAATGATCACTTTTACTTTTCAACATAAAGATGTCGTCTGGAAATGCATCCAAGAAGGTTGAGATCGCCTCGAAGGTTGAAGCGGTTACTGAAGAACGTCCAGTCGAGCCGGCCCAGTCAAAGCAGATAGCAGCGGGCGAAGGTTCGTCTGCACCCAAGCCGCCAAAGGACATCTTGGACTTCCTTCTTGAACCAGGGAAGACTGAAGAAGAAGAGGCCATGAGGATGGCTGCTTGCAAGTTCCTGGTGGGTTCCAGCAAGAGTGTTCTCGGCTCTTTTGCTGACTATGTCTTCAATAAGGACAGCAGTGGCCCGTATCCCAATTTTGAGAAGGATGATAGTGACCTTCCTTGATATTATGTACTATCATTCATGATGAAATAAAATTGAATTTTATTTATGAACTTGTCTGATGATTACAAGCAATGTCTTTTATATTTATACATAATACTTTTTGAGGAACTTGCCATTGATAGGCATCATTGTAACTCGACCGTCTAGCTCTGTGAGTTGATAGGCTCCATTTGAGAAGACTTTGCTCACGATATATGGCCCTTCCTACTTTGCATCAAACTTTCCTTTGCTCATGTGAGTCATAGTCATAGGACGTCTGACGGTTAGAACGAGCTCTCCTTTCTGAAAAGCTCTGACCTAAACTTTGCGGTTGAAAGTCTTTGAGATGCGAGCTTGGTACAACTCAATATGCTGTTGAGCCAATAACCGCTTCTCATCGAGCGCCTCTAATTCTTGAAGTCGGAGAAGATCGTTGTTCTCTGTAGTGAGCTCGTTGGCGATGGCAATCCTCAAAGACGGAATTTGAAGTTCCAGGGGTAGAACTGCTTCACAGCCATACACCAAAGAGAAGGGTGTATAGCCTGTAGGGTTGCGGACCGTAGTACGGTAGGCCTAAAGACATTCCCCAAGCTTTTCACTCCAGTTTCGTTTATTAGTGGACATAAACTTTTTGAGGAGCTTGATGATAGTCTTGTTGAAAGCTTCAGCTAAGCCATTAGCAGCAGGATTGTAGGCTGTCGAAGCGACATTGTCAATCCGATGATTGTCACAGAACCTCATGAACTTTTGGCTGATGAATTGAGGTCCGTTGTCATGAATGATCCTTCGAGGTACACCAAATCTATAGATGACATGATGTTTGACGAAGTTGATGACGTTGCTGGTCTTGACTTCAGCCAATGGTATAGCTTCGGCCCATTTGGAGAAGTAGTCGGTTATTGCCAATATAAATCGATGTCCTCTAGAAAAAGGAGGATTGATGGGACCTATAATGTCCATGTCCTAAGCTTCGAAAGGCCAGGAAGCAGCAGTCGGGTACAAGAATTCTGATGGTTGATGAATGAAATCTGCGTGGATTTGACAAGCTTGACATTTTCTCGCATATTCGATGGCATCAGATACCTTAGAGGGCCAGTAGTAACCCATGCGTCAGATGCGATCTTGTAGCTTAGGACCGGGTTAATGTGCTCCGCAGACACTGTCGTGAGCTTCACGTAATACTTGCTTCGCTTCATCACCAGCAAGACAGCGCAAAAGTAGGCCGTCATAAGTCCGCCGGTAAAGAGTTTTGGTGGTCTGATTGTAGTAGAATCGCAGAGACCGCCGACGAATACTTGTAGCCTCCTTGGGATCTTTAGGAAGTATATCGTGGACCATGAAGTCGATGAAGGGAGCTCTCCAATCTTCACTGATAACATTGGCTTCAGTAAGATTACTGAACTCAATATTACGATTGTTTTCGACGCATAACAATTCCCGATTAGAGATAACCACCACCTGCTGTATTTTAATAGGAATGGCTAATACTGCTGCAAGATTAGCCAAAGCATCTGCTTCGGTATTGCAAGCTCGACGGACATATTCGATGAAGAAGGCTTTGAATGATGTAGCCATGTTGATTGCCGCTTCAAAGTAAGGCACTAGATCTTGATGGTGAACTTCATAGGTTCCTCTAACCTGGTTAACAACCAGCTTGGAGTCACCATAAACTTCAAGATACTTGACATCTAGTTGTTTAGCTAGCTGAAGGCCAATGAGTAGAGCATTGTATTCTACCACATTGTTAGAGCAAGGCTCATCTAAGGAGTATGCTTTTTGAATAGCTGACCCATCTGAAGAAACAAGAACAACTCCAACTCCTGCGACAATGACACCATTGGGTCCAATCCTGGATGCACCATCAAAGAATAGGCGCCAAGTAGGAAATTTTTCGGAGATTGTATTAGATTCCAAAGTCTCGTCTGGAATTTCATCATAGAGTTTGGATATCTCTGGAACATGATGAGCTGCTAAGAAATCTGCCAGTGCTTGACCTTTGACAGACTTTTGAGGAACATATACCATGTCATATAGGGCTAGAAGAATGGCCCATGTAGCCAACCGAGAATTGAGTGTGCTAGGCTTCTTTATCAGTACCCGAAGAGGATTAACTCGTGATGTGACATGAATAGTTTGGCCAATTATGTAATGTCGAGTTTTTTGAACATCAAATATAAGAGCTAGGCATTCTTTTTCGACCGGACTATAACGGTGTTCGGCACCAATCATAGTACGACTGAGATAATAGATGGCTTGTTCGTAACCTTTTTTGTTCTTTTGGACAAGTAAAGCACCTAATGAATGGTCCATAGCACGGACATACATTAAGAATGGTATGCCAGAGATCAGTGGCACCAAGACTGGTGGATTCATGAGATATCGCTTTATGTCATCAAATGCTCGTTGACATTCTTCGGTCCAAATGAAAGATACACCCTTCTTCATTAGTTGAGTAAATAGTCTGCAGCGTCCAGACAGATTCGAAATGAATCTTCTGATGTACGCAAGTCGACCTTGGAATTCTCGTAGCTCTTTTAGGTTGCGTGGAGCACGCATCTCTTGAATGGCTTTGATCTTCTCGGGATCCACGTGTATACCCTTAGAGATAATGACGAAGCCGAGAAATTTGCCACTACAGACACCCAAGAATGACTTGGTGGGATTCATTTTGAGTTGATGTTGGCGCATGAGGTTGAAGATAGTTCTCAAGTCTTGGATGTGATCTTCCTTTAGACGACTTTTGACAACAATATCGTCGACGTAGCATTCGACAGTCTTGCGCAGATGATCTCGAAAGATGGTACTCATGGCTCGTTGGTATGTTGCACCAGCGTTCTTGAGACCAAATGGCATTACAGTATAGCAGTAGACTCCGTGAGGAGTGCGGAAAGAAGTATGTTTTTTATCTTCAGGATTCATCCGAATCTGATTATATCCGGAGAATCCATCCATAAAAGATATTCTTTCGAACCCACAGGTGTTGTCAATCATGACGTCCGTGATAGGGAGAGGAAATTCATCTTTTGGACATGCTTCATTAAGATCCCAAAAGTCGATGCAAACTCAAACTTTTCCGGTTTTCTTTAGAACTGGGACGACATTGGCTACCCAATCAGGATGTCGCTCTTCTCGAATAAAGCCACAAGCGATGAGCTTCTTGACTTTATCGCCGATTGCATCCATCATTTCTGGCTTGAAGCGCCGTTGTTGCTGTTTGACCGGTTTTGCATTAGGCAGAATATTCAATTTGTGAGTAGCAACTTTAGGATCTAGACCTGACATGTCTTCATAGCTCCACGCAAAGACGACAATGTATTCTTGAATAAGAAGAATTAATTCTTGCTTATCTGCCTCTGGAAGGTTCTTGCTGATGAATATTGGACGAGGTGACCCGCTCTCTCCTACATCAATTTGAACTAATTGATCTTCAGTAGGAGGTTCCCTTTGTTCGAATTGGAGTTCCCATTGGGTATCCATTCGTTGGGCCCAAGGATCTGTTTCGGGATTTTTTTCAACATCCTCGTCGTAGCCTTCTGGAAGTTCAACAGAGACCATGTTAGAAGATACGATCAATCGATGAACTTGACCGATGCTGGTGTCAGAATCCTATGATCTGGAATCAGAAGAGTTAGAGCGCTCTTCTCTATCGGATTCAGAGGCTGCTGGGGATAATACTGGAGGTGAAGAATATTCGAGACCTCTTTTGGTCCTGCTATAATACATCTCTGACTTTCCTTTCGGCACAGCCGTACGGATAGGAGTTCTTCTATCTTTACCGTAGTTGAGGCCACTCTTGAAGTCATAACCCATCTTTCGGATGATGTCTTTTGATTGTTGACTGTAACGACGAAGTTGAAGATGTCCCGTGTCATTACTTTTGCTATCATCCGTATAGCTGAATTGTTGTTCTGGTCCTTTACTAAAAAGTATTGGACTCTCGCCTTTCTTTCGAGCGGGAACAATACGATATAAATCATCTGGGTGTTCGAGTAAGACTTATGTATGAAGAGACTGTACTACTCCCATCGTAAATGACTGAAAGCTATCTAACATATCCAAATAGCACTTAGCATGATAAATAACATCAGTATACTGGAAAGTAGATACTTTTTCATTGATTTGTACATCTGTATTTACAGCAAGACCTTTAGCCTTAATAGGCTTGGTCAGATTGATTACAAGAGGAAGAAAAAAAGAACGTGGAGGAGGATTGGCCTTGTTACGACGGAGGTCGATAACAAGCGGCTCAGAGGAGGTGAGCTCCCTTTTATCCTTGTTATGAGATAAATCAATAACAAGTGGCTCAGAAGAGGTGAGCTGCCTTTTTTTTCCTTGTTACGACGTAGATCGATAACAAGTGGCTCAGAAGAGGTGAGCTCCCTTTGATCCTGACCATCATCAGTTGGCTGCTTCTGGACTGGCAAGTGAATAGCCAGTAGTTTAGAGGAATGAGGACGAGAAATACGCCCTTTAACAGGTATGATGAGGGTGTCATTAGGCACTGCTTCTTGTTCTTCTTCAGTGTCTAGAGACAGCACTACATTCATGAATTCATCCTTGTACATACGAGCATCGTTGCAGTATGCTTCGATGCCTTTAAAAGGATAGAGATCAGCAACCTCCTTTTGAACCTCTCCATTGTCATCGACGTATTTGAAACATTGATGGAGAGTTTAAGGAACAATGTTATGTTCATGCAGGAAAGGTCTTTCCAACAGAGCATTATAAGAACAACCATGGTTGTCAATGATGTAGAAGGTCACCTTTGTGCGAAGATTGCCTATTTAGAGTTTTAGGCAAATCTTGCCCAGAGGCTCACTCCTTCCCTGATTGAACCCAAGGATGGTCGTAATTGTACTGGAGAGACTATGCACTGGGATCTTCAATGTATCTAACATTGTCTTCGGCATGATGCTGAGAGCAGACCCTGGATCTATCAGAATACGATCGACTTTCATCGAGTCGACATATCCTGTATAGTATAGAGGACGATCGTGCCTATTGTCTTCCATCAACATGTCATCCTGTGTGAAAGTTATGTTTGGAATTAACTCCAACACACTATGACAATGAAGGCAAGAGACTGGTTCTGCTTTCGGCTTCTTTAGAAGGGCTAGACAGGTTTCTACATGCATGAGAGCCTCACTCAGAGTTTCTCGAGTCTCTTTGGAGAGGCACAAGAGCTCGAAGATTGACAGTCGGGCCGGTGTATTGGCTAACTGAGCCAAGATATCAAAGTTGTAAGGCTTTTCAAGTCCGGAAGGAGATGACTTTTTCAAAGGTTTATCGAAACAGACTTGTTGTTTGCCTTTGTCGGCTACCGTCGGCTTGTGAGGAGTGGGTTCTACGACCGGTGAGGAGGCAGAAGGGATGTCCTCAGTGGAAGCAGGCTGCACTAGAGCAGGCTCAGAAGAAGAAGCAGGATTCTCCTGAGCTTCAGGATAATCCTTTAGATAGGCTTTCCCTGACCTGGTGCCCAGCAGGATTTCCTCGTCAACTATGGGGTCAAAAGACACCATATTGCAAGTCTTTGTCTTGCCCTTGGAGCGGTCTTTCTTCTTGGAGGAAGAGGGAAGTTCGAACTCAGAGGCAAGATCAGGGTGGATCCACATAATCTCGCCATTTTCAAGAGACAAAGGGACAAGACCTTCACTTCGTGGAGGAGGGAGATTCTCGATCTCAAGAATAGCTTTGGGGATAGGGATGACACCATGCTGTACCATCTGTGGAGGGAAGTCACCGAATTGAACTGAGACCATGTTTGCGGTAACAATCTTCTCGTCTTGCTGTAGAGTGACAACACCAACGTTGACCAGCTCTTGAATTTTGCCTTTGAGCACATAACATGCTCGAGTGGGATGCCCAATGAACCTGTGATAGACACAGTACTTGGGATGATCAGTTTTGTCGACCTCATCAGGCTTCTTCGGGTCTGGGAGTTGGAGCTTATTGCTTTTAATCAAGCAATCAAAGATGCTCACGGTGTCATTCTCGTCAAAAGAGTACTCTACTTTCGGACGAGGTTCCCTTGGTGGAGGTGCTGAAGGAGTAGAAGTGGACGTAGGTGGTGCTACGTTGACCGCCAGAGATTCTTTGTTCTTCAAGTAGATATTCAAAGTTTTTTTCCCTTACAGTTGTTCTGGCGATTACCACCACCCGATGTCTGGTGTTCATCCCGGTCGGGGTTAGACATGTGTACCCCTAGCTGCTTAAATTTGTCAGCACTAACTTCAGCTGCTTTAGCGTTGACAATGAAGGATGGCCAGTCTTGGAACTGAGTTGACCCTGTCCACATGCTGATGATAGGCAAAAGATTTACCTTGCAGGTGTCTATGGTGACAGCGGCCGGAGTTCCAGGAGGCATTTTTAAAGCTTCTCGGCAGAACCTTTCATTTAAACTCTCAGCAGTTTTATTGTGTCTTTGTTTGATTTTATTGAGGGCTGACATGGTCATGTCGTTGATCCCTTCATAGAATCGTTCCAAAAAGATTTATTTTATACCGAAGAAGGAGGTGATACAGCCATCGGATAAGCTTCTGTACCAATCGTATGCTACAGCGGCTAAACAGCCGACGAATACTCTGGTAAGAAGAGTATCATTTGGCTGAAGTTGGACAGTCATTACCTCAAAGTGGTTAATGAACTGACTAGGAGAAGTGCTGCCATCAAACAGCAAGATTGTTGGGATTTTGTACTTTGGAGGAAATGGGACTTCCTTCCATTCAACTGGGTAGGGTTGTTTGATCCCCAACCTCTGCAAGTTGTCTTTCTCTTTGAAGGCCTCAAACTGAGGACGCAGGAGCTTGACAGCTTCATTGGCATCCTCCACTGATGTAGAAAGAGCATGTTGAATTAGAGTGTTAGGGGGAGGAACAGCGTGATAAGCACTACTCCCAGCACCTGACTGACTGGGTGTAGGTTGAATCTGTACAGGAGGTACTTGAGGAGATGCTACCCCTAGCCCTGTATTGACAGGCACCAACGATGCTATAATTTCAAGATTTGCAGCAGGAATGGTCGGTGGTACTGTATGTTGGGCCACGATGATAGAATGCATACTTGCAACCATTTCGGCCATGGTCTTCAACTTGTCTTCTAGCGCAGCTATCCGTTGTTCTTGACTAGCCGAACTGGAAGCATCTGGGTCTTCAGTGACAACATAAGCTGTCACTTCTCTAGGTACAGTGGAGGACACTATCTGTTCTGAACTTTCGCTGTATGTATCATAGTCGGAGAAAGAATCATCTCCTGAGTGAGAAGGAGGAAGATGACCAGACGGATTGGAGAAGATTCCTTTGACCGATTGTATCTCGACTTCGGGATCAGGTATGTTGGAATACTCCATCAGAAGATTCTTGGAGTAGATCCAAATACCGCTGGCTTGGCTTGCGAGGCTTGCCGTGCTTGGAGCACTTCCTACCCCCAATGTCTCAGGAAGTCATGTTGACAGAAGCGTACAAAACTTCGTCTTTATCTTCTGACATAGGTTCAGAGTTTGTAAAGTTCAGACGATCGAAGACAGATCGTCTTGTTGTCTGACAATAACACTTGATGACAACTTTGTGATTACAATGGTGTCCAAGTGGTTGCACTGGAGGCGTCGAGAAGTTGTCCCGTTTCTGCTTAAGGTGTTCTCGGAGATCGGGAACAATGACAGGACGAGAAAAAGTTCGAGGGATATATTCTTTGACAACATTCGGAACATGGTTCCGGTTCTTCAAATATTTTGTCCCTTGAGTGCACAGGGAAGTACTCATTTTATTAGCATAGGTGTCCAGATTTTTGATCCTGGAAGTTTGCTTCTGATGCTGGTTGGTCTTCAGCATTGGCTGTTTGCGTTTCACCGAAGTTGGTCTATTGAAATAAGTTCTTAGATCAGCAAACTCACCCCCAGGGGTTTCTGCCTGAGACACCAGCAATTTTTTCTGTTTTGAACGAGATATCTTGAGAGTTGGAAGATCTTGGAATTCTGCTACCGGAGTAGACAGAATACCTCTTTGATCAGTATACTTCCCTTTGGCAAGGAGGGAAGAAGAACCCTTGTTTGAAAGAGTTCTTGTATTGACTGGTGCTGAGGCACGTTCAGATTGATCTTCTACGGTAAAAACCGAGGAAGACTGAAAAAAGACCAAAGGGCCTTTTCCTTTGTTTTGTGAAGAAGGGTTAGCTAAAGAGCGTTTCCCTCTGTTGTCTTCCAAGTCGTAGGACGAGGAAGTTTGAGAAAAGACCAACGGGCCTTTTCCTTTGTTCTGGGGAGGAGGAGGAATAGTCAAAAGACTACCCCCCAGTGGATTGTGCTGGAGCAATAGGATGCTTGGGAAGAGGAGCAGAGTTTTTCCCCTTGCTGTACGAAGAAGAGAGATTAGCCAAAGGGCTGTCTCTCTTAGACTGTGCTGGCACAGTTTGCGCATGGGTTGGAGTAGTTGTTGGCGCACTGGCAGGTTGCGCATGAGTAACTCTGGCAGAAGGTCTTCTGGCCACAGTTTAACAGCTTGCGCAGCAGGAGTCTTGATGCCAGAGTGTTTGGGTTGCACTTTGGTTGCTGGAGTGGTGGATTGCGCAGGCAAAGTTGTAGCCAACTGCACCAGGGGAATATGAGTCTTGCACTTTGACAGAGCAGCATAGGAAGTAGGTTGTGCACTGGCAAGGGGAGCAGCATACTGCGTATGGGCAGTAGCAGCAGACTGCACAGCAAAGGCAGCAGCAGAGACAGTAGACTACGCAGTAGGCTGAGCAGCAGAGGCTGTAGACTGTGCAGCAGGATGAACAGCAGAGGCAGACTGTGCAACAGTCATGGGGACCCACACTGGGTGAACTTTGCTCGTGGCAGAAGTTGTTGCAGTACGAGGGGTGGTCCTGGAGTTGATCATCGCCTCGTAGGCCGTCTGGTTGACCTTTACAACCAGCGTCTTCTGCGTCTTTCCGATAGACGTAACGTCACATTGAGTTGTCACTTCCTCGTCGGAGGAGAAAGTCGTCCCCTGTAGAGTCGCCATTTTGTTTGCAAAAACAAAAGTTGATCTTTATTTCACAAACTTTGTAAGAAGACTACAAGAATTTTGGGAAAGTACAACTATAGGAATTCGATCTGAATGACGATCGCTTTATCCCTTGGACGACGTGAACTTTAAAGACTATAGCCTCTGAAGATTGCAGCAGCACTTTGGCAAGAACTCCTGATCTCTGGTGATGACTTGAATATGTGTTCTGATCTCTATGTGTGTCCCTGATAATGAAGACTTGAAATTCTATTTATAGAGTTCTAGAAATAACTAACTTTTAGTTATTCTGAGTTGCGCAGGATGGATTGCGCAGACTTTGGATTGCGTAAGCAATGAACTGCGCAGGCAGTTACTCGATCGTGGACCATCTGTATGTGACGCGTGGTATTGTTTGATTGAAATACGCTTGATCGTGTACAGACGGTTGCCACATGGTGAGTAATTGATGGCATGTAGGCCATGTGTTCATTGTCAGTTATCTTGATGGAGAGCGCCACCTGAATTGTGCTGGCTTCAAATTGTGCTGGGATGGACCGCGATGCAGAGAGTCTGGCAGATTGCGCTGCATGTACAGCTGTCCTCGAGCGCTGTGCTACACGATAAACGAACAGTTTTCTCGTTTTCCGTGCTGTCAGCTGTCAGAAGATCTGATTCTCTGTCAGGTAATGATGACGAGACCACGTCAGCTTGCGTACTTGGATGAGTGCGCAGTTCAGCCTGCACAATTGAGTTCTTGCATAATCTGTCTCCTGCGCAGTTCACTTGAAGGATGCATAATTTGATTTTTATGACTTCTTTGATGGGTGCAACTTGATTTTTAGGACCTACAGCAGCGTAGGCTAGCTTGGACACATCTCGTATCCGAAAAACGGATGCGGGTCGTGACAAGTTTTTTTAGGTGGCCCATGCAGGTCAATTTTTACAAATTGTGCGAACTCGTGGTAGTACCATATTAGTCGTACTACTGCGAGCATGCGACTAGGAAATGCTCATTCACAACTAGGAGTAAACCAATTTTAAGAGAATGGTTAGGACTAGGAGTCCCTAATTTAAATTGACATTTGGGTAGTTAAGGTTGCTACATAGGCCTCATTGAATTCTAAATCCTGTTAGATGATTTTCATAGAAGGATGCACTATTGTATTCGAAATCGGTAGTGTTACTGAAGTGAGTAGAGTTGTAACCCCTCTTTTCGAAGGTTTGGAAATATCCTTTTATTTAATTATTTGAATTAAAATATGATTTTAGAATTTTATAAATATTTATTATAGAAGGTCTTAGTTACGGTTAAGTTTTGGAGCGCAAGACAACCAAGAATTTTGGCACCGAGAGTGTCGTCGAGTACTTTGACTAGTGTTCTAGCCACGGTAGAGAAGGCCAAGTCATAGGAGTGCTCTTACTAGAAAAACCAGGCCAAATCGTGACATGACCCTAGCAATAATTTAATAACTTATTATTAAGATTATTGGCTTTTAGAAGACCTGGTTGTTCCGAACTAGCCCGAACCCAACCCAAGTCTTGGTGGTCATGTAATGCGACCAACGTCGACCATGTAGGATGTGTGTATATATATATATATATATATATATATATATATATATATATTCGTAGTCCATTTCTAGTATTGTGAATAATTTCTATAAATTATATTTTGAATATAATATATGTAATATTGCTATTTAAATTATAATTTACTTGGGAATAAGATAACCTTCTCTTAGATTGATATTTTAGGATTCTGGGGATTTATTTAGGCTATACATATATATTTGTGTACCAATAAATTTATAGTAGTTTGACACAGTGCTTTTTACATATTTTTCCCTCAACCTTGAATATTAGAGAAATATAAATTAAGTTTATATTTCTTTTGCCTTCAATCATTTCCTCTAATCATGATCAATTGTACAACTTTATCATATGTCTTTTCTAAACACCGCCATATCGTAAGTTCGTATCACTTATATTCTTTTTCTTGGACCAAAAGGTTTATTTTTAAAATAACTTCTCCCTCAATTGTCTATTAATCTCGAATTAAGTTTTTGGATTCAAAAGTTTTCCTCTCAATAGTGAATATTGAATATCCGTGAAGTAAGGGTTATAAGATTTTTACTTATCTTGCCTTCGACCATGTTCCTCCTAATCAATCGTTTAAAATTTTCAAAAACTGATACCTCCCCTTCAAGGATGGACACGTAAACTTTCTTATAATGATCACTTTGTTCAAATTTCTAGCTCTCTCCATCATGATCAATTTGTTTTAGGATTTTTGAACCTCCATTGAGATTCTAAGGATGTAGTTGAAGGGATGATCGGTGACTTATGATGGCAGATAGCCGCGCATTGTCGCCACTTATTTGACTTATGGAGACTGTGGGTTTACTGCAGCCAGCAGCGCACTGGCGAGGCATGATCCCTAAGTTGAAGTAATCTCGAGTAAGTATAAGTTATCGAATGTTTTCAAAGCTACATCTTGGTTGTCCTATCTTCGTCTTAAGTGTTATGTCCAGATTGGATAGAGTTGATTGGATATTCGTTACCGTATCCTTGCTTGAGTCGTGTAATCAAGAGTTTATTGCAGCTAGCTGTACACTGGCAAGGCATAAATTTTCGATAAAATGACTTCGATCATGTTTACGAGTTTCGAATACCATAGAGACTACGTCTTATTGGCATATAACTATTAAGTTTTTTTTTAAATCGATTTGTGCTTATTCCTAGCTACAGTCTTCTCGATAAACCGATAATTCTCCCTTCCTTTCATATACTTCTATTTTTCAGATTGTCATCCTTAATGTAATTTCGACTGGATTTCTAAACTCATCTAGATTTTGATTCCAAACTCATGCCTAAATAATTTTGTTCGACTAGTTGTTCGTACCAAGATGATTTTAATTTTGATCGATCCTACACCATTTTTCTCAAGACTAAACCATAACCGTGTCTATGATTTCAACTAAATCATAGCTAAGGTTATACCTTCGTTCCAACTACGATCATGACTATTTTGAATCATGATCATACTCGTGCCAACTTTCTATTTTTGCCCTGCTTGGATGACTTGCACGATTAGCCTTGATCGTGACTGCCACTTAAATGCAACTAATATCCTGTTTAGATTTTATCGAAAACTTTGTTCATTCCTTAAAAAGCTGGGAATGACTCAACCATGCTGATCATAGATCATTCTTGCCCAATCATTTCAATTTAGATCATTCTTAAAAAAAACATTTGCTTGTCATCTAAACCATTTGACCGAATACTGGTTGTACCAAATCACACTCTCCTCTTGTCTATCATCATTATCATTTTTACGCGTGACTAATTAGATCATGAATCATATAACTTTCTTTATTATACCATTCGTCGTTTTATTTATATCAATTAAAAATTTAGTTCCTTGATTATTCTTCATAGTCGTGCCAAATCGTGTTCTTGAAATTTTGGAGACAAAATATTTTTAAGGTGGGTAGAATTAAGCCCACTCCCATACTTCCAAAAGTTTTATTTTGTTTTACGTTAATAAGTTTTTTTTTAGAAAATAGATTTCAGTTGTAACCATTATAGAATGTATTTTGATGACAAAAGAATTTTTGTCAAACCATTTTGATTTAAAATTTATAAAATATCGTTTAAATTATTTGCTATTATTAATTATCAATTAAAATCATTTTTTTTATATTATAGTTAGTTTGATTCAGTCTTGGACTAATGAAGATATGTATTGTTTAAATAAAATATACCATATTTTCCAAGTCTTTTGATAAACATATTATTCATTTAAATTATTATTGTATATATTTAGATTCGATCAAATACATTTTTTAATATTTTAATGAAATCTTGAATTATTTTTAAAATGATTATGGATTTATTTTGATTTGATGAATCCAATATTTATTTAAAATTTTAGAAGAGATTTTATTCATGGATTATTTGAATTACTATTTATCCAGGGTTATATTAAAATTCAAATTAGTACTATATTATTATAGAAGATATTGTATTTTGAAAAATATACAGCTATAAGTATCTGAATTAGTCTTAACAATATTTTGACAATAGATTTTATTACTAGAATTATTTAAAGTAATGAGTATTATTTTAGACAATATTTTATGAATAATTTCGGGCAGGATTGGTATAACACTCAGTTTTCCAGATGAGGGTAATTTTTAAATTTTGTAATTATAATTATTAATTATTGATATTTATTTCACATTATAATTTTTGGTGATTTTTAATAATTTTTAAACTATTTAAAAACTGCTTTAAGTCATGACTTGTGATTTTGACGTGCTGCTAGTGAAACCCAAGAGACTGCATGACCTAGAGCCTAACCATGTCATTAGGATGATTTAATTATTATTTTTAGCCTAGGGGTAATTTGGTCATTTTGACTTATTTGAATTATTTGATGATTTATTGAATTGGTGAATTCTAGTTTGACCTTGACTTGTTGAGACCTAGTGAACTAGCCGAGAAGCTAACCTAGCCATGGTGACCCTAGTCTAACTTAGGTTAACCTACTTTAAGTCATTAGAAACTAATTTTGGATTAGGAGGATTAGTTTAAGTGAATTTAAGTCATAGCTTATGGTTTCATGAAATGACTTATGGTTTAATGATTGTTTGATCATGACTTGAGCCCATGTGCCATTTTAGTAAACCCTAACCCTAATTATTGAGCCTATGACCAGCCACATAGGGATCCCCACCCTATATAAACACTTATTCTTTAGGGCTTGCCTCTTTTATTTCATTCCAACACTTGAAGAAAGAGAAGTATTTTTTCCCCTTCCAAAAATCCCCATAAATCTATTTTTATTCCTTTTTAATCATAGTTTCTTGCATTAGAGCCTAATTTCCTCCTATTTTCTGATTGTGGAATTTAATCCCAGCTTTGGGACAATTTGGGAGCATTTGGCTAGCAAAGAAGAATTCCCCATTTGAAGCTTTTCCAAGCTTTTTGCACATATAGGTAAAACCCTTTAAATTGATTTAAATTTTGGTTTTCTTTGCATGTAGGGCTATATCTTGGAGTCCCCTAGGTGTTCCTGAAATTTGGGTGAATTTCGTGTCCGTTTGGTGTCCGTATCGGACATGTGTCGTAGTGTTGTATAGGTGTTTGTTGAAATGCCTCAATGGATTGAATGTTAATATTTTTCGAAACAAATTATATATTTGGATAGCTCTTAATATGTAGATTATATATGTAGAAGTCTGAGCACGTATTGGGTTGGTTTCTGTGTCCAAAACGGATACGAACACGCTGCACGACACAGTGTGCACAGCCAAGTTTTGGCTACTGACACGGCCTTTATGTCATATCTAGACGCGACGTGGACACGAAGTGTCATGCTAAAACCCTAGCCCTAGACCTAGGCTACACCCTGACACAAGCACGACACGTATCCATGCGTGTGTCGTGTCCACGAGGCTCTGTCCTCACTGTACGAGACCGTACCATGCTCGCGTTCAGTCCCCTGCTGCTCGGGGCTCACGTAGGACACGACACGACACGTGGAGGGGTGACACTTGGTGAACACGAGGGGGCAATGTTTGCGAACATGCCCCCAAGTTTTGTGGCTTCTAGTGTTGTGTCGGACACGAATTCGTGTGTGCATCAATTTTACACTGACAGCGCACACGAGAAATTTGGGCTCTGATACGGGCTTGGATACGACACTGTACGACACCTGGACACGGGACAGGCTGCCTAACACGTAGATCAACCCTAGACGAACCTAGACACGTGACCACGAGACACGAGGACACGTGTGCCGTGTCCTAGACCTAAGTGAACACGTGCACGAGCCAGTCCTTACTGTGTAATTAGGATGCAATGTTTTAGTTCGTTTGGACACTTCGTATCCACTCTAGTGGACACGAATCATACCCCCTAGACACATGACACATGGTACACAAACCTACATGTCTGTTTGTTAAATTTAATGGTTTGATTTTGGTTTTTGAAATGGGAAAGTTCATGTATCAGTCGAAGTTTTCAGAAATGTTAAACTGAGATTTTGATTCACTGTTTTAATTGTTAAATAGGATTCACATGTAAAATGAGATTTTGATTTCTGTATTGAACCTGGAAATGAATCTTGAGGATTCGAATAGATGTTAACTGTTATATGTTAATTCGAATTCACTGTGATACCTGAGAATTCCTAAGAAATTCAGTGAGTTCCTAACTAAGTTTTAATATAAATTAGTTGGATTAATTGATGTTAAACTGAGATTCACTGTTAATAGTTAAAAACCTGAGATTAGGATTGGGTTGACACTTGATGGTTCACTGTTTTTCCTTAAATCCTGAGAACCTATATGAACCTGTGATGCATTCCTACCTATATGGATGCCTGAACACATATGTATTATACACCATGTTCCTATACACAATCTATCTACTGAACTTTAGTGCACATGAGTAGATGGCTCAGTCCATGGGTTTATATATATATATATATATATATATATATATATATATATATATATATGTTTGTATCACATATAGCTTCCTAATGTACCAGTTAGATTACTTTATATATTAGTCATGTAGATACCTTATATTAATCATCTAGGTCCTTGTATCAGTCACAAGATTTTATGCAACAGATTATTAGGAGTGACAAGTGGTGGTGGCAGTAGTAGTAAGGGATAGGCCTTAGACTAAGAATATGTGTGCTTATGTTATGTAGGGAGTGCCATCCACATGTTGGTTGTTAACTGAGATTATACTGAAATGAAGTGAACTGAACCAGTGAACTGGTCTTGATTTCTAATATAAAACTGTCTTTAACTGAAATGGGAATTATTTAGAATGTTAAAGTGATTTGTGAACATGAGATAATTGAGTAGGTTAAATGTTAAACCCATGCCATGTTCTCTTAAACCCTTACTTGTATTCCATAATCCAAACACACACACACACACACACACACACTACACTTTCTAAATTTCCTTCTTCCCTTTTCAATATATGTTTGTATATGTATGTTTACATATATCTAGTTTTCCTACATATTTATATAGCATGGAATGTGTGTGTCATGCCTATATGTGAAATATAGAGTATAGATATTATATTGGGTATTGTACCAGTAGGCTTGTATTGGTATGGTAATAGGCATAGAGTTATAGTGTTGACTTACAGTTGACCAAACCCTAGAGTTGACCTATTTTGACTAGATGTTGACTTTGGTTGACCCAGAGTTGACCAAATTTGACTTGGACCTAGTTTGACCTAGACAGTTGACCAGGTTTGACTTAGAGTTGACTTTGACCTAGATTGACCCAGAAATCATGTACATTGCATCATAGATTTCATTTACCTTGTTTTAAACACATATTATAACCCATATTACTCTGTTTAGGACATTGTGACTCCGGTGCAGACATCTGATATTATATTACTCTTTTCAGAGTATCAGGCGAGTACATTCTCTGATAGTTCTCTCATTTATTTGTCAATTACTGTACTTCAGTTCTAGTTAGTTGTATGTGATTCTCTGTTACAAACACGTATTTTTTATTTCTGAATCCATGTATACGACACACATACTTACTCGTCTTACCTCTATTATTCGAATCACCATACGAATCACTATTCGAACCACCTATTCGTATCTTCATATGCTGGTTGGACTTTTATTCGATTGATGTATCGGATTTTGGATTCATTTATATTAGATGGGCGGGAAAATACTTGATTAGATATGTGAACATTCCTACTATTCGAACCATCCCCTGTGAATAATATTCGAACGATAGCCATTCTACACCCGGTCAGGTGTGTGATGTGCCGGATTTACCCTTAGCCGTTTACATGTCTAACTAAGTATTTTAAAACACACTTGGAAAATTTATTCAAATCATTATTAGAACATCATGTGAATCACTATTCGTATCACCTTATTCGATTCACCTTATTAGAACAATGATTAGAATCACATTCGACTCATCTTATATTAGACTCATATTGGAATTACACTCGACTTATATTGTACCATCTGAACTCATTTTGTTACTCTAGTTCAGCTAGATCTTAATTTACAGTCTTCTTTGCTATGTTTCTCTTCTTGTTTATTTACCTTACTTTCCTTGTACCTTAACTGCTCTCTATATCATTACTCGTACAAACTGCCATATTCATCAATACAACTGTCTATAACTGCTTTATAGTTCTCTGTCATTTACTTGGGATTTCTTGATGAATTATACTCGTTTATGTCCTGACTGGACCGGTTGAAAATATTACAGATGCTTGCCCTGAGGATATTTGCCCTACTTGCCTTGGAGCAGAAGATGGCTTAGCTACCTATGGCCCCGACACTCAGGAGTGATCGGGAGACTAGCTAGTAGACATGGTTTAGTTTTTATGTTTTAGAACTTGAATTGTAATAACTTGAGATACGAGTTTGTATTTGAGTTTGTTTGAGATATTATTATTTAGTAGTTTATAAATGTTGTTATTTAGTTTTTAGTTATAAACTTCTGTGTTATCTTATCGTGCTTAGACTGTGATTGAGATTTCATTATATCTATACTTGTCCTCCGTTCGGAGTTGAGATATTGACAAGTACATTATATAATTGCGTGAGTTGTTGATTAGATAGTAACCTAGGACAGCGTTCTACCGCCGGCACTGCGGCGTAGGCTGGACGTACCCACTTCTCGTGCCCTTACTCTAGGGTGCGGGTCATGACAATTGGGTCAAATCCCTAGATTCCCTTTTTTCGGAGTTTCAGAAAATTTTATTCATTTAATATTCACATATTTTACTTGTCGGGGTTCAAGGCAGATTTCGTCGATACTTTGTTTATGATTTTTTTTTTAGCAAACTTGTTCCAAATTGAAGTTGAGAGCATTTTAGGGTTTTTAGAGTTTCAAACACTTTCTTCCTATTTTATTTACTTTTCGATACATTTCTTTTGTCATAAATTTTTACTACCTCTCACCAATCAACCAAGTCTGAATACCCTGGTAGTCCCTAAATTCGAAGACGAATTTATTTTTAAGGTAGGTAGATTTGTAGCTCCCCTTCCCAAAAAATTTTGAAATATTTTTATTATTTTATTTGATTTAATGGTGATTTTTAGAATTTTATAAATAATTAAATAGTTAATTATTACGGTAGATGACTTTAGCCATGGTTGAGTTTTGAAGTACCAGACAACTAGGAATTATGGCACGGATAGTGCAGTGGCGTGCCTTGACTAGTGTATTAGCCATGCCAAGGAAGACCTAGCCATAAGTGTATCCTAATTAGGAAAACCAGATCAAGTTGCGTCTTAACCCCACCGATGAATTATTTATTTATTAATTAGATATATTGATTTTAGATAACATGATTGTACCAACTTAGTCCGAACTGGGCCTGAACTGAATCCAAGCATTTGTAGGTGTGTAGTGAGATCAAAGACGACCATGTAGGCATATTTATGTGTGTACAAATAGTTCCTAAATTATTTTGGGTATTGATGTAACATTTTTAATTATTTGGATAATTGTACGTAAGTTGGCATTTTATTATTAAATATTATTTTACAATATTTGTACAATTTTCTGGACCCGGATAAAGGTGAATAGTATGGATTCACCAAACCACCATTTAATTATTTTATTATTATTTTATTATTTTGTGGTGATTAAATAAATATATTTATCACTATTAGATATTATTAATATTGATTATATTTATAATATTGTATTTTCTGTATGGAGTTTGTGGTATATATATATATATATATATATATATATATATATATATATATATATATATATATATATATATATATATATATATATAAAATATATATATATATATATATATATATATATATATATATATATATATATATATATATATATATATATATATATATATATTTTATATATATATATATAAAATATATATATATATATATATATATATATATATATATATATATATATATATATATATATATATATATATATATATATATATATATATATATATATATACACCAGGGTATATATATTGATCATATAGGCAAGCAATTATGTTTATAATTTATTAATATATATACATAGAAATATGTTACGTATATATATAAATATGTGTGTATGTGTATGTATATATAAATATATATATATATATATATATATATATATATATATATATATATATATATATATATATATATATATATATATATATATATAATATATGTGTGTGTGTATACATGTATATGAAAATATGTGTGTATGTGTATGTATATATAAATATATATATAATATATGTGTGTGTATACATGTATATGAAAATATGTGTTTAGGTGTATATATATAAAAATATGTATATGTATACATATATGTGTATATATATAAATATACATATAATTATAGAGGGAAGGAATAAAACAAATGAGATAAATAAATAATAAAAGCTAAACTAAAACAAAGCAAAACAGCAGGCCCCAACTCTCGACCACCGACACAGCAGGCCAGCCGAGGACCCCAAACCCAACCCCATTGTATCAATATACACATCATACTTATATATAGAAACGGAGAGTTCGAAGAGTAAAACCCTAGACTAAACTCGACACGTGCCACCTACACCGCGCCCCGCCTCCGGCGACACGCGCGCGCCACCCTGGGCGCCGCCGCGCGGATACAGCCACACGCGCACGGGAAACAGGGGACTGCTCTGTCCCGAATCCAAACCAGGTACCTACTTCCCGATCTAATAACTTCGTGTATTCTCCATTAAATTTGATTCCGTAAGTTGGTATAGAAACCCTATATAGCCCTTTAGAAGTCCCCACAAATGAAATTCGATGAGGACAATCCATCGCTCCAGAAAATCGATGCAAACATCGAAGAAAACTGTTTCAAAAATAATTTCCAAACAGTCTAAGTGCCTCAGTTAGGAGATCGATTCTGGTCGATTCATCGATAGTATCAAAAATTTAATTAGACACACTTGAAGACAACATATAGGGCTTCATAACCAAATGTGTAGTTTCAAATTTTATCAACTGTGTGCAAAGAAATCAGTTTTCAAAGTTCGGGAAAAATAGGTTTAAAACATTTTTCAAAACTTTGAAATTCATCCACACGACGTGCGTTCCGCCAATCCGGGCGACGTGGTCGTGAACCGAAAGCTTCGAAAGGTTCATATCGGCTTCGTGGACGTGTGGGCTTTGACGGAATTCAAATTGGTCGCGTGTGCACGACGAATTTGATGCGTATCCGTCGAAATTTACCGTATCGACCCCTGTGCAAATTTTCCAATTACTTTGTGCACGCTCGTCAGATCGAGACGGAACTTGCGCCAACAGGACCATATTATTTTTTTGGTCCTGTATGCCAAGTTTGGTCCAATTTTGAGACAGTTGATCGGATCACCGTTTTGCGGGCCCACGGTCCGACTCAACGGGCGATTTTGTGCACGGCCCACCGGAATCCACAATTGGACATACCGTTGGGTTCGTATCATCAAAACGAATCCGTAGACATGTAGTTTGACGACTTTAGAGACAATAAAGTTTGGCATACTTTTCGGTGCAAAGCGGGTCCAACGACGGACACCTTTTTGCCCAAAATTATCGTTTTGCCCCTGTATCCAGAATTGGACTTAAGGACAAGCAATCCTAGCTAATTTGTATTTTGAAAACGTTGGTAATGTTTATTTCAGCATCTGGAGACTTCTGCATGTGTTGACTGATTGTGGCTCATTGAGTGGTATAGTATTATTGGTTTCACCATCTAAGGACCTCAGGCAAGTACACTTTCTGATTGCTTTCGATTCATAGTAGTCTTTTTATTTCATGTTTATACATATGTCTTGCTACTTGTTGACACGCTCGTCATACGGAGTAGTCGGGAGGAGAAATATCTTAGTAGACATGTGGACTACCCAGAACTATCCCCCGTATCTTTCGTGGAGAATAGCAGCTGCACACGACACGTGCAGGGTACCGGATTTACACCCTAGCCGTTCACATGTCGAAACTGATATTTCACATCACATAGATAGTTGTCCTTTATTTATTTTCCTTGTCTTCTCCACCGTGCCATGTCATCAATATCTTTTAGTTTTCACCTCTCATATGTTATTTTCATGTCTTGTTAATTCTATTATGTTTTCGTATTGCCGTCAGTTTGTGTGCTTGTTCCATTCCTGACTGGAAACCATCATTTTTCAGGTTAGCTGTGGCTTCACTTAGCTTTGGGAGATACGTGGGTACTTGTAGACAGAAACCTAGAAATAGATAGCGTTTGTATCATTTTTTATTAATTGTGAGGACTTTGTATGTTCTTTAAATATAAATATTGCAACTGTTGTAATAAATCTAGAAATATGAATGAGCAGCAAATGTTATATTTTGTGATTTTGAGCATCTTGGCCATGACAGCGTTCTATCGTCGACTATGCAGCGTAGGCTAGTTTGGACACGTCTAGTATCCGAAAAACGGATGCGGGTCGGGACAGAAGCGACTAAAACCATACCTGCTATGACCTCTGCCTCTGTCTCTATATCCTCCACAGCAAGCGAGAATGCATGCCCAAAATTTTATCCTGTACACTGAGCTCTGGCCTTGTTGTACTGTGCGCCTTGGAAAGGCAACGGTGGGCGAGGTGCTCCTGCTGCTGGTCGGGGAGCTGGGGGTGCTGAAGCCGTAGGCCTCAAGGCCTGATGCGCATGTACTAGTGCTTGCTGCTCGGGGCAATCTCTGGCCAAGTGTTGTCTCGATCCACATCTCATACATAATCCCAAACGAAGTCGACAGTCATCTCTGATATGGCCTTGCTTTCCAAAAAAATGGTAAGTGGGCTTCTGGTAGGGTGTAGTCCTCTGCTGGTACTGTCATGTGGTCCTCTGACAAGTCCTTCCTGAGTAGCTCAGGTTAGGGTAACTGCTGGTGTATGGTGCCTCAATGTCTGTTGCTGCTCTTTGCAAAGAATCTTCTGAGCACGAGTTTCTTCCAAGACAGCTGAATGAGAGACTCGAGACTGGGTAGTCGTATAATACTTGAGCTCTGGTGAAAGCCCCTGATGAAATCTCCTTGCCTTCTCTAACTTTGTTGGGACCAATCCTGTACCAAATCTACTCAGGCGATTGAACTCTGAGTCATACTCATCAACTGTCATATTTTCTTGCTTCAGATGAAGGAACTGGTCATAGAGACCGTCTCGAACATGGATGGAGAAAAATCTCTCATAGAATAGATCATAGAACTGCTTCCAGGTAATCCTAGCGCCTAATCGTCTCTCTTCTGCCTTCCACCAGTGGTGAGCATTATCTTCTAACAGTAGGTCCACTGCTGTCATCCAATCTCGAGCTGGCAACTGGGATTCCTTCAGTAGCTTCTCTGTACTAATAAGCCATTGTGCCGCCTCTAGTGGCTTCTCCATTTCTCTAAAGGCCTTGGGTTTCATGTATGTAAAAATTTTGATAGAGCCTTCATAAGGATGCAGAGCCGGTGCTGGTACTGGACGTGGATATGGAGGTCTAGCCAAGGATGCCATCATAGTCTGTCTCATCAGCTCAGTCTGCTGCCACTAAGCCTGTATCATGGCATATATAACTGGGAAGTAGGACTCCCATCAGTCGGTGGTGGAGGCATCTGGACTGTGGTAGAAACTGCTGAGGGAATGGTGGGGGTGGAGGCAGTGGTACATTCCCTTCCGAGGACACGGTAGTGGTCTGTCCAGCCTGGCTGACTGGGGGTGCTACGATATCTGGTTGCACCGTCATCGGTGTCGTAGTAGGCTGCGACTATCCTGGCTTGTATGGTGTCACCAGAGTCATTGGAGGGTTCTATCCCTCTGGGGTAGCCTCTTCACCAGATGTGAGGGCCAAGGCAGAAGTGCGTCGCTTCTGAGATTCATATTGTTGGCACGAGGAAGAATAGAACGATATTAGGAAAGGTTAGGTATGAGACAATTCAAGTAATCAAAGGAATTTGAAAAGATTGGAAGTCAAGGGAAGTAGTAGTTCTGGATGAGATATTCCTATTCCAATATGCAGGCTTGTTGGGCACAGTCATGTAACCCAACAATATTTTCTCGACCTGCATGGGCCACCACAAAAATATGTAACGCCCTAGTCCCAAAATACATAGGACCGAGTACACGAATATGCCAGCTACACATATACGAAGAATACTCCAATATATGGAACCCTCATATACGTACATAAGTTGTATAATAAATCATCACAGGCCAGAATAATATAATCTAATCTCATCACAGCTCAACACAGAAGATAATAAAGTCTAGATAATAAATAAGAGTATCAAAAGGTAGCCGAGTGAACATACTCACTCCAAGTAGCTATAAAATAGTCTCATAAGATCGGAGTCCAACCTCCGCAAAATACAAAGAAAAGAGATGTAGAAATATCCACTGATGTCTCAAATAAGGAATAAACTAGAAATTAGTAGGTACTGCCTCGTCATCAATGTATACATGATCCAAAGCCACTCCGTACTCCTGCGGGAAGTCATCTAATCCTGGAGAGATAACCAGGTCCTCAGAGGGACGTAGCAAGATACAAGAAAATACCATGCCATATAAACTGTGATAATATAATAGAAAAAAGGATGCATGCAATCGGGTTCCTGACCAATCAACTGTGAATATGCAATTGAGAAATAATCCTTCGACGTATGAGCCCTGGCTGAATATGAGATTCGGTATAGTCCCCTCTTGGGCACCAGTGACCAAGCGCATAACGTTCAAGAACGTCAGTGGCCAACCTGAGAGGATAATCATACCCATATCTCTAGCGGAGCTTTCGGGTTACAGGGAAAGTGTAATCGAAGCCCATACGTTAGGTATTGTTCTCCCCACCAAATGCCTAGTATCGTCATCTCTTTGACCAATAAGAACCTCTAGTAACTGCCAAGTCTTCTAGTATGAAATTCTATTGGCAGTTACTCCTATCTGTCGCACGCTCCATACGTATCAGTGGCCAGTCGACTACGCGGATATGTGTCCTACATGTGACTCACAACACGTAGTAAAGCAGGTGTCAAGGCCGTATGAGATATACCAATACCTCATCAACAATGGGTGGTCACTAGGCTAAGTCAATGCAAGAGAGATAAATAAAAGCAAGAAAACGATCGATAGAGTCGCTTGCACCCAAGTGTGACTTGGACACACAGTTTTATAATATCAACAAATAATTATTATAAAAAATAATAACTGAAAATAAGAATATAATAATCACAGAGTAAGGTGGCAAGGTACCTTGCCTGGTGGTGCGAAGGTGGCAAGTCCAAGAATCACAATATCATCAAAGAATGTCACAATCTCCAAACGACTCCGGATGCTGAAACAAATATCAAGAACGTATTTGGAATAAGTGATATACCTAAGAAACGCCTGTCCAAAAGTTAAATTCTGAAACATGGGCAAATTCGTAATTTTGGGTCAAAACGATGTCCGTCGTTGGACCCGTTTTGCACCAAAACTCGTGGCAATGTCTACGATCTCTAAAGTCGTCAAACAACATATCTACAGATTTAGTTTGAGAAGACGAACCTAATGATATGTCCAATTTTGGATTCCGATGAGCCGTGCACAAAATCGCCCATTTGGTTGGGTTGCGGGCCCGCCAAATTTGGCGCTCCGATCAACCTTCTCAGATTCGGATCAAACTTGGCATTCAGGACCAGAAAATCGATACGGTCTTGATGGCACAAGTTTTGTGTCGATCCGACGATCGTGCACAAAGTAATTAGAAAATTTACAAATAGTCCGATGCGGTGATTTTCGACGGATACGTATCAAATTCATCGTGCACACGCCACCAATTTGAATTCCGTCAAAGCCCACACGTCCACGAAGCCGATACGCACCTTTTGATGCTTTCAATTCGCGACCATGTCTCCCGGATTGGCGGGACGCACGTCGTATCGAGGAGATTTTTCTATTTTTTTTAGTTTTTGAAGACAAGTTTTTCTTAAATTTTGAAATCAAATAACTGAACACATAATTAATAAAATCAGGAAATACAAAAAGGGTTTGAATCTCGTATATATTGCCTACAATTATATTCAAGTAGGTATCGAATCTGTCAATGGATTCGATAGGAATTTCCTTCCAAATCACGGGTCTGTGGGGTTTTGGGGGCTGTCGAATGTGTGATTTCTACCTAACTTTCAGAGATTTTCTCGAGCAACGCATCTCGACAATGCTCGATTTATTTGTAGGGCATCAAAGAGGGTCATATGAGCTTTTAGTAGAACTTCATAGATCGAGAATCGAGCGAACAAAATTTTAGAAATAGGGGACAGAAGTTGGGTACCTTGAGTCAAATGGAACATGGGTGCCCTGTTGCTGTCGGTTTCGGGGCGGGTTTGTCGACGATGCAGGTACACTCCGGCGCATTCCCGGTGGTCGACGGTGACCGGAGGGTTTGTCTGAGTACTGCGAAGGTTCGGGATTGGGTGATCGCTCTCTTTCGAGTATAATGGCTAGGTTTTTCCTCCTCAACTTTCCGCACCCGACTCCTTATACCCGCGATTTAAACAATCTTGTTTAAACTCAAATTTTTATCAGGATTTGATTGGGTTAAGCTGATTTGGCTGGGATTAGGGTGAGGGGGATTAGAGAAAATCTTTGGGCAGGATTCGATGGGGATTCACCAATCTCCCATTCGTAGGAACAGGGGTTCGGGCTAAGTTGGGTACTGTAGCTTCGGCTACAGTACCGGCTGCCTTATATTTATATAAATATATTTTTTACTACTAACTATATATAGCTATATGTAATATATATATATATATATATATATATATATATATATATATATATATATATATATATATATATATATATATGAAACATAGAGCATTTAACTAGCATTAAAAATAAAATATTATAAATTACTATCTAAAACTTCCAAATAATATTGAAGACTAATATTTAATAATATAACACATACACACCAATAATATATATATATATATATATATATATATATATATATATATATATATATATATATATATATACCTCAACTACAACTAAATGAAAAATGTATAAAAATAATTGAAAAAAAATTCTGCATAAAATATGGGGGTTTACAACTTTATCATAGGCATCGTGTACTCCTTGTGTTTGTATTATTCGTGTACAAATCATGCGAAATCCTGTACTCTCATGTGCTCACATGATCATCGTGTACAAACTATACTTCGTATGCAATAACATAAATTGACTGGATCTTTGTGTATTGATTGGGGACGGGGGAGTAGAAGTGGTTATGTGATCAATCTTTTAGTTACTCGTGTGCAACCTCTATAGATTGCTCGTGTGCAACATCGTGCCGTTTACATAACCGTCTTGTGCTCTGAATCACTAGTCACTTACAGTTCTTACTTATCATGTATATATTTCCAGTTTATAAATATCTTTCTTGTTTTCGTATACATCTTCTTACAGTTCATGTATCTTACTCTTTTGCATGCTTTTAATTTCCTGCCGTGATATGAACTGTGTGAGATGTATTGTGCTCGTTCCTGTCCTGACTGGATCTGTTGAAAATATTACAGATGACACCAAGGATTTCTGTCCTACGTACTATAGAGCATCCCTAGACAACACTTGCGAGCTGGACTCTCAGAAGGACCCAGCTCTAGTTGATGATATCACCCCTACTGCCTAGACTAGTTTAGTTAGGCTTTATCTTACTTTGTTGTTCTCATTTGAGACTTGAGATGTATTATGTTTTGTTGTTGTTATTGTGTCGTATAGACACTTAGACTTATTTTTCTTTCTGTTTGTACTTCCTTTGAGATTTTTATATCTATCATATCGTGATGTTTCTACCTTAGATTGTGATTGAGATGTACCTTCTATTTGTCCTTCGTACGGAGAGTATATCTTGTGCAGCTATATTTATACTATGTTAGATGATGTGACCTAGGACAGTGTTCTACCGTCGGTACTGTAGCGTAGGTTGGACATACCCACTTCTCGTGCCCCTACACTGGGTGCGGGTCGTGACATGGATTAGACTTGACACAACATTAGAGCCCAATAATTAGAATGACATGAAAAATGGACCAACACCATAGATAGGCCTAATTAGACTCAATTAGTCATTCCATTTATTAATTGAAATTAGTCTATTTACCAAAATAGGATTAGAAACTTCCATGCATTAATTAGCTTTCATGACAAGCTTAGAGGGGCATAATAGACATCTTGCATTGACATAGAAAATCCTAGACTTGGTCGATCATATAAGGGGGAGTACTCTCTCTCTCTCTCTTTATTTTATTTTGTGCTATTTCATCCTAATTTTGTGTTCACCAATTTCTCTCAATCCCACTCAAATTCCTTCTCAATTCTCTTCATTCTTATCACTTGGTGCCTATTGATGTACAGGGTTTGGCAACAGCTGGAGGGGAAGGGAATAGGTGTGCTCTGCAGCAACATTTAGTAGCATAGTTGCTTAGGAAATAAGTTAGGCAACAGCTATATTGCTGCTAGCATTAGCACAACAGCTTATAGACTGTTTTGATGCAACAACAGTGGTCTAGCACTAGTTGCAGCAGCTTATATGTAAATGCAGTGGGCAATGGGAAATAGTGGGAGAGTGAAAGCAATAACAGGGGCAATAGAATAGCAGTAGCATCAGCTACACTAGTTGTAGCAGCAGGTATAGGGTAGCAGTATCACTCAACTCCCGTGAGCAGTTTGTAGAGGGAAGAGAAGAGTAGCAACAACAATAGGTATAGGCAACAACGTCTTGTGGGTGGGATGTGTCCTAACATGTATGTGTGTGTGTGTGTAATGTGAGTAACTTAGCATATTAGGTGTTTAGGTAATGTTTAGACAAGTGACAATGGGCATAGGTAATGAGATACCTATGTGACATATGATAGGTATATGTGGGTATAATAGGTAATTGGGCATATTGATTCCTTGGTGTAGATTATAGGTAATATATAAGGGTAATTGAGTTTAACAAGGTATTGGTTTGTATAGGACTTGTTTAGGTAAGTCTAATGAAAGGGTAATACATAGGTAATTGGGTAACATGTAGGTAGATGTTAAGGCAACATGTATAGTGTAAGGGTAATTGATGAAGGTATCGAATTTGAGCCTATTGTAACCCCACCCTTCTCGAAATTAATGAATTTTTTCTAATTTGGGAATTTTATAAATATCATTTTTTTTAAATGGGCTTGTGATTTAAACGTTGTAACCCTTCTTCCAAAATTTTAATAATATTTTATTATTTATTTGAATTAAATGATGATTTTTAGAGTTTTATAAATAATTACTTGGTTAATTATTACGATAGGTGACTTTAGCCATGGTGGAAGATATGGAAGAATTCTTTGTGGCCTATTGATAATAAGTATACATTGGTGTTTCCCTAGGAGCTAGTAAGAGCTCTTTGGGCTTTTCTATACTTAATAGGGTCTGTATTACTTACTGTTGAATTACATAGTAATTTACTCAAACAAGGAATCTATTTGGCCAGATTGTTGCATTGGCATGTAATTGTTGTTAATTGACTGAGAGTACTCATTTGATTGGTTTGCACAAGAATCTTGTCAGATATTGGTTTATTAGATTATTAGATCTTTTGTGGAATATGCGAGTTGAACCCTTGTCACCAGAAGTTATTTCACGTCAAGCTACTATCAATATTAAGTAAAGAATCCCAGCCGACCAAGACTAACCCAGCCCAGCCGGGCCTATAGGCCCACATGCCACGTTAGTAAACCAACCAGCAAAGAAATCACCCAAGCACACATATTAGGGGGGGCTATGTTCCTGTATATATATATATACATCCTAGGAAACGAGAAAACCCTAGCCGCGAAAGCCTTCCCTCATGTTCTCCACATAAACACGCCTACAACCAATCCAAGCCAGCTCTCACCACCATCTTTACCCTACCCCGATCGTCCCCTACTTGACTCCGAGCGCTTCTACGGCATCCACGTGCGTTCCTGGAATTGCCCACCATGTGTGAGAGCCATGTGTGCTCGTCCTCGCGTGTGCCGGGCATGGCAGGGTCCATGACCACTTCATCTCTGATACCAGAGACGTCGATGCCCTCCACTTTAGGAGTCTGGACAACCTCTCACCTCGCCTACTGACGTTCTCCCGAGTTCCTTCGACCCCTCCATGCCATCTTCATGATCTCTACGCTATCTACAGCGGCTATGTGCAACCCTCGACTTCTCAGCGCTTGCGCTCGCGTTGGTCGCCATCGCCACCGCTAGCGTCGCATTGTTCGAGCACATACTGCACCAGTTGCTGGTCCATTGATTATTAATTGTCGTTGGAATGAAGAAGTCTGCCGACAGTCGTTCACCTAACCTGACTTCGTCAGCGGACCCTCACCTATAGTTGTAGCACCCACTTTTTGAAATGAGGGTATTTTAGTCATTTTAGCCATTTTAGTCATTTTGTGATTTTCTAGATATTATTGACTTGTGATTGATTTAGCCTTGGTCTAACTTTAGAAAACCCACATTAGAGACTAACCATGACCTATGATGAGTATCTAGCTAATTAGATTTTATTTTTAGGCTTTGGTGTAATTTAGAAGCCATTTGGCTATTTTTAGGCTATTTAATTAATTGGCCTTTGTAGCCTTTTGTTAGTTGAGCTTAAACTCAAATTAAATAGAGGAGTGGGACCCATGAACCAACCTTGACCCTATTAGGACTCCTATGGCCGGCCAAAACAGGAAACCCCCATCCCCTATATAAGTATTGCATTGGAATAGATACCCCCTTTACAAAACCCTAGTTTCCAGCTCTCCAAAACCCTAACTTTTTCATCCAACCTCCGTTTTACCCCAAACGAAGTGCGTTGTGATCGTAGGAAGGAGGAGAATTTGCTGGAGCATTGTTATCAAAGAGTTGGAGGCGTTTGCTCGGTGGAAACTGGTCGTTTTATCGATCGAGGAATCAGTTTCTTTGATACTTCAACTCTCAATAGGTAAACACCCAAACACCATAGTTTCTTCTGATTTTTCTTCATATTAGCATGCATCTAGGTACCCTAGAACTACCCATAAAGTTTGGTTAAGTTTTGTGTCCGTTTGATAGGTGTATCGGACACGTATCGGTTTAGGGATAAAAGTGTTTGATGATTTTCCTCTTAGAATTCGATTCTGTTATTTTTGCAAACTAACTTCATAAATTGATAGCCATAGATGTAGGGGTCCCCAAACCCTAGGTTCTTGATTGTATCGAGACGATTTCGTGTCCCAAAATAGGACACGCACGTGCGCACGAGGGCCGCACGTGTGCCCTGCTACTGCTGTGTCCGTTCTCGCTGGACACAGTGACTCGATGCATGATTTTTAACCTGTGGGTAGGGGCAATGACTGACAAGGTGCTCGTAAAGTTTGGTGAGGTTTCGTAGAGTATCGAGGGAGAAATCGACACGGCACGGGGCGTGCACTGTCGCACGCGCGTGAGAACGCGGCGTCCGATACGCACTTCGTGCGACACGGACACATGGCGAGAGGCCAGTGCAGGTACGTGGATGTGTATCCCTGTAGTTGGGCTACGTGTACGAGTAACCACGTGTCCTAGTTCGCTCTGTGTCGAGCCCTAGGACGAGCTATACGCGTGCACGAGGATTAGGTTCAGTTTTGGGATCATGAGTGTTTAGGACACTTCGTGTCCTATTTCTTGGACACGATGACACCTATAGTTCATGTTCAGACCCTTGACACATTACCAACCTTCGGGTTCGAGTATTAATAGGTTTTTCGATGTTTTGGATGGTGAGTAGATTGAATGGTTGAGTATCGGGTTTTTCATTTTTCCAGTTTCAGCTTCCTGTTTCTGTTTCAGTATTTCAATGGTTGTTCCAACTGTTCTCGATTATATTTGCTGAGCAGATAAACATTCAGACCCTATTTAACCATATCTAGGTATTACCTATTAGTTTGTAGCTTCGAGAGTTGAGTTTGGTTTTAGTTTCGAGTATCAAGCTAGGATTCAGATTTTTCAGTTTTTAGTTTATTTTCTGTTTTGTTCAGTGTTAATTCGATGTGAAATCCTGCCTAGACACAACCTGCAAATCCTATTAGGCCTATATATGAGATTTACCTGTTAGTTTACTTAATGAGGAGGCTATGATCGAATTGGGGTTGGCATATAGTATCAAGTCTTCTTTTAAAGTTCAGTTTTTTTCCTATGTCAGTTCTTCCCTTTTCTGATTTTAGAATTTTTGAAGTAAATTTTCTGTGTAAACCTGACCTGCAAATCCTATTTAACCTCACCTTTGTGATACATGTTAGGTTGCATCATGGGATAGGTTGTATTCAAATTTGGGTTGGTTTTGGGTATTAAGTTCAGTTTCCCTGTACTGAATCAATAATGGTGTTCTGTTTCAGTTCTACTCGATTTGTTCCCATCATAACCCAATCCTATATTCCTCTATTGACCAACCTACAGGATCCTACATTACCATATCTAAGAGATACATGCTAGTTGGCATCAAGGAGAAGACTGTGTTTGAGTTGGTTTAGACATAGGGTTTTCGAGTAGGTATCCATATAGGTTACCAATAGGAATAGGTATTTTCCTATAACTGAGATGTATATGGGTAGAAATTTGGATTGGGATAAATTCCAGTAATGCCAAGACAGTTGGCTGTTAGTTAAGAATTTGGTATCACCAAGTTAGTTGGTTGTTAGCTGAAATTGTTAATGCCATGTTTAGTTTAGTTAGTTGGGATAGTTGATAGTTAAATGGTTGTTTGATAGTTAAAGTAGAGTTTGGTTTTTAGATGTGTACATGTATTGAGTATTAGTTAAGGTTAGATAAATGATATGGGGCTGTGGTGTGATGAGAAATTCAAGGACTGCTGTAATAGTAACATTAGGCATGCCCATGTGCATGTATTCAAGTGTATAGGTGCATTGGGATGAGTTGTGAAGAAGTAGAATTGATGTTTCCTTACGTTTAACTATAGAACTTACTAAGTAACATCCTAGCCTTGGGTTTTAGTAGATACTAGTCTAAGCATGGATACTAGACATAGAGTATTATAGGTTTAAGTAGTGTATGTGAATTTCTTTGGTGTTAAGGATTGTGCTTCCTTGGAAACCTAAGATAACACCAACTCAATACCCAAAATCAACTCTAGGACTAGGATTGACCTAAAAATTGACTTATAGACTAGTTGACCAAACTTTGACCTAGTTTGACTAGCTTGGTTGACCAAAGTTGACCCAAGGTTGACTTTGACTTAGAATGACCCAAATCATGTAGAATTTGCATTGAAGACTTCTCTTATGATATTTTAGACTGTATTATGACATGTGATTGTTTTAAATAGGATCATATTACTCCAGTCCAGTCACGTTTCATCATCAGCAGTTCGGATTGCCAGGCGAGTACATTCTCTGATCTTTTCATGCTTCTTTGGATATGTACTCTTGTTATAGACTAGTATACTTGATGCTGACACGACGTTCACACGGATCGGTACCCTATGGATCTTTTCATGCAATATTATCCCCTCGGATACATCGAGTATGTCATATTTCATGTACTTTATCATGTTCATCATGTACTCTATGTATTCATTTTTATCCATGTGCACTCATATGTTATTCATGTACACTCATGACCATATGAGCTCCATGTATACAGTAGTTGTTATCCATGTGCAATAACATAACATGCTTCGATCCTTGTGTATTGGCTGGGGGCAGGGAGAGTGTAGTTGGTTATGTGATCATTATCCCCAGTAGTTGTTATCCATGTTCTTTTCGTAGTTGTATCCATGTGCAATCCAAGCTGTTTACATAACCAATTCATGCTCTGTTTCACGTAGAAGGTTATATTCTTTATTTATTATATTTATATCTCAGTTATATCTTCTCTCCTGTTGATTTCTCTTTACAGCGATTCATGTATAGTTTTCTATAGCTTGCTTTATATGTCCATTCCTGATATGAATTGTTGTAAGAGATATGTGCTCGTTCCGTCCTGATTGGGCATGTTGAAAATTTTACAGGTGTTGATGAGGAGTATTGTCCTACTTATTCTGGCATTGGCTTAAATGGCACTGGCGACGTGGACCCACAGGAGGATCCCATAGTCGCTGAGGACTTGCCCATAGTCTAGCTGAGACTTAGTACTTTATTTGTATTTTCTATTTGAGACTTTTATGAGTTGTACTTGAGATATTTCTGGTGGTTTACACCTAGACTTTTATAGTGACTTTCTTGAGATTATTCTCCTGTTCCATCTTAGTATTGTGATTGAGTTACGTATTATTTACTCTCTATTCATAGCCTGGTTAGATTATGTTAGATATGGTGACTCAGGACAGCGTTCTACCGCCGACACTGCGGCGTAGGCTGGGCGTTCGTTACTTCTCGTGCCCTTACGCTGGGTGCGGGTCGTGACACGTTTTTAGTGGTGACCCATGCAGGTCCGTAATCACAACTAGTGTAATTCGTAGTGGTACTCGAACTAGAGTATCATTACAACCTGCAGTAGGATATAAGGTATAAGTTAAAGTACTCAATCACTATTAGGAATTCCTGACAGATTCCTGGGACGACCCTTAAGAATCTCATTTTGAGCTTCGATTTAAATTCTTTTTTCCTTTACTTTAGTCCACCTTCCTCCCTCGATTCTTGCATCTTGTTTAAACTCTTTTCACCAATACCCTTACTTTCTTGTGTTTAATAATGGTTAGGAAGATGGCTACACTGCTATATACTCATTGGTCAAACGCATGGCTAGGAGGATTACATTAAAAAATTGGGATACACGGAGATTTTGACTAAGTTATAATGGCATTTTTCTAAATAGATGCTTTAATGATTAGTAGTTTGTAAGTTAGGATATTACCAAGGAAATTTATCTTAAAAATTCTAAGTAGTAATCACCAGAGGATTATAAAATTATATCTTGATACCGGAGGAAATTAGTTAGAATCTAAATAAATTGATTTCAGGAATTGAAGTGATTCATGAATTATTGGATTATGATTATAGATTGGTTTGAATGATAAAAAAAAGGGGGGGGTGGCAGTATGAACTATTAAATTGAGTCGTATAAGCTGCGATGTATATATTGAATTTCAAATTTAAGTGGAAGCAATGATATTAAAATTTTTGGTTTAAAAGATCGGGAAGATATGAAAACGATTGTTTTGGAAGAAATTTTTTTGGAATCATGTCAATTGATTAAAGATTTAAAAATCTATTTGGATTTTGGTTTAAGAAGTAGTGATTATGTTTCAATGACTTAGAAGAAAAATTATGGTTGATAAGCGCGTTAAAATACTGAGCTGTAACTGCTAGATTGTCGTGATAAGCTGAGTGTCTATCTTGAGGATTATTTGAGACAAATTGGGAGTTTTTTTTATTTAGGAAGTAATATAGAATTTTATGTATTCATGATTTATCAACCCTGGAGTTTAAAGTTGGATTGAAACGTTAAATTTGGAAAGGTTAGTAGTAACGAGATAAAAGTTATTATGAGATTTATGAAAAGGATTTAAATGTTAGTCGTGGTTAGATTGGAAGGCTTAGAGTGAATACAAATTGAGGTAGTTATTTTTGGAATTTCATTTTAAAGGAATGTAAAGGTAGGCCACCAAGGTAACCTTAATGAGATAGAAGTGTTCCACACTAATTGCATATCACTCATGACTATGATAGTAGTATATACTCTAGTGTTGTTAGTCGTCTGCCAAACTTTGGGACTGTATCTCAATATTGACTTACTCAACCTTTTCTCAAATCTAGATCTTTTATTGTGACTTCTAACCATTTGTATTTGATCATTCCTTAGCAGTATTCGCCTTTAGTACTGTGTCCCTAGATTATTTCACTGGATTCTTAATTAAATTTATTCCATGCTTCAACTTGATTTCCTTTATTTTTGTATTAGTTGTCACCTCTTGAACCTTTACCATGATACTAAAATACTTTCTGACTTAAATTCGAGATTCAACCATGACTCAATTCTTTCAACCCGACATGTGATGGAGTTCTTCTTGTTCTTTAAATGCTTAACGTTGTACCTTATCTTGATTGCTTGACCAGCTTAGTTAAGGATCTTGGACTATTTCTTTTCTTCTTCATCATTACCTCCCTTACTTATACTTGACTACCTTATGTTGCTAATTTAGCCTTAGTTTTGCAAGCTTATCCCTTTTTGAGCTTGATCATGACATATTTTATTGGGTCGCGACCCACTAACATATTGTCTAATCAGAACCGGTGTATGATGGTCTGATCAACCTAGTGCACTTGGTTCGCTTTCATATATTACTCTACGTAGATGAGACTCTAGAGCATCTGTCTCATCCACGACAGTTTGGCAATTCTCCTTGAACTATTTTCGTCGTCTATGAACCACGTATTGTACTCAATAGTATCGTCTTTGAACTCTTTTGTTTTTGTCTTTCACATATTTCAGAAAGGCAAGGCACTGTACTTAATAGGTCAACCCAGAGTATCACGTTTAGCTTCCTTATCAAAAGGAGGATAGTGGCTTAATTCTATATCCTCACAGTATCCTTTAGGATTTCAATAGTGTTGAATTCTAAACCCACGATCGCGACCAGTCGACTTGGTCATTCCCTTATCGCCCAATGTTTGGAACCTTATTAAATTGAATTAATTCAATTGTGACATGGATTTCAAATCTTGGATACTCGTGCCTAGACTTCAATGACCTCGTTCTCCATCTTGCCCAAACCTCTATTCATTCTGGATTGGATCAACTTAGATCATATTGAGACTAAAATTTCTTGTATATATATATATATATATATATATATATATATATATATATATATATATAGTGTGCTTGGATTTCAGTGTTATTGACAGTCGTGCTTTAAACTTTCAATTTTGATCATCTTTAGAATATTAATGCTTTATGGTTAGTCTCAGTTGTGTTTTTTTTTTCACCAGTATTTGTATAGGACGATATACTGCCTTACAGCCCAATGATTTATTATTTATCCTTATCTTTTCCAGAATGGCACCCATGACCAGAGTTTGTCCCTAGTGCACAGCCGCAATTCCGGATGAGACCGAGATTGTAACTTCCCCTTCTATTGCTCAGGAGGTGTTAGCAGCCTCACCGGAGAATTTCCCTCCATCTCCAGTCCTTCAGGAGGGGACTGCAGTTCAGCCGGAGACTGAGGGCCTTCCTTTGCCTCCTGGAGCGGTACCCCATGCCATTCCTGTTGAAGCTCATATTCACAGATTTCTTCAGGATTTGCGGGAGGTATAGAGACTTCAGGCTGAGCTTATGAGAGAGCAGAGTCTCAGTATCCAACAGTTGTGGGATTACATGCATTCGAGGGAGGAGCCTAGTCCCAAGAGAGCAAGGAGCAGTTTATACCCAGAGCCTCAGGAGTACCCAGGCTTTCAGCCTAGACCAGCCTATCCAGTTCAGATTCCTGTCCAGCAGAGACCAGCTGAGTGAGTGCCTACCTGTGCCTTCTGTAAGAAGCTTGGGCACGAATGGAAGGACTGTAGGAAGAGACTAGGATTGTGCCTATTTTGTGGGTCAGCTGCACACAATATACGAGACTGTCCTACTACACTTGCCCCTAGACGAGGCCTACCTCCAGGAGAGAGAGTTCCAGCTACCAGACCTAGTAGAGGTGAGTTCTTGACCCATACCTTATCCTAACTGGATGATTACTGTACCCTACCATAATATTTGTATGCTTGATACCTTATGACTACTTTTGATCTAGTATGACTTTAGTAGCTGGACAAGACTCCAGACTGATTGCCTGCCATAATCCTGTATGATTTCTTTTCAACTGCATGATTTAGATAAGTTTTCTTGAGACCATGATTGTTGGGGATTGACCTAGAAAGAGTAGGATCATCTTAATTTCGAGGACGAAATTATTTTAAGGAGGGTAGACTTGTAGCACCCACTTTTTGAAATGAGGGTATTTTAGTCATTTTAGTCATTTTAGCCATTTTAGTCATTTTGTGATTTTCTAGATATTATTGACTTGTGATTGATTTAGCCTTGGTCTAACTTTAGAAAACCCACATTAGAGACTAACCATGACCTATGATGAGTATCTAGCTAATTAGATTTTATTTTTAGGCTTTGGTGTAATTTAGAAGCCATTTGGCTATTTTTAGGCTATTTAATTAATTGGCCTTTGTAGCCTTTTGTTAGTTGAGCTTAAACTCAACTTAAATAGAGGAGTGGGACCCATGAACCAACCTTGACCCTATTAGGACTCCTATGGCCGGCCAAAACAGGAAACCCCCATCCCCTATATAAGCATTGCATTGGAATAGACACCCCCTTTACAAAACCCTAGTTTCCAGCTCTCCAAAACCCTCACTTTTTCATCCAACCTCCGTTTCACCCCAAACGAAGTGCGTTGTGATCGTGGGAAGGAGGAGAATTTGCTGGAGCATTGTTATCAAAGAGTTGGAGGCGTTTGCTCGGTGGAAACTGGTCGTTTCATCGATCGAGGAATCAGTTTCTTTGATACTTCAACTCTCAATAGGTAAACACCCAAACACCATAGTTTCTTCTGATTTTTCTTCATATTAGCATGCATCTAGGTACCCTAGAACTACCCATAAAGTTTGGTTAAGTTTCGTATCCGTTTGATAGGTGTATCGGACACGTATCGGTTTAGGGATAAAAGTGTTCGATAATTTTCCTCTTAGAATTCGATTATATTATTTTTGCAAACTAACTTCATGAATCGATAGCCCTAGATGTAGGGATCTCCAAACCCTAGGTTCTTGATTGTATCGAGACGATTTCGTATCCCAAAACAGGACACACACGCGCGCACGAGGGCCGCACGCGTGCCCTGCTACTGCTGTGTCCGTTCTCGCTGGACACAATAACTCGATGCATGATTTTTAACCTGTGGGTAGGGGCAATGACTGACAGGGTGCTCGTAAAGTTTGGTGAGGTTTCATAGAGTATCGAGGAAGAAATCGACACGGCACGGGGCGTGCACTGTCGCACGCGCATGAGAACGCGACGTCCGATACGCACTTCGTACGACACGGACACATGGCGAGAGGCCAGTACAGGTACATGGATGTGTAGACCTGTAGTTGGGCTACGTGTACGAGTAACCATGTGTCCTAGTTCGCTCTGTGTCGAGCCCTAGGACAAGCGACACGCGTGCACGAGGATTAGGTTCAGTTTTGGGATCACGAGTGTTTAGGACACTTCGTGTCCTATTTCTTGGATACGATGACACCTACAGTTCATGTTCAGACCCTTGACACATTACCAACCTTCGGGTTTGAGTATTAATAGGTTTTTCGATGTTTTGGATGGTGAGTAGATTGAATGGTTGAGTATCGAGTTTTTTATTTTTCGAGTTTCAGCTTTCTGTTTCTGTTTCAGTATTTCAATGGTTGTTCCAACTGTTCTCGATTATATTTGCTGAGCAGATAAACATTCAGACCCTATTTAACCATATCTAGGTATTACCTATTACTTTGTAGCTTCGAGAGTTGAGTTTGGTATTAGTTTCGAGTATCAAGCTAGGATTCAGATTTTTCAGTTTTTAGTTTATTTTCTGTTTTGTTCAGTATTAATTCGATGTGAAATCCTGCCTAGACACAACCTGCAAATCCTATTAGGCCTATATATGAGATTTACTTGTTATTTTACTTAATGAGGAGGCTATGATCGAATTGGGGTTGGCATATAGTATCAAGTCTTCTTTTAAAGTTCAGTTTTTTTCCTATGTCAGTTCTTCCCTTTTCTGATTTCAGAATTTTTGAAGTAAATTTTCTTTGTAAACCTGACCTGCAAATCCTATTTAACCTCACCTTTGTGATACATGTTAGGTTGCATCATGGGATAGGTTGTATTCGAATTTGGGTTGGTTTTGGGTATCAAGTTCAGTTTCCCTGTACTGAATCAATAATGGTGTTCTGTTTCAGTTCTACTCGATTTGTTCCCATCATAATCCAATCCTATATTCCTGTATTGACCAACCTACAGGATCCTACATTACCATATCTAAGAGATACATGCTAGTTGGCATCAAGGAGAAGACTGTGTTTGAGTTGGTTTAGACATAGGGTTTTCGAGTAGGTATCCATATAGGTTACCAATAGGAATAGGTATTTTCCTATAACTGAGATGTATATGGGTAGAAATTTGGATTGGGATAAATTCCAGTAATGCCAAGACAGTTGGCTGTTAGTTAAGAATTTGGTATCACCAAGTTAGTTGGTTGTTAGCTGAAATTGTTAATGCCATGTTTAGTTTAGTTAGTTGGAATAGTTGATAGTTAAATGGTTGTTTGATAGTTAAAGTAGAGTTTGGTTTTTAGATGTGTACATGTATTGAGTATTAGTTAAGGTTAGATAAACTGATATGGGGCTGTGGTGTGATGAGAAATTCAAGGACTGCTGTAACAGTAACATTAGGCATGCCCATGTGCATGTATTCAAGTGTATAGGTGCATTGGGATGAGTTGTGAAGAAGTAGAATTGAGGTTTCCTTACGTTTAACTATAGAACTTACTAAGTAACATTCTAGCCTTGTGGTTTAGTAGATACTAGTCTAAGCATGGATACTAGACATAGAGTATTATAGGTTTAAGTAGTGTATGTGAATTTCTTTGGTGTTAAGGATTTTGCTTTCTTGGAAACCTAAGATAACACCAACTCAATACCCAAAATCAACTCTAGGACTAGGATTGACCTAAAAATTGACTTATAGACTAGTTGACCAAACTTTGACCTAGTTTGACTAGCTTGGTTGACCAAAGTTGACCCAAGGTTGACTTTGACTTAGAATGACCCAAATCGTGTAGAATTTGCATTGAAGACTTCTCTTATGATATTTTAGACTGTATTATGACATGTGATTGTTTTAAATAGGATCATATTACTCCAGTCCAGTCACGTTTCATCATCAGCAGTTCGGATTGCCAGGCGAGTACATTCTCTGATCTTTTCATGCTTCTTTGGATATGTACTCTTGTTATAGACTAGTATACTTGATGCTGACACGACGTTCACACGGATCGGTACCCTATAGATCTTTTTATGCGATGTTATTCCCTCGGATACATCGAGTATGTCATATTTTATGTACTTTATCATGTTCATCATGTACTCCATGTATTCACTTTTATCCATGTGCACTCATATGTTATTCTTGTACACTCATGACCATATGAGCTCCATGTATATAGTAGTTGTTATCCATGTGCAATAACATAACATGCTTCGATCCTTATGTATTGGTTGGGGGCAGGGAGAGTGTAGTTGGTTATGTGATTATTATCCCCAGTAGTTGTTATCCATGTTCTTTCCGTAGTTGTATCCATGTGCAACCCAAGCTGTTTACATAACCAATTCATGCTCTGTTTCACGTAGAAGGTTATATTCTTTTTTTATCATATTTATATCTCAGTTATATCTTCTCTCATGTTGATTTCTCTTTACAGCGATTCATGTATAGTTTTCTATAGCTTGCTTTATATGTCCATTCCTGATATGAACTGTTGTGAGAGATATGTGCTCGTTCCGTCCTGATTGGGCATGTTGAAAATTTTACAGGTGATGATGAGGAGTACTGTCCTACTTATTCTGGCATTGGCTTAAATGACACTGGCGACGTGGACCCACAGGAGGATCCCACAGTCGCTGAGGACTTGCCCATAGTCTAGCTGAGACTTAGTACTTTATCTGTATTTTCTATTTGAGACTTTTATGAGTTGTAATTGAGATATTTCTGGTGGTTTACACCTAGACTTTTATATTGACTTTCTTGAGATTATTCTCCTGTTCCATCTCAGTATTGTGATTGAGTTACGTATTATTTACTCTCTATTCATAGCCTGGTTAGATTGTGTTAGATATGGTAACTCAGGACAGCGTTCTACCGCCGACACTGCGGCGTAGGCTGGGCGTTCGTTACTTCTCGTGCCCTCACGCTGGGTGCGGGTCGTGACAATAGTCAACCTCGCACATGTCGATCCTCAAGTGTGTTCGAGACGCTCTCCCTACCCACTACAAGAATAAGTCGTTTTAGCGACGCGTAAAGACGTCGCTAAAACGATAAATTACGTCGCTAAAAATATTTACCGACGCAATTACCGACGTTTTGGACTTGTCGCGGAAACGTAAGTCGCTGATCTTTAAAACGTCGCCGAACGTCGCAAATACCGACGTTTACCGACGTATATTTACGTCGGTATATCCTGGGATATTACCGACGTCTACCGTCGTTTCGTCGGTGGATTAGCGACGTGTTGAAAGTCGCTACACGTCGGTAAAATCCTGGGAACTTACCGACATTTACCGTCGTTTAAAATGTCACTAAATGTCGGTAATTCCGGGACGTTCACCGACGTTTACCGACGGTCTCCAACGTATATGGACGTCGGTAAACGTCGGTATCCTGGAAAATTTTGCAGATTTACCGACGTTTACCGACGCAAACGTACGTCGGTGGACGTCGGTAAACGTCGGTAAATCTACAAAAAAAATAAAATAAAATAAAATATAGAAAGTCCTTTTCTCCCTGCAGTTTAAAAAGATAACCATAAAGACATAGTATAACAGATATCCTTTTCTCCCTGGGTTCGCCGACCCCTTCGGTGGAACACTCAACACCGGTAAACATAAATCACAGAAGCACATTAACATCCAATTGAAACGAAAAATAACATAAACAACAGTATAACACAATATAGCAGGCAACAAATAGAATGGGATCCAACAAATAGAATAGGATCCAACAAATATCCAAATAACCAAGTCTACACCAAATAACAAAGTCTACAACCAAATAACCAAAGTCTACACACAACCAACAAATAGAATAGGATCCAACAAATAGGATCCAAACATCCAAGTCTACACAACCAACAAATATCCAAGTCACAAACAAAGGATCAAACAAACACAAACTAACAGTCCTAACTAGGACTACTAGGGATCTGGTGCATGGGGGGCACCGCCACGACGAAGGGATAAGAACAACTCATACTCCTCAAGTGAAATCGATACCGATGGAGCAGACAGTGATGTCGGTGGAGTCGGTGTCGATAAAGAAGGCGGTGGAGGCGGCAGAGTTGACGACGATGAAGGCGCACCCGGAGGACCAGCACGCTCCAACGCTGTAAGTCGCTGGTGGTATGAATCCATGGTAGATAACAGTCTATCACTGCTCTGGACCATCGAATCCGTCATCAATCTCAGCCTATCGGTCATGGTCACCTGTGCTCTCTGCAGCTCCGTCACCGTACGCTCTAACCCTCCAACGCTGTGCTCTATCCTCTCAGTCGTCTCCATGAGCTCTATAATGCCGCGGTCGAGCACATCCAATCGTGCTAGCAGCACAGGATCTTCCGCAGGGTGCTGAGACTGCTCCTCAATTTGTCGTAGCCGGTCGTCACGGAGAGACTCCATCATCTGGTGGACTCGGGCAGACTCCTGGGACGGCTGTGGACCATGCACACTAGCAAGAGATGCCCTAGAGGACTGGGTCGCAACTAGGGCGCCATAGGATCCCGTACCGTAGTACGTACCCCTATGGAGTCCACCAGCGGCGGTCATCCACAGCTCGTCCGCCAACGGAGCTTGAGTGGGCTACGAGGAAGTACCGACCTCTCCTGCATTAGGTGCACTAGCAACCGCCCGTTCCCGCAGCCTCTGATACTCGGCCTAGAAAGTATGGATAGTACTCTATAATTTCTAATTTCTAATTAATGTACTTATTATTACTAACTACATGAATATTTATTTGCATCATATTTATTAAGTTATATTAAAATTGACACGAAGTATTAAATTAAGATAACGTATTGTAATACTTATATAGGTCTGCTCGGCCCTCTCGTCAATAAGGCCTTCGTCCTTCCGATGGGTGGCCAGAAAGACGGTCACCATGTCGGCGTTACCAACCTTCCTTACCTGTAATTAAATATATTATCTTAGTAATAATTTATCGATTTTGTATTAAAATAATATTTCTAAAAGAGAAAGACATACCAGACGACGGAAATGTTCCGTCATCGGAATCGACCTACCGTACCACTTCGAGGCATGTTGCCTAGCCGCCTTGGCCTTCTCCGACTTCTCCTTGTACCTTGGCTCGTCGAATCGAGCCTTCATCGCATTCCACTGATCAGGGGTGATCTAACCTTGGATCGGCTTTCCGGCACGATCACGATCCTTCTGATCATTAATAGCGTCGTGGATCAGCTTGGCAGCGACGGCAGGAAACATCCCCTCGATAAGCTCGGCCCGGTGCGGTGGATAGAAAAACATATCCTAGAAGAGCACAAACCAAATATTTATCAGTTATATATAATATGAATTAATTATATGATTCATATTAAAAGCAAATCTATTTTAACCTTGAAGCGCGTAAACCAGTAGTTCTTCCTTTCGTCTGGAGCATCAGAGTAGTTAATCCAGGGACCTCCATAATTATTCCTCAGCATGTGGCCTAGGCGTCTCTGTACCTCTGGGGGACGATATCTATACAGACATATTATATTCATGAAAAAAGTTAATTTATGATAAAAATAGAAAAAAAATTATAAACCAAAACACCTACTTTGTACCGTCGGCCTAGATCTCCGTCCTCCTCTCCTCCGGAGGTGCGCACGCATCATCTACATGATGCTGGTCGGCCGTCGACGCAGCCGCCTCGGCCGTCGGTACAGCCTCCGCCATCTGCTCATCCGTCTTCATCGTCGTATCAGCAGCATGAACGCTAGACGGGCGAGCACTCTCATTAAGCCTGGAACTACTCGTCCCAGGAGACATGCCACGTGACGTCGTCCCAGCAGGCCCAGCTACTGTCCGATATGGAGGAGTAATCGACGACGAGGATCCAGAGCCGGTACCAGTAGGAGGTACCGAAGGAAAACCCCGTCCTCTAGCAGTACCTGTAGGAAGTACCAGAGGATCATGACCTCGTCGTCCCCCTTTTCGAAACGATCCGCGACGACCTGCCATACCTGATAACAGCATATGATAATACAACAAATAATAGAGACTAGAAATATGAAAGTACAACAAATACTAGAGACTAGAAATATGAAAGTACAACAAAGACAAGATAATAACCAAGACAACATATGATGATACATTCTACAATAAACATCTAAGTCCAGATAATATATTCTAGAAGAAACATCTAAGTTCAGATAAGTATATCTCTCTCAATCATCTTCAGAATAATCATCTTGTTCGTCTTCCTCGACCTCATCTTCCTCTTCTTCCTCATCTTCACTTTCATCTTCGCCTTCGGATAATTCTACATCTTCTACATTATGTGTCCTGTAATGCGTAACTTTCGTGGAGTCCACATCGACAATATTGGTTATAAGAGGTAGCTCGTCCTCCTGGTAAGCTTTTTCATCAACATCAAAAGTATCTCTAGCTTTAGTCTTGTATACTGCCCACCAGTCAGACTTTGTTGCTCCCCGTCTCGGATAAGCTGTGAAGTACACGAGCTGAGCCTGAGTTGCTAGGACAAACGGTTCGTAGCCTTGATATCTACGCTTGTAATTTATATCCACAAGACCATGTTTGTCAATTTTCCAACCTTGATTTTCAATCAGATCGAACCATTCACACTTGAACAACACGATCTTTGCAGGTTCTCTGCCATTATTATATGACAACTCCACAATCTCTCGTAAGATGCCAAAGAAATCATTTCCTGGATCGACGTCTTTGTAGTTCGAAGGCTTGATACACAAACAACTGTTTTTCGTGGAATCAAGATCCAGGAAGCTGTCTCTGATCGGAGCATTTGTCGACTTGAACCGAAATCCATTGACACAGTTACTTGGCCATATTTTAACAAAAGTAATTGGTCCCTTGGCAAGAGTTCTAATTAATTCAATCTCGGGTAAAATTAGACGATCGACCTGAATATCAAAGAAGAGATAATAAGTTATTTATTGCGCAGTTGCATTAGAAGAGGCCAGTAATTATCGAGCTACTTACATATTCGCTCAACCAAGAAGGAAAATGACGTCTCATTTTTTGTTCTAATGCTTCGTCTGTTAGGTAGGGTCTAATCAGCCTTAACTCATCATTATATGTACTGGAAAACAACGAAGCAACCGCCGATTAGTACTAATATTAGCTTATAGTTTTATATTGAGATGACGTAAACTCATCATCCTGAGTTACTTACCCCTCTAGCTTCTCCACTTCGTCCTCGTCGCAATTAAGTAATACATACAACTGAGCAGCCCTTAGCTCTTCGTCATTCAAATATCTCTTCTTCATTTTTCCCGAAGGCTTTTCGGACGCATTGAATACTTTCAGTATTCCATCATTAAATTTTTGATATCTGTCGTCGTTTCTCGGAGCCCTCGTTCTATTAGTAGCAATATGAGGTTTGAAATAGGAGAAGCAAAAATTTGTAATCTTCTCGAGAATATAGGCTTCACAAATAGAACCCTCGACCCGAGCCTTATTTTTCACCTTTCTTTTTAAGTGATTCAAATATCGCTCGAACGGGTACATCCATCGATATTCGACGGGTCCACCAACACGTGTCTCGTAGGAAAGATGAATCGACAAATGCTCCATAGAGTCGAAGAATCCAGGAGGGAACACCCTCTCTAGCTTGTACAGTGTTACCGTAATGTCCTTCTCTTGCTTTTCTAGACGATCAACGAGCAATTTCTTAGAACAAAGGTCCCTGAAGATATGCTAAGCTCAGTCAATGGATCCCAAACTGCCTGCGGTAAGAATTCCCGAAATGCAATCGGAATCAACCGTTCCATGAATACGTGACAATCATGGCTCTTCATACCTGTCAGTTTGTTCTCCTTGAGGTCGATGCATCTTCTCAAGTTCGAAACATACCCATCTGGAAATTTCAGACCTTGAATCCACCTACAAAGCCTCACTTTATCCTCCTTCTCTAGTGAGAAAATTGCCTTAGGCTGCTTCAACTTCCCATTCCCGTCCTCTATCAAATGCAATGCAGGACGTCTACATATTTCTTCCAAGTCCAATCTAGCCTTTGGATTGTCTTTCGTCTTCCCCTTTACGTCCATTGCAGTATTAATTATGTTGTCAAACACATTCTTCTCGATATGCATGACATTAAGGTTATGTCTAATCAGATTGGTGCTCTAATATGGAAGATCCCAGAATATACTCCTCTTCGTCCAGTTATGAGTGCGACCAAATCCGTCACACTTGTAGCCCGTAGCAGGCTGCTCAATAGCTATTGGTAAATCTTTTACCTCTTCTCATATCGTGTATCCAGGCCACCTTGGCGGGAGATTAGCCTTCTCCACAATGCCAGCACGAAAAGCATTCATGTTCCTCCGGTACGGATGATCCTGCGGCAGAAATTGTCGATGACAATCGAAGAAGCACGGTTTGCCTCCGTGTTTCAAACGGAAAGCCCTAGTGCTGTCCATGCAATACAGACATGAAAGACGACCATGCGTGCTCCATCCAGATAACATTCCATAGGCCAAAAAGTCGTTGATGGTCCACATAAGTGCTGCCCGTATCTGGAAATTTTGTTTTCTAGATACGTCGTACGTGTTGGAACCTACTTCCCACAGATGATTCAACTCATCAATTAATGGCTGTAAATACACATCCATGTTCCTTTTTGGATTGTTCGGACCTGGGATAATAACGGTGAGGAATATATACGGAGTCTTCATGCACATCCAAGGCGGTAGATTGTACGGGGTGACGATCACCGGCCAACACGAATACTAGGATCCCGAAAGTTCGAATGGGGTAAAACCGTCAGAGCAGAGACCCAATCTGACATTACGCGGATCAGAAGCAAAATCTGGATACTCTCGATCAAAGTGCTTCCATGCTTCTCCATCAGATGGGTGATCCAATACTCCTTCGATATGTTCCTGCTTATGCCAACTCATGTTTTCTGCAGTTTCCTTCACCATAAACAACCGCTGCAACCGCGGCGTCAACGACAAGTAGTGCATCAAAGAGGTAGGCTTCCTGGCACGGACAGACTTTCCTCTACCACATGCCTTGTAGCGATCAATACCACAAAATCTGCAGGCGTCTTCATCCTTGTCATCTTTGTAGTACAACATGCACCCGTTGCGACAGGCATCGATTTTTTTGTATCCCATCCAGAGCGATCTAACCATCCTCTTAGACCGGTAGAAGTCTTTAGGCAACTTCGCACCCTCAGGAAATATTTCTATAAGCAACTCCATAAGACGGTTGTAGCAATCTTGCGACATATTAAAATCGGACTTGATGCTCAACAATCTCGTAACCACCTCCAACGGTGAATGATCCTCACAACCAGGATATAATGGAGTCCTTGCATTCTCCAGCAACTCCATGAACTGTGCAGCATCGGGGTTCGGTGCCTCCTCAGGTGCATCATGATCATCCGGATCAAAACTAGGTCCGGCAGCGTCAAAAACCATGTTCACCAACCCATCGTCGTAAGGAGTGTTGTTGTGGACATCCACATAAGGCTCGTACTCCGATGCTAAAGACACAAGTTTTTTGTGCTCGCTCCACTGATAGTAATTCGGCGTGAAACCCTTCGAGTATAAAAGATACGTGACATCCACTTCTGGATGATATTTCAAGTTGCGATATCTTGCACATGGACACTTAATTTTGGTACCGTCCATGTACTGAGGGAACGCCTTGGCAAACTGCAGAAACTGGTGTACACCCTCTATGAATTCATTTCGCACACCGCATATGTCATCAGGATGACGGTTGTACATCCACAAACGATTCCGCAGATAGTAATTCAGCTCCATATCCATTTGAGGATAATTCTGTAAGATAGATACATGCACATTACAGTCAGTGAATGAATGTTAAGGCAGTTTAGATATGGGTGCACAATTTAGATAGAGGTCAGTAGAGAGTGACAGTTTAGAGAAAACTGAGATTATTGGTGAGGTATAATTGTACTTGTAGGAGTACACGACACCAACTATCCAATATCGACCCTTTGGGTCTACAAGAGTTACTTCACTCAGTTTGTCAAGACAAGTAAAACTTTTTAAATTAATACCCAATATCGACCCTTTGGCATGTGCTTGAGCAGTATCCTAACTCAAACTATCTATCCTAACTAATAAATTAATATCCTACTTTAACATCTACTAACTCTAATATTACTTCTAACATAAACTAATATCCTAATCTTAACTAACTCTTTAACTGAAACTAATATCTAAACAATACTAATCATGAACTAACACCCTAACCTGGAAGTCCACACTGCTCAAGCACGGGCCATAGGCCAAGTTATAAGGCAAAATGCAGGCAACTGCCTGTAGCTACAAGGCAAAACCAAATGTTGACGGTATATATACCGTCAACATTTTTACTTGTCTTGACAAACTGAGTGAAGTAACTCTTATAGGCCCAAAAGGTACTCTATACACTCTTACTTATGCAAGCCTTTTAAGGCAATCAACGTTATGCTAGATTTCCAAAAAAATCTATAACTCTGATAGGCCCAAAAGGCTCGGCATAAGTAAATTTAATTTCTAGAGAATGGTTCAAAATACTGTACCAACCATACCTATATTTCTAAGATACTCGATACACTCTAGGTACTAGGACTGAACTAACTCTCTAACACTCTAATGACACTCACTCACATATACCCACTATTACTTAGGAATACTAAGATCTGACACATACTAAGATCTGACACATACAGAAAAGAGAATAGCAGGGAGTTTCTCTCCTCTAGACCCTCAATTTATAGGTACAGGCTAGAGCACTGTCAGCCATACATGATGCTCTGATTTTCAAAAAATTATGCGTCGATGACACTTCAATTGAAAGCGATAAATCATGCACCTTGATTCATGTGACATGCGAATGTTAAGTGCAAAATAGATGCCTCAATTTTTGTATCAATGCGCCAACATCGCTCAAACTTTCAAAAAGATTGTCTGTTCATGATCACATTGGTTTACCCCATTTTTTGGTACTTCAACAACCTCATTTTTCGCTTAAAAACTTATACTGTATATATGAGGATGGAAAGGGAAGAGGGAGAGTAGGCCCCTTATAGAGAGCTTAGTCATGCTTTAAGGAGGTGGCTTATCACACAAGTGTCCATGACATAAAGGTGCGTGGGTGCTCACGCGGGTAAATGTGTTTGTTCTCGCCCGTAGTAATAGAACAAGCACGCACGTGCGAGCATTTATAGATCTGGTGCGCCCCTAGTGGTTGTGTTTCTCAAGAACATAAATGCGTATGCGGGTGGATTTCGTACGGGTGTGCGACTAGCGGTACATAGGTATATGTGCTCACCCATGACTAAGAACAAGAGCAAACATGTGCATGCCCAAACAAAGATAACGTTTATGATCGATCATAAACACTACCAAAATACAGTAAATTAGTGACGGACATTTAGCGACGAAAATTTTCAGTCGGCGTTAGCGACGGCTTCGTGGCATCTTTCCGACGGATTACCGACCACACGCCTTTACATTTTTTATTTCAATTTTAGGGGGAGGAAAGGTCGCATATCCGTCGCTAGGTAGTCGGAGATATAGCGACGGAACTCCCGTCGTCGCTATGTAGTCGATTATTTGGCGGGGATTGTGTAGAGAATTGGCGGGACATTTCTTCGACTACGTAGCGACGGATATTCAGTCGGCAAGTATCATTAATAGAGACCACTTGGCGACAGATAATTAGCAGTCGCTTTTCCGTCGCTAAATTTACGTTTCAGACTTAAAATGAAACGGCAGGGGGAACTTTTCGCATTCCCCCCAAAATTTACTCTCTCTCTCTCTCTCTCCCGCGGCTTCGGTGAACGGCGTCGGCGTCCTCTCCTCTCTCCCGAAGGTAATCCCCTCTCTCTCTCTCTCTCTCTCTCTCTGTCGCGGTGTCGACGTAGGGGCAGCGGGGGCGACGGGCTTGGGGACATTCGGGGACTGGGCAGCGGGCTTGGGGCAGGGGCATCGGAGGCTGGGCGATTGGCTTGGGGTGGGGGCGTCGGGGGCTGGGCGGCGGGCTTGGGACGGGGGCGTCGGGGGCTGGGCGGCGGGTTTGGGCAGGGGCGTCGGGGGCTGGACGGCGGGCTTGCATGGGGCGGTGGCGTCGGGGGCTGGGCGGCGGGCTTGGGGTGGGGGCTTCGGGGGCTGGGCGACGGGCTTGGGGCGGCGGGCTTTGGTCGGAGGCGGCAGGGGGCTTTGCTTATCAAATTCATCTGAGTTTATATATTGGCTAAATAATGTGTTATCCATATTGGGTGTTATCCATTAGTTTGGTGGTGTTTGGATTAGTAAATGTGAATATAGAGTTTGGGTTCATGGTGTATATGTTCACTGTATCAAGGACAGTGTAAGTTAATTTTAGACTAGATATTTAGGATATAGCTCCCATGTCCTAGAAGTGGACTCTTGCAATTTAAAAATAAATAGATTGACTCAGTTTGATTAATTGACCTATAATCGATATCGGACTATCGGTATCGGACTATATCCTAAATATACTAGAGTGTAGACATGGTAGGAATTATAGGTAATTAATGCTAGTGTGACTAGACTAAGGTAGTGCTTGCTAGATAGTAAGGACACTCTAGTATCCTAATCAAGTTAATCTTAGACTAGATATTTAGGATATAGCTCCCATATCCTAGAAGTGGACTCTTGCAATTTAGAAATAGATAGATTGACCCAGTTTGATTAATTGACCTATAATCGGTATCGGACTATCGGTATCGGTATCGAACTATCGGACTATCGGTATCGAACTATATGTATCGGTATCGCACTATCGGTATCGGTATCGCACTATCGGTATCGGTATCGGTATCGCACTATCGGCATCGAACTATTAGTAACAACTGTACTTAGATTTTTCTCTTCTCGAGCTAGAATACTAGCGGATCCACCAGTTACAAGATTATATACTAATTCTGTTTAGTTTGTCTTACTATACAGATTTTTACATCCAATCTGTGATGGATCGTTATTTCGTTGATCGTACATGAATGTACAAACGACAACACGAGAGCAGAATAGGTGTGAGTGACGATTTTCAGGCAGGCGTGGAAGTGTTTCTTAAGTATGCCATGAGCAAAGCTCAGTTTATGGACGGTAACAAAATCAAGTGTCTATGTCGTAATTGTCGTAATAGACGTTACGAAGAAGTGGTGAGTGTAAGAGATCATTTGACCCGTAAGGGTTTCGTACGTGATTACGGCCTGTGGTCATCGCAAGCTGAACTATATACCGAAAGACAGGTTGCGAATGCTGCTACTTATGCTTTTGATGATAATGCTGCAGCAAATTTTGTCGTCGATGACGACGAATGCTCCGTTGATTATGGAGACGTGCAGAACCTTGCACGAGATATGGTGTACGACGCGGCAGGGCCTAATTTTGATCCGGAGGATCCTAATTCCGAGGCGAAGGAGTTCTATGATATGTTTCAGGATGCTGAAACTTCTTTATATCCTGGTTGTGATCCATATTCCGTACTGTCAGTGATGATGCGGTTGTTGAACATAAAGTCCAATTTTAACTTGCCACAAACTTGCTATGATCGGATTACACAACTAATGAAGGAGGTGTTACCGAAGGAATCAAAAGAGCTTCCAAAAAACTTCTACAAGTCGAAGATAATGGTCCGACAACTGGGACTGGGGTACGATAAGATAGATTGTTGTCGCAACGGATGCATGTTGTACTACAAGGAGAACGAGGATGTAGAAAGTTGCAGCTTCTGTAATGCGGATCGCTACAAGGAAGTCAGGGGAAAAGGAAAGTCAACTAGAAAACGACGTCCTTATAAGTATATGTATTACTTATCGATCATGAAGCGCTTGCAGAGGATGTATATGTCTCAGAATACAGCAGAACACATGACGTGGCACAACGAAGAACGCACAAATGACGATGGAGAATTGTCACATCCTTCGGATGGAGAGGCGTAGAAATATTTCGATTTTTGCCATCCAGATTTTGCTGCAGAGTCCAGAAATGTACGCATGGGGCTATGTTCTGATGGATTCACCCCTTTCGGGCAGTCGGGATCCCAATACTCCTGTTGGCCGGTCATTCTGACCCCTTACAATCTGCCACCATGGATGTGTATGAAGACTCCTTATATGTTCTTGACAGCTATCATACCGGGTCCCAAAAATCCGACGAAGAATATCGATATATATTTACAGCCGTTGGTGGATGAGCTAAAACAGCAGTGGGAGATCGGCGTCATGACCTATGATATTTCCAGGAAACAGAACTTTCAGATGAGAGCTTCACTGATGTGGACAATCAATGATTTTCCCGGATACGGTATGCTGTCGGGATGGAGTACTCACGGCACCCTGTCTTGTCCGATATGTATACAAAATAGTAAGGCGTTCCGCCTTAAGCATGGAGGAAAAACTTCTTTCTTTGATTGTCATCGTCAATTTCTGCCCGCGAGTCATCCTTGGAGAAAGAACAAGGACGCATTCAGAGCTGGAAAACAAGAATTTTCTCATCCGCCTCCCAGATTGTCGGGATACGATATTTGGGAAGATGTAAAGGACTTGCCCACTATAATGGAAGATCCATCGAACAATCGTGTCGATGGGTTCGGACAAACCCATAACTGGACCAAATGGAGTATCTTCCGGGACGTGCCTTATTGGAAAGATAATCTTATAAGGCATAATCTTGATGTTATGCATATCGAAAATAATGTGTTCGATAATGTCTTCAATACCGTCATGGACATTAAAGGAAAGACGAAGGACAATCCAAAAGCAAGACAAGACATTGCCGAGATATGCAAGCGTCCTTATCTGAACTTGATACAAAGGGGAGCTGCTGGACAATTAAGTAAGCCGATAGCACAATACACATTGAGCAAGGAAGATAGATTAATAATCTGCAAGTGGGTATCTACTTTAAGATTTTCCGACGGATATGTGTCAAATTTGTCTAGATGCGTTGACCTCAATGAACGCAAGCTAACGGGAATGAAGAGTCATGACTGCCACGTGTTTATGGAAAGATTACTGCCCATTGCTTTGAAAGAGTTGTTGCCTTCTGCTGTATGGGTTCCGTTGGCCGAACTATCAATATTTTTTAGGGATATTTGTTCAACTAAGTTGACTGTGCAACACATGGTTGAACTTGAGGAGAAGATTATCTTAACAATTTGCAAGTTGGAGAAAATATTTTCTCCTGGCTTCTTCGACAGCATGGAGCATCTACCGATTCATCTAGCATACGAAGCCCGTGTCGGTGCATCTGTTCATTATCGATGGATGTACCCATTTGAAAGGTACATAAAAATCGATATAATTTAAGTTAAATTTTAGTGGGTTTTAAAATTCTTTCTTAATTCTCAAGATAATTTGTCTCTCTAGATACCTACACCATCTAAAGAAGAAAGTTGGCAACAAAGCTCATATAGAGGCTTCGATATACGAAGCATATCTTATCGAAGAGGTGTCAAACTTCTGCTCCATTTATTTCGATACTCATATTAAGACAAATCGAAATAGACCTCAAAGGAATGACGAGGACGTTGAGGATGGAGGAATATTGAATGTAAGGGGCAAGCCTGTTGGGGCTAGTAAAAGACGGTGGTTGACAGACGACGAGTATGATGCCGCTCACCGATATGTCTTGTTAAACTGTGGCATACAAGAAGTGAGAGATTTGGAGAAGTCAGTACACTTGCACTCGTTATAATCTCGAATTTGATGAAGTAAGTGACTACACTTATATATTATTATTTTCTCTAATAGTGTATTTAGAGATGAAGTCAAAATGAGGAGACCCGATATTACCGATGAGGGACTTCAAAGAGAGGTTGATTGTATATTTCCGTCATGGTTTCGCAAATATGTAAGTAACTGTGATTATAATTGAGATTATTAATATATAATTTGAAACATTTAAATTATAAATATTTGTTTACAGGTTTTATTGCCTGAAACAACACTCACTCATAAGAGTGTTCGTTATCTGGGACTGGGACCAAAGAAGTAAATAAAGACTTGGCCAGGCTATGTCGTTAATGGCTTCAGGTTTAAGTCAACTCAGAATGCTATAAATGTCGAATTTATCAATGACGACATCAGTACCAAGGATTTCGGTGTTTGCATAAGAGGCACCATCTATGACGATGAGCCGAACTTTGACTATTATGGAGTGCTTCAGGATATTGTAGATTTACAATATACTGGCCCATATGATATGCATATTATGATGTTCAAATGTGAGTGGTTCGATACGACACCAAATATCGGTTGGAGAATCGATAAACAATTTGGATTCGTCGATATAAATTATCGCAGGAGGTATAGAGGGTCCGATACATTTGCGATAACAAATCAGGCTGTTCAAGTCTACTATACAAGCTACCCAAGACGTCGTAGAGATCGATTTGACCGGTGGGCAGTATGCAAGATTAAATCTAGAAATACATTCAACGTTGGAGACCCAGCATACCAAGAGGACCAGATCGAAAAGTCCCAATACTTGGGACAACACTCACATACAATGGATGTTGAAGATATTGTTGAGAAAAATAGAGGGGAGGAAGATGTTGATACACAAGACTTAGCTGTCAACCAGGGGAGAAAGAGGCGTCTTGTCCCAAATATTGAAGCAGAAGAAGAAGAAGAAGAAGAAGAAGAAGAAGAAGAAGAAGAAGAAGAAGAAGAAGAAGAAGAAGAATTTGATGGGGATGAGGATACAGATGAAATCGACGATGAAGATAAGGATGAGGATGAGGATGAGGAGGATGATGATGAAGACGAGGCCGAGGATGAGAACGAAGACGATGATTAGGTTAAATATTGTTGTATATTGAAAACACTTCCAAATTCATGAATTAAGTTTGACCTCATAAAAGCAATTACGTGAATTCATGTTTTTTTCATTCGATTATTTACTTATTGCAGATGGCACTCCTAGTCTTTTCGTCGCGGCGGCACTCGTCTCCCTACTGGTGGTATGTATATTTTAGTTTATTTTTTATATTCATTTACACTTTTATATTGTTAATTATGTTTATGTGTTCTATTTACAGGTCATGATGGCTGGCCGTGGTCGTGGTGCTGGTGGTGGTCGTGGTGGTGGTGGTGGCGATGGTGGTGCGGGTCGTGGTCGTGGTCGTAGTGGTGCTGGTGGTCGTGGTCGCATTCAAAGTTCCCGGGATGTGACCCCATCGAGCGAGCACGACCCGGAGAGTACCCCGGGCACAGACGCATCCCGCCCTCGATCGACCACTTCATCGAGGCATGAGTCCGAGTCTGCTAGCGGATCCGTTCCGCTATCGGAACCACCAGCAGCCGATCCACCAGGGGATGCCACAGTTACTGCAGAGTGGGCCCCGGAGTACCCCCATACTCGGTTCCATCTGGTTACTGTGGAGTACATACGCGGACCCGCGAATCCTCCGACGGCACCAGAGAGGCCGAAAGGCGAGTTCCGACGAGAGCTATGGCCCACAGGGACCTCGTAAGTAAATTTAAGAAAATTTATTAAATTTCTTTCATTTATTCAAGTTAATAATCCAGTCGTTTCTTCTTTGTAGGTTTTTTCCATTTAATGTTGGCAGGGCTCTTGGAAAAATTATCAGGGCTAACTTCCATGGTCCCTACCTCAACTTTTCGTCGGTGCCCCCAAACGTGCAGTACGTCTGGCTCGACGAGTTGAGGGTATATATCTATATCTTCTGGTTAATTATTAGTTACTCTTTAATCAACCATTTTTCAAATTACGTGATAATTGAATTTCTATGTTAGACGACGTACTGGTGGCCCCCCATCGCGAGGACGCGATCCGCAGGACCTACAGAAGCGCTGCCTCGAAGAAGATATGGGATATGATTCATGACCTAAAAATGGGGCATACGAGGCCGAATTGGATCCAGCAGGAGTATTATGAGGACCTCTTAGGCATGATGGATACCCCTGCATATAAGGAGAAATCGGAGAAGGGGAAGGCGAACCGACAGGCTGCGGGCCTTCATACGGGGGGATCAAGGTCCCATGCAGCGACACTTGCAGATCTGGTGAGCAACCGTAAATTTATTTCACTATCGAATTAGGTATTATTAATTAAAGGAGTTAATTAGTTTCTACAGAAATTTCGTATACAGGTCCAACGGGAGGTAAAGGAGGAAAGGACGCCAGAATCGGTCACCATGCACGACGTGTTCCAGCATACGCACAAAAGACGGGAGGATGGGAGCTTCGTCGACGAGAGGGCCAAGGAGACTAATGTAAGTACTAATGTTCATGAGATTTACGTTAGAATTAAAAGTATTCGGATATAACTCAGGTAAACTTAGGATTCACACTTAACTTAGTGAAACATAGGATTTAGATTACAACTTAGGTAAATCTTATAATATAAACACATTCATTTGATAGGCTGCGTATCGTGAGGCCCTTAGTCGGGCTCAGTTAACTGACACCGAGGATGTCGGTAAAATGACGCCCGCCCGGATGCCCTCTTCTTTGGCCGCTCGTAATGACTTGTTCGTAGATATCGTCGGCGGCTTTAAGAAAGGGTTCCTGTACGGAGTCGGCTCCCTAGGGCCGTTGCACATGGCGACGCAGAGATTTCTACCGACACCGCCTCCTTCCGTGGCGCCCCCGACAGACGATGATGTTAGGTCGCAGCTTACGCAGCTGCACGAGGCGGTGTCGTCCTTGCGGGAGCAATTTGCCACATACTTTCTGCCTCCGTCTGCTGCTGCCGGTCCGTTTGCTGATGGTGTTGGTCCGTCTTCCGTGGGTCATCTTTCTTTCAACCCTAATACCCCTGTGGTACCTCCTACGACTGTGATGTCACTCCTGGATCTGATGTCCCCAGAGCAGCTACGCCGACTTCCTAGCAGTGTCTACAACGGCTTGCCTTCGTACCTTGTGGAGGAGTATATTCGTCGGTCGTATCTGGGATTACCACCACCGGACAATCGACCTCCTCCTTCTTCTTGAAATATTGTATTAAGAAAATTTGGAATATTTGTGAGAGCTTTGGATTAATTGTGCTATAATCGGATTATAGCACCGAATATTATGTTACTTTTCAGGATAATTGATGTTTATTTTCTATTAATTTGGTTTGGTCTGTGATTCTTGGATAATTGGTGTGCATTAAATTCGTATGTACATATTTGGTCTATGTGATTCTTGGATAATTGGTGTGCATTATATATTTGGTCTATGTGATTGTTGGATAATTGGTGTGCATTATATATTGGTTTGGTTTATGCATATATTTGTGAACAGGGAAAGTGCTGCAATTTTTTTTCCAAAAATCTCAGTTAGCGACAGACTAGTGACTGTTTCGCGACGGATATTCCCAGTTTTCGACGGATTTTCGACGAAAACGTCGTCGCTATCTGGAGATTTTAAACTGTTTCCAAGTAGCGACGGGAGATCGACGGAATATCCGTCGGCAAGGTTCTGGTGGTACATAATTCGACGGACTAGCAACGGCATATCCGTCGCCACGGCGACTGATAATCAGCCGCTAATCAGTCGCTCTCGCGACTGCTTAGCGACGGATAATCCGTCGACAAGGTTCTGGAAATGCTAAACATTTTCAGAACCGTGACGACGGATAATCAGCCACTAATCAGTCGCTTATTCGACAGCGTAGCGACGGATTAGTGACCACTCATCCATCGCCATGGTGTTGGAAATGCCAAACATTTCCAAAACCTTTTCGATGGATATTCCGTCAGTAATCCGTCGCTCATCCGTCCTTCGTTATCGACGACTACCGACGGATTAGTGACGGAATGATACGCTCTGATACGCTGTTACGATGGTCTACAGACGGACATTACGTCGCTATTGTCTACACAGTTCAGTATTTAATACTTGAAATGGACGACAGTCCGTCAGAAATTAGTCGCTAATATCTCGTATTTTGAAGTCGATTAGCCGTCGCTATTTCGTCGCCTAACGACTACATAGCGATGGACCCTTATTAGCGACGAGCTGATTGCCGACGGATTGTTTTGGCCAAAATTCGTCAGTTATCGGTCGCTAATAGGAATTCCCGTCGGACTGGCGACGGATCCGGCCGTCGCTAAATCGAGAAATTTTGGTAGTGAAAAATGACCTTGTATGCGCTAAAATCAATCGAGAATCGAATTAAAACCTATTTAGATTTTTTTCTATTGAGTTAAAAACCAGAACTTACAAGTCTTAGTCTTGGGTTCTTAGCGACCATCTTGCTAGAGTTGTTACTTGGTCAAGAGGATGTTATTTTAATTATCTTATTTTTTGATGGGCTCATCCTTGGACTAATAGGTTATGTTCCCAAATGTTGATCCTCAAAATCATGCTAGGTATCGTGAAGTATACCAATTCTTAACGTTGTTATTATTATTATTATTATTATTATTATTATTATTATTATTATTATTATTATTTACACACCCACCGACACTCTAAACAGTTACTAACACTCCGACCTGAAAACTACCCTAGTGGTGATTACCAAGTATATTTTATTTTCTTGTAGTGGTGTGTGTGTCGTGTGTGTCGTGTCTGTGTGTGCATGTCGTGTATGTCGTATCGTGTCTGTGTCAGCACGTCAGGAGGAGGGAGTTAGGGTTTACCTGCCTTGGTCGGAGTCGGGTGGGGGTCGTCGGGGCTGAAGCAGCGGTGGAGACGGGTTGGCGTCGGAGTCGGGTCGGCGTCAACGAGGAGAATCAACGGTAGAGGGGGGATGCCAGAGGAACGGGGGTCGTCGCAGGAAAGGGGGTCACCGCGGGGAGGGGCTAGCTGGAGGGAGGGGTCACCGGAGGGAGGGGTCCCCGGAGAGGAGAGAGAAAGGGGGAGAGAAATTTGGGGAGCGGGAGATTAAAAATTTTGGGTGAAAGTAAATAAAAGATCGATCAGATGGAACCCTATATGAAACGTTTTTGCGACGACCACAAAGGACGTCGCTAAACGTCGCTATTCAATAAAAAAACTGGCGACGTCCCTAATGTGGAGTCGCAAAATGTCGCTGAGTTAAACAAAACAGTAACGTTTTGCGACTAGACCGCGACATCAGCTTTCCAAAGCATAATGTGTGACGCTAACGGTCGCTAAATGTCGCTGATAGTGACGATCAGCGACGTTTTTATACAAAGTCGCTAAATTCACAAATATTACCGACGTATATGACTTGCGTCACTAAATTCGTCGCCAATATAACTTATTTTGGTAGTGACCACCATCAGTACAGTCTTGACGATACGAGTTTCTTGCCGTGGCTACCGCTAGCATATTCCCGTTCGGTTGGAAGTTGAGTAGCAGGAAACCCAAATGCAGGTATTCTCCTCCTTCATGCTCCCCCTCCTTCTCTCAAGTTCAAACAACACTTGTACTTTAAAAAAAAAAAAAATAAGTGTAGGATGAGAAGCATAGGATGGAAACCATATGGTATATTGAAAGCCAACATGTGTAGGTAATAGAAGATAAGCTCATACACATTAGGCAAAGGAATAAGCATTTGTTTTCTCTGCCACATGCCTCCACGTATAAATGTAAGTTTTTTTTCAAATAAACCTCCTTTAGTAAATAAATTTGCTTCCAACCTCTAATATGTATATAAGTATATAGTAGTATCTGACAACAAAGGAACTAGATGCAAGTATTTAATATGGATAGGATAGTTAATTGAGGGATTGAAATACCTAGTCTAATTAATATAGAAAATTATAGTTAAATAAATACACAAACAATTAAATATAAATATGAGTACTTAGAATTTTTCCTAACACTCGGTCTGTCCTGACAAATCGGGCCATTTTTATCATAACTCGAAGGCATCGAAAGGTGCGTACGGATGTTGCGGATGTATGGGCTTTGACAGAATTAAAATTTGTCGAGTGTGCGCGACGAATTTGATGCGTATCCGTCGAAATTCACCGTATCGGCCTCTGTGCAAATTTCCTAATTTCTTTGTGCACACTCGTCAGATCGAGACGAAACTTGTGCCAATCGGACCGTATCATTTTTCTGGTCCTGTATGCCAAGCTTGGTCCGATTCTGAGGTAGTTAATCGGATCGCCGTTTCGCGGGCCCCACGGTCCGATTCAAAGGACAATTTTGTGCACGGCCCACCGGAATCCAAAACTGGACATACAATTGGGTTCGTATCATCAAAACTAATTCGTAAACATATCGTTTGACGATTTTAGAGACCATTGACTCTGGCACACTTTTCGGTGCAAAGCGGGTCCAACGACGGATATCGTTTTGATCCGAAATTACCGTTTTACTCCTGTGTCCAGAATTGGACTTAAGGACAGGCAATCCTCGCTAATTTGACTATTCTGAGATCATTGGTGTTGTCTATTTCAGCATCCAGGGACTGTTGTACGAGTTTTGACTATTGTGGCACACTGAGTGGTTTGGATTGTCGATTTCACCAGCAAAGGACCACAGGCGAGTACAGTTTATTGTTTGTTTTCAGTATTGATCTTTACTATGCATCAGTGTTTAGTCGATAGATATGTGATTTCAGTTTTATGTGATTTTGTTCCTTGTTGTGTCGGAAGATGAAGTACCAACGATGTGTGATCTGACCTTAGACAGTGTAGACAATGATTTATTATTACAAAGTAGATAGTGTAGACCGTGACCATTATTGCATTTATATCTTGTAGACCGTGTAGACCGTGATTATTATTACATTTAAACTGTGTAGATCATGATTATTATTTTGTAGACAGTGTTTCTTTATTGTAATATTTTCTGTAGACCGTGTAACTGTAGAGCGTGTAAATGTAGACCGTGTAACTTTAGACCGTGTCGCATAATTGTCCCGAGACCGATCACATATCAAAGGTACTTCAGTCGGTCAGTTGGTGAGTATTTTATTGTATTTCATTTTCTGTTCTTGGTATTCAGTTTTATTCTATTTTTCTTCATTTTCTTTTATGAATCATATGTCTAAAGGCTAACCTCTGTAGTATAGTCATTTTCATATATTGAAACTGCATTCAGTGAATTGTGCTCGTTCCATTCCTGACTGGAAACCAATATTTTTCAGGTTAGCCGTGGATTCACTTAGCATGGGAGATACGGGGGTACTTGCAGACAAAAGCCTAGAGACTAGTTAGATAGTGGAGTTGTAGTCATTCAAATATTTGTACAAGTTTATATTTTTTTAGCAAAAATAAAACTTGTGAATGTTGTAAGTTAAATTAATTATGTGAATGAGCATTATTTGTGATTTGATCTTCATGTCCGTGACAGCGTTCTACCGTCGACAATGCGGCGTAGGCTGGCTTGGAAATGTCTCGTATCCGTTTAAAAAAAATGGGTTCGGATCGTGACAAGTTTTTGTGGTGGCCCATGAAGGTCCGTTTTTGCAAATCATGCGAACTCGTGATAGTACTTAAGTTAGTCGTACTATTGCGAGCCTGCGACTAGTAAATTCTCATTCATGAATTAGGGATTAATTTAATTTAAGAGAGTGATTAGGACTAGGAGTCCCTTATACAAATTTACTGATGGATAGTCTAGGCCATTCAATATAGATGAGGGTTATTGATTTTGATAGTTTGTCAAATCCCCATAGGTACACTATTACCTCTTGATAGGACGGTATGATCCAATATGGATAGATTATTCACTTGGTGTGGCAGAGCTTCCTAGAAGTAATGACCTAACCTAGATGAATTATTCAAATCCTTCTCCTTGCCTCTTTAGATATCATCCTCACATCTTAGTCCGAATTGCCAATTTAGTTCCTATTTTGTCCTAAGAATTATTATTATATAATTTCTGATTATCTTATCCATATACAGACCTCGAGTTAGTTTTGATTCAAGTTTTTCCTCAAAGGCTTGAATACACATGGAATAGATCCTTGCATGTTTGAAATCCTTTTGTCTTCAGTTATTTTCTCCCTGTTAAATCTTTTATTTTAAAGGTTACGACTAATAGGACAAAAACTTACGTTTTATTCATGGTCAACGTGTTTGAATCTCTAGAAGCTCGTAAATTTTTACAAATATAGTTAAAGGAATGTTAGTTAACAAAAAATGGCAGGACAGCAGCGTACTGTCGCCATTTATTCGAATTATGGAGACTATGGATTCACTGCAGCCAGCAGCGCACTGGCGAGACACGACCCTAGAGTTAAAATTAGTTTAAGAAAATATAGGTTATAGAATGTTACTAAAAACTATGGCTAGTGGTCCTCTCTTGATCGTAGTTACCATTGAGTCGATATTGGATAGAGTAAGAAGGTTCAATTTTGTATCATGTTTGAGTTACGAAACCAAGGGTTACCACAGCCATAGTATACGGGCGAGGCATAATCTTCGGTGAAATGATTTCAAACATGATTACAAGTTTTGGATACCATAGAGGATAGAAAAATGCCCTGTGTGACCCATAAAATCCAAACCCAATACTAGTGAAAGTATTGTAAGTTGGGTAGTATGTCTCCCGACCTAGCATTCAGTAGTCCTTGTGACTTATTGACGAGGTAATTGACTGCACTAATAATTTTACCTAGAATATAGAATTTAGAGGTTCACAACCCTTTAGTCGACCAAGACATTATGGATGAGAAGATAGTCGGATGACCGTATAAGCAATAACACCGGGCAAGGTTTGATTCTCACAAAACTCGAACTACTTCTGCCTTCTTTCAAAAATCTCGTATACTTGTATTTTGACTATCTTAACCAATGCTGCTATTACAGCCTAGTTTTGCAAGCTCACCCTGTTCTCGAGCTTGATTCAAGATATATGTTTAGTGGGGACGCCTATTAACATATTGTCTAATCAGAATCGATGTATTACGGTCTGATCAACCGTAGTGCACTTGGTTCGCACTCCCTCTGATTAACCTACGTGGATTGAGATGTTGATGTCTCTAAGATCTCATCTGCGACTTATTGACAATTTCTCTTGAATTATACATTCGCTTTTGAACCACGAAATTGTATTCAGTGACATCTTCCTTGAACTCTTTATTGTTTTTGTCTTTCACTGATTGGAAAAGACGGAAGCTCGTAATTGGTAGAGAGATACAGAGTATCCCCCATGACTATGGTAGTTGTATACACAAGTGTAGTTACCGTCAGCCAGCCTTGTGGATAGAACCTTGCCTTGAGTTACTCATTCTCCTCTCGATCCCTAAACTGCTATTGGGACCTTCTAGCCATCTGAACTTGAGAATGATTAGGTTTTACCCTTAGTCAAAATGCCAACCAGGAGACTATCTATTCTCAAGAAATAATTTGTTGTGAGTCTCTAATTTATTGCTTGAAGCTTGCTTTAACTAGCAACCCTTAAGCCCATACCCCTAGAACCTTGTGACAATAGCCTGGGAGGTTTGACCCAATAGAAATTCATGACTCAGTTGTTAGAAAATCTTTTCATAAGATGTGCCTTAGAGTTGGTTACCCCGTCGATAACCCTTGTATACTATGGACGAGCAGGTCATTCTATTTTATCGACCATGTGCCATTGTACACACTCGTTTCCCATTATGGAGGAACGATCTTAGACTTGACTTATATCTACCGTATTCTATTACGTCGTACCATATTCGTTATTACCAAGAATCGAGGTACGATATCTGGACTTTGAAATTCTTCTAACCTCATTATTCCTAAACCATGTCCTAGCTTCTAAGGTGAGTGGACGGTAAGCCTTCTAAAATTGTGGGATATGAGTGGATTACCGATTGATTAGAATAATTTCTATTAGAATGATAATTAGTGCCCCAAGGACCCCCACTTTCCATTTAGATTATTTTGTGTCCCCGGTGGTGTCATTAATAATCGGAGCACGAGACCAGCGGTTACCTTCCAATAAATTTTATATGCAAGACCTAGACGAGTCCACCTTCATCTAGGTATATCATATCCCACTCAAACACGTCCCCTGGTACTCTATTTTTATGGTACGACTTTCAGGTAAAAAGGACTAGTTATAACCCTTACCATAATACTAGTATACTTCCCAACTACAATTAGAGACTCAACTTCGACTCGAATCTTTCGACCCAATATATGGTTATGATCTACTCGAACCCCACTACGCATATGCCACTAGTATGCCACTCAATTGTGTCTTCTCGTGCTACTTAAACACAAAAGTTGCCGAAGACGCATTTTTGGGCTTTAGGAACCTAGCTAACTAACCCTACCGGCGACTAGCTCAACCACTTGGGAAGAAACTTATTCTAGGTTACCCTAACCTAGTGGAAATAGTTTTATCATTAGGATCTTGTCCATTCAATATAGATTGAAATTCTGGGTTCATCCAACCAATGATTGATGTCCAATAGGGAACCCATTAAGACCCAGTAAAGCCCATCCATACATACCACCATTATTGGAATATAAGAAACCAAACTATTTGAAATAGGTCCATATACCTATTATGTAGTCTTCCACTCTTAGAATGAGAAGTCATTCATAACTAATATTCAATTTACCTGGAAGTCACGATACGATCTTGCGTTACATTTCATCCCTTGCTCGTGTGTTTAAATAACCACGAAAAAGATCACAATCTTGATTTCTCAAATTCCGTTCTACTACGGAACCTGTTCAGAATTTCGAAAACAGAACTTCTGTATTTCACGGATTGCAAGCCCCTCTAAGAAATGAAGGGTTCTTGATTTAGCAAGTGACTGGACTAGAGTAGTCCAATCTAGCAAATAAGTCAATGGTTTATAAACTTTCTTTCGGTCTGTATCATTGGATACTCTCTACCACTCTGGAAATTCTATATTGCTCCTGATTATTCTTTCTTATCATCAGGTCCTTCCTATTGCAGAGCGACGAATGGTCATGTTTATTGGAAATTACCGATATTCTCAGCTACTTGTACAAATTTGTTGCTTGTTACAAATTTGTTGCTTGTTAAATTTTTGTTTGCTTGATAGATAAGAGAGGATTATAGATACCACATACAGTATATATATATATATATATATATATATATATATATATATATATATATATATATATATATATATTGGTAGCAATTTTTAGTAATTAGTTGGAGGATTATAAAGTTTTAGTGACATAGCTTTGCGGGAGTAGTGTGACCAAAGGTGGGTAGAAATCCTCGAGATTTTTGTAGTTGCCAAAATGGCCAAGGAGAAGAATATAAACTATTTTTGAGGAATTAAATTTAAGTAGATTAAGGTAATAGTAGATCTCCTTTTTGAATTTAAGGAATAGTTGTGAATTAGAATTTCGAGGACGAAATTATTTTTAAGGTGGGTAGATTTGTAACCCTTCTTCCCAGAATTTTAATAATATTTTATTATTTATTTGAATTAAATGATGATTTTTAGAGTTTTATAAATAATTACTTGGTTAATTATTATGGTAGGTGACTTTAGCCATGGTGGAAGATATGGAAGAATTCTTTGTGCCCTATTGCTAATAAGTATACATTGGTGTCTCCCTAGGAGCTAGTAAGAGCTCTTTGGGCTTTTCTATTCTTAATAGGGTCTGTATTACTTACTGTTGAATTACATAGTAATTTACTCAAACAAGGAATCTATTTGGCCGGATTGTTGCATTGGCATGTAATTGTTGTTAATTGACTGAGAGTACTCATTTGATTGGTTTGCACAAGAATCTTGTCAGACATTAGTTTATTAGATTATTAGATCTTTTGTGGAATATGCGAGTTGAACCCTTGTCACCAGAAGTCATTTCACGTCAAGCTACTATCAATATTAAGTAAAGAATCCCAGCCGACCAAGACTAACCCAGCCCAGCCGGGCCTATAGGCCCACATGCCACGTTAGTAAACCAACCAGCAAAGAAATCACCCAAGCACACATATTGGGGGGGGGGGGGGGGGGGCTATGTTCCTATATATATATATATATATATATATATATATATATATATATATATATATATATATATATATATATATATATATATATATACATCCTAGGAAACGAGAAAACCCTAGCCGCGGAAGCCTTCCCTCATGTTCTCCACATAAACACGCCTACATCCAAGCTAGCTCTCACCACCATCTTCACCCTACCCCGATCGTCCCCTACTTGACTCCGAGCGCTTCTACGGCATCCACGTGCGTTCCTGGCATCACCCACCATGTGTGAGAGCCATGTGTGCTCGTCCTCGCGTGTGCCGAGCATGTCAGGGTCCATGACCACTTCATCTCTAATACCAGAGACGTCGATGCCCTCCACTTTAGGAGTCTAGCCAACCTCTCACCTCGACTACTGACGTTCTTTCGAGTTCCCTCGACCCCTCCATGCCATCTTCACGATATCTACGCTATCTACAGCGGCCATGTGCAACCCTCGACTTCTCAGCGCTTGCGCTCTCGTTGGTCGCCATCGCCAATGCGAGCGTCTCATTGTTCGAGCACATACAGCGGTTCTTCCGGAGAACTGCACCACTTGCTGGTCGGTTGATTATTAATTATCGCCGGAATGAAAAAGTCTGCCGACAGCAGTTCACCTAACCTGACTTCGTCAGCGGACCCTCACCTATAGTCAACCTCGCACATGTCGATCCTCAAGTGTGTTCGAGACGCTCTCCCTACCACCATAAGTACAGTCTTGACGATACGAGTTTCTTGCCGTGGCTACCGCTAGTATATTCCCGTTCGGTTGGAAGTTGAGTAGCAGGAAACCCAAACGCATGTATTCTCCTCCTTCATGCTCTCCCTCCTTCTCTCGAGTTCAAACAACACTTGTACTTCAGAAAAATAAATAAATAAGTGTAGGATGAGAAGCATAGGATGGAAACCATATGGTATATTGAAAGCCAACACATGTAGGTAATAGAAGATAGGCTCATACACATTAGGCAAAGGAATAAGCATTTGTTTTCTCTGCCACATGCCTCCACGTATAAAAGTAAGTTTTTTTTTTCAAATAAACCTCCTTTAGTAAATAAATTTGCTTCCTACCTCCAATATGTATATAAGTATATAGTAGTATCTGACAACTAAGGACCTAGATGCAAGTATTTAATATGGATAGGATAGTTAATTAAGGGATTGAAATACCTAGTCTAATTAATATAGAAAATTTTAGTTAAATAAATACACAAACAATTAAATATATATATGAGTACTTAGAATTTTTTCTGACACTCGGTCTGTCCTGACAAACCAGGCCATTTTTGTCACAACTCGAAGGCATCGAAAGGTGCGTACGAATGTTGCGGATGTGTGGGCTTTGACGGAATTCAAATTGGTCGAGTGTGCGCGACAAATTTGATGCGTATCCGTCGAAATTCACCATATCGGCCTCTGTGAAAATTTTCTAATTACTTTGTGCACGCTCGTCAGATCGAGACAAAACTTACGCCAACATGACCGTATCGTTTTTCTGGTCCTGTATGCCAAGCTTGGTCCGATTCTGAGGCAGTTGATCGGATCGCCATTTTGCGGGCCCCACGGTCCGATTCAACGGACAATTTTGTGCACGGCCCACCGGAATCCAAAACTGGACATACCATTGGGTTCGTATCATCAAAACGAATCCGTAGACATGTAGTTTGACAACTTTAGAGACCATTGACTCTGGCATGCTTTTCAGTGCACAGCGGGTCCAATGGCGGACATCATTTTGACCCAAAATTACCGTTTTGCCCCTGTGTCCAGAATTGGACTTAAGGACAGCCAATTCTAGCTAATTTGACTATTCTGAGATCATTGGTATTGTCTATTTCAGCATCCAGGGACTGTTGTACGAGTTTTGACTATTGTGGCACACTGAGTGGTTTGGATTGTCGGTTTCACTAGCAAAGGACCACAGGCGAGTACAGTTTATTGTTTGTTTTCAGTATTGATATTTACTATGCATCAGTGTTTAGTCGATAGATATGTGATTTCAGTTTTATGTGATTTTGTTCCTTGTTGTGTCGGGAGATAAAGTACCAACGATGTGTGATCTGACCTTAGACAGTGTAGACAGTGATTTATTATTGCAAAGCAGACAGTGTAGACCGTGATCATTATTACATTTATATCTTGTAGACCATGTAGACCGTGATTATTATTGCATTTAAACTGTGTAGATCGTGATTATTATTTTGTAGACAGTGTTTCTTTATTGCAATATTTTCTATAGACCGTGTAACTGTAAACCGTGTAAATGTAGACCGTGTAACTTTAGATCGTGTAGACCGTGTCGCATAATTGTCCCGACACCGATCACATATCAAAGGTACTTCAGTCGGTCAGTTGGTGAGTATTTTATTGTATTTCATTTTCTGTTCTTGGTATTCAGTTTTATTCTATTTTTCTTCATTTTCTTTTATGAATCATATATCTAAAGGCTAACCACTGTAGTATAGTCATTTTCATATATTGAAACTGCATTCAGTGAATTGTGCTCGTTCCATTCCTTACTGGAAACCAATATTTTTCAGGTTAGCTGTGGATTCACTTAGCATGGGAGATACGGGGGTACTTACAGACAAAAGCCTAGAGACTAGCTAGATAGTGGAGTTGTAGTCATTCAAATATTTGTACAAGTTTATATTTTTTTAGCAAATGTAAAACTTGTGAATGTTGTAAGTTAAATTAATTATATGAATGAGCATTATTTATGATTTGATCTTCATGGTCGTGACAGCGTTCTACCGCCGACACTGCGGCGTAGGCTGGCTTGGACACGTCTCGTATCCATTTAAAAAAATGGGTTCGGATCGTGACAAACCTTGAGGCTTCTAATGATTTATTTAAAAACTCATAAGTAATTATGCAATGGAATTATTTCCTTTTATTCAAGCTACCCATTTTCCTTTTTAGCCCATATGGAGTAAATTCCTGGGCTTATTCATTCTTAGCCCATAGCCATGAATTAAAATATCATTTAAGCCAGGGAAGGACTTGCGTTTGTTATAACCAATTTTTGAAATTCCAAAAGCTTTCCCCCCAAAGTTTTTCCAGCCATTCTTCTAAACCGATTATTTAAACCATTCTGTTACTTCTTCTTTAATCACTTATTTCTAACCAACTCCACGAACAGAGCTCCTCCTCAACTCCCTCTTCTTCTTCTTCATCTTTTTCACCACCGACGAGCTTCCATTGCTATGGCGATTTCTCTTCCGACGGTTAGCGACGACGCGGCGGCACGACGGTTCCTCCTCGGCAAGTAGATTCTTGCCACGAGGCGTTCGTCGGTTACTTCTCCTCGTCTGCTTACATTCCAGTAGTTGATCGATCAATAATTTGGTGAGTTCTCGACCTTCTCCTTCTTCCGTTATCAATTCGGATCGATTCGTTTCCTACTGGTTTTGGCAATTCGATCGTTGATCGCAAAGGAAGTTCAGCAACTGAGCTTCAAAGCGGCATTGGAAGAGCGACGAAGGATCCAGCACGAGATCACAATCGTAATTGTTTAGGTAAAAATCGAATCTATGTTCATACTCATTCTTCTTCTCTTTCTTCAAGCTCTATTTTGATTTGATTCATCTGAAAGTAGTGTATTGAGCAATTGGCCTTCGATTTCTTGGATTTTGATTGAGAGGTTCTATTGGTGAGGTTTGTGTGTTTTCTCCAAATTTAGATTTAATATAAATCAAATTGAACTCATTTTGTCGCTTACATATCGTGCTCATCACATGTTCGATGAAATGTTTTTTAGGACCGATCTTGGGACAGTGGACACAAGAACGTGTGGATCGGACTCAAGGCGGAGGCAACATCTTTCCTTGGACTCAGGTATAATCCTTTGATGACATTTGGTGAACAAATTAGAAGTGTCGGTGGGGCAGGTTTGAGTCGAAGGGAATGTATACAAGTGTTCGTGGTTCAGACCGTTGTATCCGGAGCTGAGACATGTTGCAGTAGAGTGTCGGGTATGGGATGTTGGGTTAGTCGTAATTGCGGATTGTAAGAAGTTTAGATGTTGCTGTTTGACGGAAAACAGTATCTGGACCCTTGTTACTCTGCAGTAATTTAGTTGCAGATCGTGTCCCACCCGAGGCGTGTCCGGGCTGTTTCAGTTGGTGTCTGGGATGGTTGGACTGCACCCAAGCCTCTGTATTCGAATATTTTGATGTTCAGTTTGGATTTAAACCCTAATAGCCGTTGGAGAAGGGTATTTTCAAATTATGTAGACCTGTTATGTTTTGTGACTATTGATAGCTAATAAGAGTGGTTATACCTACTAAAGGATAGATTGCTTTGTTTCTTTGAAGTTTTGTAATTCGACAAGGGTACCGAGAGAGCCTACTGAAAGTTGGGTTATATTGAATATCCTAGGCTGTATCAATGAAGAAGAAACTGGGATGTGTGAAAATTGATGTATCCTTAATTCATCTCTAAGGAATTGGTATTCACAGCAGACTTATTCTAGACTGGTGTCAAGTTCAGTTAGTAGTAATAATAACTATACAATACAGTTGTAGATAATAATTGTTAAAGTGGTTTCTTAAATTAGTCTATAGTGGTGTTTTTGGATTCTGTCAATTGATGAGGCCGACAGTCTCATATATCTCCTTAGTGAATGTCAATATAATTTATGATTTGGTCATTCCTTTATCTACTAAAAAGGTTAACTGTATTAGTTGAGCATTAGAGTTCATGTATATAGTTATAAATGGGCTTAGCTAGTGATTTTGTATAAGTAGTTAATTGGTATGTATAACTTATTAAGGATTTATAGATAACTAATGATCTACATAACTATTGGTCGTGATTAGAAAGTAATCAACTTGTACCAAGTATCCAGGAGGACATCCAGATCTTCTTATTATTCCCAATTACCCTGAGCAAGACAAGTATTTTCTATGATCTTGTGCATTTACATATCTTGTACTTCTCTTAATGACACGACGTGACACGATATCTTGTACCCTGTACTTCTTGTTCTTGAACTTACTTATGTCGGAGAGGGGAAATACACTAGCTGTGTGACCAAACCCCGGTTCTAAAATTTATGTAGATAGCTTAGGCCTCGCATTGTGCACGCGGATCCTGAGACGTACCGATATTCATGTACTTCTGTATATATTCCTGTACTCATCCCAGTCGGTCACGTAGGCTAGTTGTATTTTAAACATTGTGCACATATCATGTCTTGTACTTCAGGTTTATGGTCTATATTTTTGTACTTTATTTCCTGTACTTACATTCCTGTACTTTCATGTTCTTTTTCTGTACTTTATATTTTATGTCTCTTGTACTCATTTCCATATCATGATGTTCTTGTTCGTTACCTAGAATTGTACTTTGCTCCGCTCCTGATTGGATAAGTTGCAGGTGTACTTGCAGGATATCATTCTACCATACGGGCTAGAGCTCGGGATCTTAGCTGAGCAGGATGGAGACATGACTTAGCTAGAGGCTTCAGGTTTAGATTGTTTAGCTTTACTCCTAGATACTGTTTTTAGAGTTCATAGTATATTTCATTCATGATGACTCTGGTACCTTTATGTTATATGGATTTTTGGATTATGGTGATCTTATCTTTCTGGGAACGTTTTATAGATGCTGTGATTGTGCACATTCATGTTTATCTAATTAGATTTTCTTAGCTTGGTACAGCTTACTTCGTCGTGTCTAACGACGAAGGCTGGGCATGTCCGACTCATGTCCGATTATTCGAGAGCGGGTCGTGACACCTATACATGTACATTATAGGGTAGATACATAGAGTATTAGCTGGTATTGTCTAGTATTGGTTAGGATACCTTGTTATGGCAACGTATGGACCTAGAGACTTAGGTATTGACTAATTTGACCTAGTTTAGCAAGGTATGACCTAGTTTGACTTCCATGACTTAGAATTGACCTAAAAATTATATTTTAAGTTAAATTGTTGGCCCATTGGTCATGGTCAAACCTGATTTTAATAATTGATCAAACTCTGTCTCGATATAAATGCAAGTCAATTCAGATGTTTATCTACGACGTTTTGGACACTGCTCAACAATGGATATCAACTATGTTCAAGACTGAAGCCGTTTGCCATTCAGAATATATGTCCTTTGAAGCAATGTAATTTTTTATTTTATTGAGTCTAGGAGTACATTGTACACCGAGTCGTACTGGAAAATAGGCTATCCGAAATCATTTTTCAAAACCACCCTATTCTTTTACAAATGACCTATGTTTTTGAAAAATATCCTTTTTACAAAAAGCTTCTGAAGGACTTTTCAAAAAGCCAAATTGATTTTTCTCAAAAATGAACTGGCAGAACCCTAGTAAAACTCGGTTCGAGTTCGGCCAAGATGAACGTTAGTGAACGTTTGATTTTGAACTTGGTCACCCTTCAGTTGCGGTTTGTTACAAAGAGTTCTGTCCGAATTCTGCCCGAATTCTGTCAGAGTTCTATCTTTGGAAAAACTATAAATAGAGAAGTATTTCGATCATTTCAAATCACCAATTCACTTTCAATCTCTTCTCTTCTTAAGCTTACTTTTTTCCAAAGAGTTCTCAAAAGCTTTCATTTTCAAATCCCAAGCCAGTTACAATCCTCTAGTCGATTTGCCAGTGCAGTACAGTCTACAAGTTTCAGAGCGATTGTAATCAGAGGCTTGATAGAAGATACAACTCTTCACAATTGAAGTTGGCCAAGTTCTTCGTATCAAAGCTCGCGTTTGTAGAAGTTACAAGGACTTCGTATAAAAACTTGCAGGATTTTCCAATAGTGGATTCAACTGAAAGCTAGAGTTCTTCCGACTGGACTAGTCCTCACAAGAGGGAAACCAGTATAAATCTCGGTGTTTGCATTTGCCTTCTGATCACTTTTAATTTTTGTGATTTACTTTGTGATTATTTTTATATCTATGATCTAACTGCTAACAAGATTTTTAATTAGCAATATTCTGCTGCCTACTCTATTTACCCCCCCCCCTCTAGAGTGTTCTACTTTTCGATTTCGTTCCTACAATTGGTATCAGAGCAGGCTCTCCATCTAGAGGTATTATAATATGATCCCAATTGTTCCTACAATTAGTATCAGAGCGGGTTATACAGGTAAAGCAAGGTAAAATTGCAGTTATATTCAATTTTTTATAGATCATAGCATTACACATGGCAACTGTGAAATTCACAAGTGAAGGCCAAGCCACAAACAGACCTCCACTGTTTGACGGCACAAACTACACTTATTGGAAAACACGTATGAGTTTCTTTCTGAAATCTCTTGATTTTGACTTATGGTCTGTAGTTATTGATGGCTATAAAAAGCCACCTCGTATTAATGTTGATGGTGTTTTAGTTGAAAAACCTCATGACAAATATACAGAGGAGCAAAAGAAAAAGGCCAGTCTTGACGCACGTGCTATTAACGCTTTATTTTGTGCTTTAGACAGAACTGAATTCAACAGGGTGTCTACTTGCACAACATCAAACGAAGTGTGGAAACTTTTTGAAGTAACCCACGAAGGAACAACACAAGTCAAGGAGTCAAAGATCAGCAGACTTACTCAGGAGTACGAGCCGTTCAAAATGAAGCCAAGTGAATCAGTCACTCAGATGTTTACAAGATTCTTGGATTTTGTAAATCCTCTGTCTTCACTTGGCAAGGATTACAGTAACCATGAGAAGATTCACAAACTTATACGAGCCCTTACAAAGAACTGGATTCCAAAGGCTACTACAATCATTGAAAGGAACGACCTCTCAACAATGTCTCTAGAAACACTCATGGGTAAGCTACTCACACACGAGTTAGAACTTCAAGACTTTTAAAATGCTACACCAAAGGAGAAGTCAGAGAAGACGATCGCTCTCAAGGCTCAACATAGAAGAACCATCGAAGATGATTCTGATGACAACGACTTCGACTCTGAAGATCAAGCGCTTTTGGTAAGAAAGTTCAAGAAGTTCATGAGATTTAACAGGAGAACAAAACACAGCAGCAACAACAACAACAACGAGGAAGATCCTATTTGCTACGGATGCAAGAAGAAAGGACACATGAAGAAAGACTGTCCAACAACATCATCATCAAAGAAAAACAACAAGTATGACAAAGGTATCTGAAGAAATCTATATCAAGAAAGTACACCAACATAAGCATATGGCATGAAAGTGAAGCCAGCGACTCAGAAGATGAACAATCAGATGACGCTACAAATGTATGCTTTTTGGCTTGTGATCAGGTAATTATTAATCCTCTATTTGATCCTTATGATGATTTCACCTTTGAGCAACTAGGAGAGGCTTTCAGTAAACTGTTAGATGATTACAGGAAACTGCGTAGTAAATATGAAATCTCTAAGAAGGTACTCAAAGAGTACAAAGGTGAAATAGGAAGACTTACCGACCTACTAGATCATGTTAGAGATAATGACTCTTCAAATGAGTCTGGTGATCTTTCATCTATTAAGTTGTTGTTATACGAGACTGTTAAGCTATCCGAAGAAAAAGACCAAACTATTATTCAGTTAAAGGAAGACCTATCTAAGGAGAGAAAAAGACCAAACTATATGACACTTCCAAAAAGTTAGAAATTAGTTTAGAAAAATGGCCTGAAGTTGCTGCTTCCTATTCTAACACGTGTCAATTACCGAATCATCAAAACACGCCCAACACTGTCAGACCAAACCATACCAAAACTATGCCCAAGAAGACTAATAGGCATGCATTCTTCTATACTAGAAAACCAAAACATACCAATCATGCACCTCATACTACTTTCAACACTCAACATGCTAAATGTCATTATTGTGGCCTCGTTGGTCATATATCTTCTGTATGTAGAATCAGAAAGTTAGTAGATTTAAATGTTTATGCATGGATGTCGAAAACTAACCAGTCAGGATCCTAGAAGAAATGGGTACCAAGAGTTTCATCTGCAAATTGTTTTGTAGGTGGGACGCCCTTCACATGCTAGAAGCAAATGGATCCTCGACAACGGTTGCTCACGGCATATGACCGGTGACGCTTCATTATTTGCAACACTGTCGAAGAGGAATGAAGAAGGATACATCTCCTTCGTTAATAATTTAAGAGGATACATAATCGGTATCGGTAACATTGGTAAGGCTCCCTATCCAGTGATTAAAGATGTTTGTCTAGTTATCGAGTTAAAACATAATCTGCTCAGCATAAGCTATTTAGTTGATCAGGGTTATGGTATTAACTTCGTAAAAGATAAATGTACTATAATTGATAGTTCAAATGGTAGCGGTATATTTGAAGGTATTAGGGAAGACAATATATACGTTTTTTATTTGTTGGAAGATGCTAACACAACAGGTAGATGTTTGATGGCCAAAAGCTTTGAGAGTCAACTATGGCATATGAGACTCGGTCATGCAAATATGGATACAATTTCAAGATTATCTACGAAGAAGTTGGTACACGGCTTACCGGATATTTCTTTCAAGAAGGATACGGTATGTAGTGAATGCGAAAAGAACAAAGCTACCAAATCTGCATTCAAATCTAAGAACGCTGTAAGTACCACTAGACCTTTATAACTGTTGCATATGGACTTATTTGGACCAAGTAGAATTGCTAGTCTAGGTGGTAAGTTATATGTATTTGTCATTATAGATGATTTTTCTAGATATATATGGGTTTATTTTCTTGCACGCAAGAACGATGCATTATCAGAATTCGTCACCTTTTGCAAGAAAGTACAGAATAAAAAAGGGTTCATGATTACTTGTATTCGTAGTGATCATGGCGACAAATTTGAGAATACAGAATTCAAGCAATTTTGTGACACACACGGTTATCTGCATGAATTCTCTTGCCCTAGGACTCCGTAACAAAATGGAGTTGTGGAACGTAAGAACAGAACTCTATCTGAAATGGCTAGAGTTATGTTAAACCAGTTTAGTCTACCTAGATACTTATGGGCTAAAGCTGTAAATACATTATGCTATATTCTTAATAGGGTTCTAATTCGACCTATATCGAAGAAGAATCCCTATGAATTATGGTTTAATAGAACACCAAATGTTTCATATTTCAAAATCTTTGGTTGTAAATGTTTTATTCTTAATACTAAAGATAATTTGAGTAAATTTGATAAAAAGGCCGATGAAGGTATATTTTTAGGTTATGCAGCAAAAAGCAAAGGATATAGAGTCTTCAACAAAAGAACCATGATCATTGAAGAATCTATCAACGTCAAGTTTGATGAGCTAAATCAACACTTAGACGATGATGACAATGAAGACATAATCGCACCAAGTACAGCTACTGCAAAACCTTCACACAAAGATGCAGAACCATCACATCAGGCATCAGATGAACCTCCAAGCAAAGAAGCCGGAACTAGCAATCTTGAGACTACACCAAAAGAGATGAGATTCTTGGCTAATCATCCAAAGGACTTGGTAATTGGTGAGATTACCAAGGGTGTAAGTACTCGTTCCTCTAATAAAGATATAGCTTCTTGTGTTGCTTTTGTCTCGCAGTTTGAACCCAAAAATATTGATGAAGCATGTAGTGATAATTTTTGGTTAGATGCTATGCAAGAGGAATTAAACCAATTCGAACGGAATCAAGTTTGGGAACTTGTTCCCAAGCCCATTGATCATCCGGTCATTGGCACCCGATGGGTATTCCGAAATAAACTGAACGAGAATGGTTTAGTGACTTGTAATAAGGCTCGAATCGTAGATCAAGGATACAATTAAGAAGAAGGTATCGACTACGATGAGACTTATGCCCCAGTTGCGAGATTAGAATCCATTCGCATGTTATGTGCATTTGCATGTTTTCATAATTTTAAGTTATTTTAAATGGATGTCAAAAGCGCATTTTTAAATAATTTTATAAAAGAAGTTTATGTAGCTCAACCTCCTGGTTTTACTGATTTTAAATTTCCTGAATATGTTTTAAAGTTGAAGAAAGCCTTATACGGTTTGAAACAAGCCCCTCGTGTTTGGTACGATCGTCTAAGCTCTTTTCTACTTGATAACGGTTTTTCAAAGGGAAAGGTTGACACTACTTTGTTTATAAAATCTTTGAATAACAATATTCTTTTAATTCAAGTCTATGTAGATGATATTATCTTTGGATCTACTGATGAATCTCTTTGTCAAGAATTTTCAAAGTGTATGCAGAATGAGTTTGAGATGAGCATGATGGGAGAGCTGAAATTCTTTTTCGAACTGCAAATCAAACAAACCAACAATGGGACGTTCATAAATCAAGCAAAGTACACAAAGGATCTATTAAAGAAGTTTAACATGGAAGCAGTCAAGCCACTTAGCACTCCAATGGCAACTTCAACCAAGCTTGATATTGATGAACAAGGCAAACCTGTCGACATACGTAAGTATCGAGGTATGATCGGTAGCTTACTATATTTAACTGCTAGTCGACCAGACATTATGTTTAGTGTTTGTTTATGTGCACGCTTTCAAGCTAATCCTAAGGAATCACATCTGTGCGCATTTAAGCGTATCTTCCGATACCTTAAAGGCACTTCTTCTGTCGGCTTATGGTATCCCAAAATTACGTCATTTAACCTAACCGGTTATTCTGATACTAATTTTGTCGGATGCAAAGTAGACAGAAAAAGCACTAGCGGTATATGTCATTTCCTAGAAAAAGCTTTAGTCTCTTGGTTTAGTAAAAATAAAAATTCTCTTGCATTATCAGCAACCAAGGCTGAGTATATCGTCGCAGGACGTTGTTGTGCACAAATGTTATGGATGAAACAAACTTCAGAAGACTATGGATTGTATTTTACACATATACCCATTTTCTGTGACAACATTAGTTCTATTAATTTGACTAAGAATCCAGTATGTCACTCTTGTACTAAACATATCGAGATTAGACATCACTTTCTTAGAGATCATCAATAAAATGGAGATATAGACCTTGTATACATAGACACACAGAATCAATTAGCTGACATACTCATAAAACCTCTAGCGAAAGATCGTTTCAATTATTTACGTCGAGAATTAGGAATTATAGATATCAATAATATTAAGTAATTTTGTTTTATTAGTTATTTATTCGATACTCGATAACTGTTTTCGAGACAAGCCTAAAAAGAGTCTATCTGTCACCACGACTATGGTCGAAGCGAAGCGGTATTTAAGAGTTTCCCGGTGAACCTCCGTTAGCTAAGACAATACTCCTACAGCTAATCTGAGACAGATGCTGAGTAAAGAATATTAATTTATAAAATAATATTAATTATATTATTCTGAGATTTAAAATTACTAAACTCTAAATTAAATATTTAAAACAAATTAATGAAAAAGATGTGGCCCCATTATTATTATTTTTGATATATATATATATAGCCAGGCAACCTTGGCGAATTCGGCCCGAGTTCGGTCCGAATTCGGCCAGTGTTCGGTTGGGTATATATATGTACCAGCCAGAACCCGAGGCCCCCATCTTCTTCATTCTTCCAAACATCCTCAAACAGCAGCAGCCGTGCCTCCAAACCCTAGCTCTTCTCCACCCTTGTTCTTCCAATCCGTGTGGAGATCTTCATCCAAACTTTGGATTCGTGCGGAGAATTTCGTCCTCAACATCATATCCAATTCTTGGAAGGTATAATTCTTTCTCTCCTCCACTTTTCAATTCTTAGGGTTTCTAGAATTTTGGAAAAGAATGCCTAAGTTCAATCCCTTCAAGAGGAAGAAGACCAATGCCAGTGAAGAGGCATTGTCTTCGGATTCGCATACGGATTGCCTCTTTTCTCCGGTCCAATTGGACGACGGTGCATCAGACGAGTTTTATTTTAAAATTTTCGACCAAGCTTTATTGTGGTATGCCGATTTTATTATGCGTACTATTTGCACCAGTTCACCGATCAAATGGACTGTCTTTCCGGATCTCCGCCCTTACTTTGAGACATTAGGGTTACAACACTTTGTTACCTTACAATTTCCTATTGGTACTAATGCCATTAGATTATTCTATTGTAATTTCGTGTTAGACATTTTACTACGAGAACACGTGTCGGAGGGATCGATATCGAATTCAATGATGACACGTTAGCAAAAATCCTTGGTATTCCAAACGAAGGTGCCCCGCTCGATGACATCACTGATTTTGATTTCCTCGATGGTACGACACTCGTTAGTTTCAAGAATGAGCTTTGTGCGCCCGCACACGCTCGTCCTGAAAAGTTCAAGGCTAATAACTTGAACTTGTTTAACTACGAATTACATCGCATCATCTATTCTACTTTACTTCCAAAGATGATGTCACTGTACTTGAGCTTTCTGTTCTATATCATATTCTTAAGGGGATTCCTTTTTCTGCCCCTAAGACTATCATTCAGATGATGGGTAGATGTCGCGAAAGAGACCGCAACCTCTCTTATGCGATGATCATCCCACGCATCTTTCAGAGATTTGACATTGACCTATCTACTGTTGACACAAAGTCACAGTCAACCAAATATTGACTACATTGACTAAATAATATCTGTATAAATTCAATACGACACACGACGTCTGCTTTCAGTTCGGGACAAACGACAGCTCAGTTTCCGACTCTCAGTATATTTTCGAGTCTGTACTTTTACATTTCATTGAGTCTAGAAGTATGTACTCTGAGTTATGCTGAGCTCTTGGAACTTAGTCTACAAGCCTACCCAAAATCCCAAGCTCCACCAAAACAAAATTGCCCACAAGTCCCACTTAGAATCACTCTGTGCTCTGGAGACAGAGTTCGGGCCGAACTCTGCCTCCACACAGAGTTCGGGCCGAACTCTGTCCCCTAGAAATCAGGAACCCTAATTTTAGGGTTAGCTAGTTGCTAGCTGTCCAACGGCCAAATTTTTGAATTCTCCTACCCGAATTCTGGCCGAATTCTGCCTCAAAAATCAGTATAAATAGGGCATGAATTCTCTCATTTTGAATCACTCAATCTTCTCTTCTCTTCTCTCCTATAAGCTCTATAAGCCATACCCTTCCCATCTACTAGCCACAAGCCTCCTAAGTCTCGAGTGCTCAGCATCTCTCAGTTAGGATTCTTGTGCAAGAGTGAAGAAATCGCTTGGACAATTCCAAGCAATCGCCACTGCGATTCTCTGTAAGAAGTTGACGTGCTCTTCTGAAGTAAAGGCACGGGTTGTAAGCTACTATTTCACAAATAGTAGATTTAATCCTGAGCTAGAGTTCTCAGGCCTGGACTAGTCCTCCACGAGGGAAACCAGGTTAAAATTGCTGTGTTTGCGTATGCTCTCTTGTTTTTCATTTACATTCCGTATTTTACTCTGATTATTCATTGTTCGTGAAAGAGTAATTTTTTAATTGGTCATTATATATATATATACTCTATTCACCCCCGCTCTAGAGTTGCCAAACTGTTCTTCAATTGGTATCAGAGCTCTGTTCTCTTTATAAGGACTAACATCCTAAGAGCTGATCCATGGCAACCACACAATCCTTGATCTCCAATCATGGTGAAGGTCAGTCCACTCATAGGCCTCCCCTATTTGATGGGACTAACTACACATATTGGAAAACAAGGATGAGTTTTTATCTGAAGTCTCTAGACTTTGACCTGTGGACTGTCGTAACTGACGGTTACAAAAAGCCCGCCAGAATAGTTGTCGATGGTGACCTCACTGAGAAACCACACGACAAATATTCTGTCGAGGAGAAGAAACAGGCAAGTCTAGATGCTAGGGCTATTAATGCTTTATTCTGTGCTATAAACAGGAACGAGTTTAACAGGGTCTCTACATGCACCACTGCTCATGAAGTATGGAGACTTCTGGAAGTGACGCATGAAGGAACCACTCAAGTCAAGGAATCAAAGATAAGCCGTCGCACTCAAGAGTACGAAGCCTTCAAGATGAAGCCAAATGAGACGATCACTCAAATGTTTACAAGATTCCTCGACATCATCAACCCGTTATCCTCGTTTGGTAAGCAGTACTCAAACCATGAGAAGATCCGCAAGCTACTCAGAGGGCTACCAAAGATTTGGAACCCTAAGGTGACAGCCATCATAGAAGGAAATGATCTCACAAGTATGTCTATGGAGACTTTGATGGGCAAGCTCATGACTCACGAGCTTGACCTCAAGGACTTCGAAGAGCCTGCTCCGAAGACCAGGGAGATCGCACTCAAAGTTCATCGACGAAAGGTTGATCACGATGAGACTGAAGACGATATCTCAGATGATGAAGACCAAGCTCTCATGGTACGTAACTTCAAGAAATTCCTTCGCTTCAATCAAAGAACGAAGGAACCACAAGAAGACGATGAAGAAGAGCCAACCTGCTATGGTTGCAAAAAGACTGGACACATCAGAAGAGACTGTCCGCTCTTAAAGAAAAGCAACCGGTATGAAAAGCCCTACAAGAAGAACTCATCAAAAAGGTATGCCAACATAAGCATTTGGCATGAAAGCGAAGCAAGTGACTCCGAGGAAGAAAAGAACTCTCCTCAAGACAAAGCAAATGTGTGCCTCATGGCAAATTCCACCAAGGTATCAAACGAAACTTTAGATGACTTCTCTTTTGATGAACCTGGCGATGCTTTCACCGATTTACTTGATGATCACAAAAAGGTTATCGGTAAATACAAGCATGCCAAGGACAAAATCAAAAGTCTAGAAGATGAGATACAAAGAATTTCTTTACTTCTTGATAATGTTAGAAACACATCACCCACAAATGACACTGATGAAGTATCCAAGCTTAAATTAAGCTTACATGATGCTGAAGCACGCATTGAGCAACAAACTCAAGAAATCACTACTCTCAACACGTTGCTTGCTGAAGAAAAGAGTAGACACAAGATTTCCATGACTAAGATTTATGGCTTAAATATCAAGATTGATGAACTGTAAGCTATGTCTAAAAGATTAGAAACCAAATTGGGTAAACAGGTTGTTCAACCTCAAACCCAATCACATGGGCACAACACCACTCATACTAGTCAACCACGTCATTCTCATGCAGCACATAACCATGCATTTATATACACAAACTTTCACAAACCACGTGCACGTAAGAATATTCCTCATACTCATTATACTGCACAAAGACACAACCAATATCACTCTACACATAGACAAAGTCATCATATCATGCCACAGCATCACACTATGCCATATAGACAATCTCAGCATGCCACTCCTCACAGTCAATATCATCATGCTATGCCACACAGACATCATCATCATGCCACTCACTCTATGCATAGTCATCATTACCATGCTAACTCTCCATATCATCCTCATCCTGTTGCTTATAGATATCATTCTCATGCTCCCAGTATAAATAAAAATGCTATCTGTACTTACTGTAGAATACATGGACACATCTCACCACAGTGTAGAGTTAGAAGATTGGTAGACAAGAAAATATATGCTTGGTTTCCAAAAACTAACTTTTCAGGACCCTCAAGAAAATGGGTACCAAAGGTCACATCTACTCTTGATGTAGGTGGACCTTCCCTCCTCAACTGAGAGTAAGTGGATTCTCGATAGTGGATGCTCGCGACATATGACGGGAGACGCAAATCTTTTTGCATCACTATTGATGAAAAGAGAAGGATACGTATCCTTCGGTAACAATCTCAAAGGGCACATAATAGGTAACGGTATCATTGGTCATCCTCCTTCTCCTGTTATAAAGGATGTCTGCCTAGTGACCGAGTTAAAGCATAACCTGCTCAGCAATAGCCATCTTGCTGATCATGGATATGATATTAACTTTGGACAAAACTGTTGCTATATCTATGATAGGTCAACAGGAGACATTGCTTTTGAAGGGAAAAGAGAGGACAATATCTATATTTTCTATCTCTCTATAAATACTAACCATGCAGGTAGATGTTTATATGCCCACAAAGACGAACGACTACTTTGGCACCAGCGTCTCGGTCATGCCAACATGGATGCTATATCCAGGCTTTCTACCAAGAAGCTAGTGAGAGGATTGCCTGACATCACATTCAAAAAGGACACGGTATGTGCCGAATGTGAACTAAACAAGGCAACTAAATCCTCATTTCATTCCATCAACTCTGTAAGTACTAATAGACCCTTGCAATTACTTCATATGGATTTATTTGGTCCCAGTAGAATAGCTAGCCTTGGTGGCAAACTTCATGCTTTTGTTATTGTTGATGATTTTTCGAGATTTACTTGGGTTTTCTTTCTCGCTAATAAGAGCGACGCTATCTCTGTTTTCAAAGTTTTTGTAAATAAAGTTCAAAACGAAAAAGGCTACATGATTACTCGAATCCGAAGTGATCATGGAGGCGAATTCGTAAATTCAGATTTTGAAAGTTTTTGTAATGCAAATGGTTTTGATCATGAATTTTCTTGTCCTAGAACTCCTCAACAAAATGGTGTTGTGGAGCGGAAGAATAGGACTCTTGGCGATATGGCTAGAGTCATGTTGAATAAATTTTCTCTTCCGAAATATTTTTGGGCAGAGGCTGTAAGTACAGCATGCCACATTTTGAATAGGGTGCTTATTCGTCCCATTTTGAAGAAAACACCCTATGAGCTTTGGTTTGGGAGAACCCCAAATGTTTCTTATTTTAGAGTTTTTGGCTGCAGATGTTTTATCCTTAACACCAAAGACAACTTAGGCAAATTTGATGCCAAAGCTGACGATGGTATCTTTCTTGGTTATGCCGCCAAGAGTAAGGGATATAGAGTTTTCAATAAACGCTCACTTATTGTGGAAGAGTCAACAAATGTGACTTTTGATGAAGACAACAGTACAGCAAATACTCTTAATGATGACATTGAGCCATCAACTTCTACTCCAATGAATACTTCAACCGAAACTAATTCTCTGGAGGGTTTGCCTAAGAAATTCTCTTTCAAACCTTCTCATCCAGAAAATTTAGTCATAGGTGAAGTTTCACGTAGAGTTACTACTAGATCATCATTAAGAGACTCTGTTGCTAGTACTGCCTTCATTTCACAAGTAGAGCCTAAAAACATTTCTGAAGCTTTTACTGATGAATTTTGGATCTCTGCTATGCAAGAAGAACTCAACCAATTTAAGAGAAGCCAAGTATGGGAACTAGTTCCTAAACCGGCTAATCACTCAATAATTGGTACCAAATGGGTGTTTAGAAACAAAGTAAGTGAAGATGGTTCAGTCACACGTAACAAAGCTCGTCTAGTAGCTCAAGGATACAACCAAGAGGAAGGTATCGACTACGATGAGACATATGCTCCTGTTGCTAGACTAGAATCCATTCGGATGCTTTGTGCTTTTGCCAATCATCAGAACTTTAAATTATTTCAAATGGATGTTAAAAGTGCTTTCTTGAATGGCTTTATTAAGGAGGAAGTTTATGTCAAACAACCCACTGGCTTTGAAAATCACAAATTTCCTGACCATGTGTTCAAGCTAAAGAAAGCGCTTTATGGCCTTAAACAAGCCCCCAGAGCTTGGTATGAAAGGCTAAGCAGCTTCTTGCTTGAGAAAGGTTTTTCTAAAGGGAAAATTGACACTACACTGTTTATCAAATCTTTCAAAGACACCATTCTATTAATTCAGATTTATGTTGATGATATTATTTTTGGGTCTACTGATGAAACTCTTTGTCAAGAATTTGCCAAGTGTATGCAGACGGAATTTGAGATGAGCATGATGGGAGAGCTCAACTACTTTCTTGGTCTGCAAGTAAAACAACTGGCTAATGGAACTTTCATCTGCCAATCAAAGTACACCAAGGACATGCTGAAAAAGTTCGATCTTGACAACATCAAACCAATCAGCACGCCAATGGCCACTTCAACCAAACTCGAACCAGATGAGAGCGGCAAACCTGTTGATCAACGTAAGTATCGAGGTATGATAGGCAGCTTACTTTATTTAACTGCTAGTCGTCCCGATATCATGTTCAGTGTTTGCCTATGTGCTAGATATCAAGCTAATCCTAAGGAATCACACATGACCGCAGTTAAGCGTATCTTTAGATACCTTAAGGGTACGGTTACAGTAGGCCTATGGTATCCCAAGTCAACATCATTTGATCTTATTGGTTACTCTGATGCTGACTTCGCTGGATGCAAGGTCGACCGTAAAAGTACGAGCGGCACGTGTTATTTATTAGGAAAAGCTTTAGTCTCCTGGTTTAGCAAGAAACAGAACTCTGTTGCACTATCCACAATAGAAGCTGAATACATAGCAGCTGGGCGTTGTTGTGCACAAATTCTGTGGATGAAGCAAACCCTGGAAGACTATAAGTTATCTTTCATGCATATTCCTATATTCTGTGACAATACTAGTGCCATCAATTTGACTAAGAACCCTGTATGCCACTCACGTACTAAACACATTGAGATCAGACACCACTTTTTGCGTGATCATCAGCAAAATGGCACGATTAACTTAGAATTTATTGACACTGATCATCAGCTGGCAGATTTCTTTACTAAGCCACTATCCGAAGAGCGTTTCAATTTTCTTTGTCGTGAACTTGGAATCTTAGATGAAGCAGTCATAAATTGAAACTCACCTGCGTAAATATCGAGTATATTGTGATTCTTTTACGAAGAATTTGGTATGGATACAAGCCGAAAGGGTCCTTCTGACAACAAGGCGTAAAAGCCTAAGCGACACGGTGCACTAGTCCTCAGGACTACCGCTAGCTGGGATCCGGCCCCTGCAGCTAACCCATGGCAAATTTGGACTATTGAACCACAATATATATCCTTATTTATTATATGGCTCGTTTCGATTTAATATTGCCTAATTGATATTTTCTAAAAAGTTCATTCTGTTTTCTGTGTACCTCTCATTCTCTATCTATTCTATTCTCTTTGGTGTCCTCAACTTTCTTTTGTTTAACTCTTAAATCTTTTTCTTTGTTATCATTTCTTGTTATTCTTTAACTTTTGTTTTCTTTTTAGCCTTTGTTCTGTTCTGGACCAATGATCCAGAACTCGGGCCGAACTCTGCTCCTATCCGAGTTCGGGCCGAGTTCGGTCCCTTGGTTCCAGGGTCGGGATCTGGCTCTGCCGTTGGATCTATTCTAATCCAATGGTCAATATTTCACCCGACCAAAGACAAAACCCTACTTTATGTCGGGATTCTTTCTCTCTCCTTCACTATTACCACCTTTTCTCACCTATACACACTCTTTCCTTGAAACCCTAACCCTAGTTTTTGATCTATAGTGCCTCATTGCTTCTCAAATCAAGAAAAAGGTGTCTCCTCTCCATTCTCCTCCATTGTTCTTTACCTGTTTGAGGTACCATTTTTTTAAAAATCTTTTAATGGCTCCTTGCTTGTTCAATCGTGGGAAGAGGATTCGAGTTGAGAGTATTTCCTCTTCGGATTCTCCTCCATCAATTGAACAAATCATTGAACAACTTCAACCACCTCACCCTTTGTTCAATCCACCTCGTCCTCAACATCCTTCCACTTATGACAATAGACTTTTTGTCTCACTTGATGCATCAAACAACTGGAATCGTCAGGTATTCACAGGACATCCTATCATTTTTTCCATATTCTCTCAATATGATTCTTTATTCCATGACCTCTATATTGATGAACTAGTCACTACATCTTCTGCTATTTATCGTCATGCCGTTCAAATGTTCTACTGCAACTTAACCTTTGATGACCTTCGTATTTATTCACGAGTTGCTGGTATCAATATCTCGTTTGATGACTTTGAACTAGCCGAATATCTTGATCTTCTTGAGCCAAGTTCTTGGGAAAGGCTTGTTGATGCTCGCTCGTTCCGTTTTTCCAACGGACTTTCACTTGAAAGCTTCAAGGACGATTTGTGCATTCCATACACACGTCCTCGAAAGCTCATATCTCAACCCATATTTTTCTGATCTTCATTGGATCATCTCTAATACCATTCTACCCAAGATCGGTTCCCCTGATGAAATCACTTATCTTGACATTTCTGCTCTTTATCATCTTCACTTTGGAATTCATTTCAATCTTCCACGTACTATGATGGACTGGATGATTCGCTGTAGGAGGAAACCACGAGCTTTGGTTTATCCTCTGTATCTTCCTATGATCTTTCGTGCTTTTCGTATACCACTTGATGCTTGTCCGTTCCTGCCGGCACCTACCTTTCTATCTAAGGTACGACGCCTTCAGCCTGTTGCTACTACTGAGTTGTCTGCTGATGAGGAGCCTGACGCCCCTCCGCTCGGTCAGACTGCACCTCCTGCCAACCTGGATTCGCTTCAGACTATGCTTCGCGATCGTTTTGCTATTGAGGATGATCGCTGGACGCAGCAGGATTACCGTACCACTCTGCAGATTAGTGCCCTTGGAAACTCTCTGCATGATATGCGGTATTCGCTTGCTCGTCATCCTGATTTGCATGTGCCTATTGAGCGGGATCCACATCGCTCGGGTCATCGTCTAGACGATCCGTGGATCATGCAGTATATGGATCCAGATGATACTTTTGTGGATCTTCAGATGTTCCAGGACCTTTTCGTTGGCCCTTTCCCTGGTCCTTCAGATGTTCCAGGACCTTCTGGTGCTCCGTGATGGAGACTGGCTTGTTATGCTGCTGCCACTGCTGATGGTCTTAGTTGCTTTATATTTTTAGTTATTTAGTTATGGATTTATGTACTGGATTTTTATCTTAGAACCCTGATGATGTGTTTGACATTCTGGTTGGTGGATATCATTTTATGCTATTTTTCGTAGTTTCTTTTATGCCAATGCACTCTCTTGTCTAGTATTATACTATTTTTTTTCTCTTGGTGTGGTTGCATTACTATTCATTGCTTATTTATATTGCTAACTGCCAAAAGGGGGAGAAACATATGTATATTTTTGTACTGGCTTGTTTTAGGAAACTATTACAGGTTCTATGCAGGTTCTATGCATTCATCTGTGTATATCTGTGCTCGTTCTGGGAATATGTTATCTATCAGGTTACAGGGTATATGCACTGTTTACGGGGGAGAGCTACTACTTCTAGCTCGGAACCGTTCACTGATTACGGGGGAGCTATCCGATTCTAGCTCTGCATCAGTTATGGGGGAGCTATGTTGTAATCAACTGTGTCAAGGTATGAATATTGAAATATACATATATTATTTTGTCAATTATCAATATGGGGGAGATTGTTGACACAAAGTCACAGTCAACCAAATATTGACTACATTGACTAAATAATATCTGTATAAATTCAATACGACACACGACGTCTGCTTTCAGTTCGGGACAAACGACAGCTCAGTTTCCGACTCTCAGTATATTTTCGAGTCTGTACTTTTACATTTCATTGAGTCTAGAAGTATGTACTCTGAGTTATGCTGAGCTCTTGGAACTTAGTCTACAAGCCTACCCAAAATCCTAAGCTCCACCAAAACAAAATTGCCCACAAGTCCCACTTAGAATCACTCTGTGCTCTGGAGACAGAGTTCGGGCCGAACTCTGCCTCCACACAGAGTTCGGGCCGAACTCTGTCCCCTAGAAATCAGGAACCCTAATTTTAGGGTTAGCTGGTTGCTAGCTGTCCAACGGCCAAATTTTTGAATTCTCCTACCCGAATTCTGGCCGAATTCTGCCTCAAAAATCAGTATAAATAGGGCATGAATTCTCTCATTTTGAATCACTCAATCTTCTCTTCTCTTCTCTCCTACAAGCTCTATAAGCCATACCCTTCCCATCTACTAGCCACAAGCCTCCGAAGTCTCGAGTGCTCAGTATCTCTCAGTTAGGATTCTTGTGCAAGAGTGAAGAAATCGCTTGGACAATTCCAAGCAATCGCCACTGCGATTCTCTGTAAGAAGTTGACGTGCTCTTCTGAAGTAAAGGCACGGGTTGTAAGCTACTATTTCACAAATAGTGGATTTAATCCTGAGCTAGAGTTCTCAGGCCTGGACTAGTCCTCCACGAGGGAAACCAGGTTAAAATTGCTGTGTTTGCGTATGCTCTCTTGTTTTTCATTTACATTCCGCATTTTACTCTGATTATTCATTGTTCGTGAAAGAGTAATTTTTTAATTGGTCATTATATATATATATACTCTATTCACCCTCCCTCTAGAGTTGCCAAACTGTTCTTCATCTACTTGTGCTGTTGACCCTGAACCCAAGTTCCTCAAACTCTCTCGTCGCAGCATTGCCACTGTTCCTCTACCTACTGCACCTGCTTTTCCTGCACCTACTCCTACTGCACCTAGTCCTCCTCATTCTTACCCTATGACATTTGAGGGTATTCATCAGCACCTATCAGATCTGCAGTCCTTTTATGTTGAGACTTCCAGGGAACGTGAGTTCCGTGACGTGACTCGGTTCCAGGCTATTACCAACTCCTTCGCCGATCTGAGATTTGCGCAGACAGATCACTCTGCTAGCTCTCTACCTCGCGACCCTTCTATTTCTGGATACCGCGTTGATGATGAGGCGGTCCACTCTCAGTTCCAGCAAGGGAACGCTTACGATTGGTATCGTACTACTGGTGCCACTCCTCATACTTCTGGAGCTGGTACTTCTGGACATGCTGGCACTGCAGCCGCTGACGATGATGATGAGGATGATGACTTTTGAGATGTTATGATTATTGAGACCGATATTTTGTCTTATGTTTACTTGGAAATGCTCCAACATTCCAAGATTTTATCAGTACTCTTATTTTAGTTATTATCATCACTATTTTAGCTATTATTTGTGACTCTTCATAGACATGGTTTTTATTATGCCTCAGTTTGGCATATTAGTTTATTATTCAGCACTTTATTTGTTTCAGTTTTATTCTAGCATTATCTCTCTTTCTGCTTCATATTAAAATTGTCTGTGATAAATAACATGCATGTATTGTTTATACAATATTTTTTTAACTGTTTCTACCATGCCTGTGATGAATGTTTTATATTTTTTTGTGTTTCTTCACTGTTTGTTACTTATGCATTTATTGCGGGAGAGCTTTCTCTTTTACAATTATTTTGCTAAGTGACAACGGGAGAGAAATAGATCTAACATCTTCATGCATACATGTTATGAACAATTTCTTTTAATACATTTTTGAATTGATCCTTACTCAGATGTTATATCGGCAAGGTTTGTCAATTATCAAAATGGGAGAGATTGTTGGCCCATTGGTCATGGTCAAACCTGATTTGTCATGGTCAAACCTGATTTTAATAATTGATCAAAATCTGTCTCGATATAAATGCAAGTCTATTCAGATGTTTACCTACAACGTTTTGGACGCTGCTCAACGATGGATATCAACTATGTTCAAGACTGAAGTCGTTTGCCATTCAGAATGTATTTCCTTTGAAGCAATGTAATTTTTCATTTTATTGAGTCTAGGAATACATTGTACACCGAGTCGTACTGGCAAATAGACTATCCGAAATCGTTTTTCAAAACCACCATATTCTTTTACAAATGACATATGTTTTTGAAAAACATCCTTTTTACAAAAAGCTTCTGAAGGACTTTTCAAAAAGCCAAATTGATTTTTCTCAAAAATGAACTGGCAGAACCCTAGCAGAACTCGGCCAGAGTTCGGCCAGAGTACGGCCAGAGTTCGGCCAAGATGAACGTTAGTAAACGTTTGATTTTGAACTTGGTCACCCTTCAATTGCGGTTTGTTACAAAAAGTTCTGTCCAAATTCTGCCCGAATTCTGTCAGAGTTCTGTCTTTGGAAAAACTATAAATAGAGAAGTATTTCGATCATTTCAAATCTCCAATTCACTTTCAATCTCTTCTCTTCTTAAGCTTACTTTCTTCTAAATAGTTCTCAAAAGCTTTTATTTTCAAATCCCAAGCCAGTTACAATCCTCTAGTCGATTTGCCAGTGCGGTACGGTCTAGAAGTTTCAGAGCGATTGTAATCAGAGGCTTGATAGAAGATACAACTCTCACAATTGAAGTTGGTAGAGTTCTTCGTATTAAAGCTCACGTCTGTAGAAGTTGCAAGGACTTCGTATGAAAACTTGCAAAATTTTTCAATAGTGGATTCAACTAGAAGCTAGAGTTCTTCCGACTGGACTAGTCCTCACAAGAGAAAAACCAGTATAAATCTCAGTGTTTGCGTTTGCCTTCTGATCACTTTTAATTTCTGTCGTTTGCTTTGTGATTATTTTTATATCTGCGATCTAACTGCTAATGTAACCACCACTTTTCTAAAATGTGGGTAATTTTGAACTTTTGTAAAATTAATTATTTAATAATAGGTTTAAATCATGTTATTAATTTATTGGTGATTTTGATTAATTGGTGAATTTTATATTATTTTAATAATATTTAAATTGATGTATTATAATTTTGGTCATTTTTTATATTTTAATATTTTGGAAATTTTTATATTTTAATATTGTATTTTCGGATTTAGTTTGATCGGGTTTGAGTTTTGGCTTATTTCGACTTGTGTTAGTGACCCGGGTAGCTTAGACTCTAATTGGGACCCAGAGTTTAGCTAGACATGGCCCATAAATTCCACTAATTAGTATAGTGCATTTAAACTAATCCCACATGACATAATTGGTCCATTTGGTTATTTAAACTTGACCCTTTTAGTCTCAAACTTCCACATAAGACAAAATTGACTCAGAGGGGCCTTGGAGGGCATTTTGGACGTTTGCCAAATGCTCCCAAACCCCATAAATATGGACAGCAGTAAGAGACCCCCTCTCCACTTCATTTTCTTCACATCTTGTTCTTCTTCTTCTCATTTGAGAGTTCCTTCCCAAACCAAGCCAAAACCCTTTGATTTCAAGCCCAAAGTAAGTCAAATCTCTTCCATTTCTCTAGATCTCTCTCTAATCTTGGTGCTAACCCTTGTTTATCTCTCATGTGTGGATTTTATCTAGGTAGAACCTAGCATGGAGGGGTTGGAAGCATATATTTGGCTCTTGACCTAAAAAGAACCAATTTTAGAGCTTTTTCTTGGGATTCCAACTCCCAAGAGGTAAACCCTAACTCTAACTTTTGTAACTGCTCCTAATTAGTGTCATTTGCATATTAGAGGGTACCCGAGGCGTAGGACAACCCATTAGAAGAGGTTTGGAACCCATTAGACTCAATTCAGGACTTTCAGGTTAGGTTTAGTGCCAATTTTGGAGAAAATCCTAAATTGACATGTTTGGGTGTTATCCCTAATCTAATTAGATCTAATTAGGTTAGTTTGGGTGAGATGAGGCTAGGTACATGTCCATATTTGGATACGTGGGGTCGTTTTGAGAGAAATCATAAAAATAGGCTTTTTTGGAATTTTCGGGTTCCAACACACGGGTAACTTTTTGCACCGACACTAGAATTGACAAGTTAGTACTTAGAATAGGTTCTAATCATTATTTAGAACTCGTGGGTAGAGTTTGGGTCGAATCCGGATAGGTTTGTTGTCCATATCACGCAGTATCGCGAATCGGACACCCCGGAGTCGCCAGAATGGCCATTTGGCCATTCGGGTCTCGTTTCTCGTTTTCGCTCGTGTGCGCGAGTTAGATTTCTTGTGTGGGGCACGTGTCTAGGCCCTAGAGGGTATAATTGTAAGGATTGGGTATTCGGATAAGGTTTTGGGTCGTTTAGGAGTATATGCATATGTCTATGTCTATGTGTGTATATTTATATGGGAAGTGTGTTAGTGTGTGGTAGTAGGGGTGGTTCTGGTAGTGTGTGTGTGTGGTGGTAGTGGTGGTGTTGGTAGTATGTATGTATATATATGTGTGTGTATCCATATGTATAGGGGTGTGTGTGTGGAGGATATAGAGATTTTAGATTGAGAGAGTGAGTTTGAGATTGAGAGAGTGATAGATAGATGGTTAGATGGGAAGGGAAGTAAGGAGAGATATAGAGAGAGATAGAGTGATTGAGAGAGTGTAAAGGGGGGGGGACAACCACAGGAAACATCACAGCAGTAGCAGCAGTTTAGGGGAGGGGAGAGCAGCCCAAAACAGTCCATATTGGACAGCCCTTATTGCCTATTGGACAGCCCTTGTACTACCCCTTACCAGCCCCTAAATCAAGCCCTATAAACCAGCCTATAGCTGTACCAAAACAGTCTCTAAACCAGCCTATTATTGTCCCAAAACAGCCCACGAATCAGTCCATATCAGCTCCCATATTCACCCCTACATTCAGTCCAAATTCAGCCCATATATCACCCTATATCACCTACAAAATAGCCCACAAACCAGTCCCATATCAGCCATGTAATCAGCCTACAATTCAGCCCCTTAGCTGAGTTAATTCAGCAGTGTAGGACAGCCCTATAATAGCCATTATTTAGTCCACTTAACCTCCTATTTTCCCCTCAATTCAGCCCCCAATGAATCCCATACCAGCCCCCTTAGTTGGCCTACATTTCAACCCTATAGGAACCCCATCCATTGGCTCTTCCATGCATTCAAAGCCCCACGTTTGCACATCCAAATCAGCCCCAAAATTCATCTATTCATTCACTCATCCTTCCATCTTTCATTTCACCTTTCATTCACTCACACTTTCAACCATGCATTCCATTCATTCATTCTTCCACCCCTTCATTCATTTCATATCATTCATGCATTCACAAATATCATTTCATATCATTCATGCATTCACAAATATTATTTCTATCACAAATATCAGTCCACTTCATTTCTATATATCTTTTCCATATAAATTCAATCCATATTTTCATCCCTCATTCACCATTCATTCACTCTCATTTCAGTCCACATTTTCATACTCCTATGATCTATGTATATTGTGTGTGTGAGTTGAGTTTTAGATAGATAGGAAAGTTAATGAATAGTTAGTGATTTGTGTTAGTGTTAGTAGTGAGTTAGCTAAGTTAGTGTCCTACTAGGTTAGTATCCTATTGGACTGTCACGACCCGAACCCGCTAAAAAGGGCACGTGACGCGACAACGCCCAGCCCTCACCGGAAAAACGGCGTGGAACGCTGTGGATTTTCTTGTCTGACAACAGTTTATATATATAACAAAACCTGTCGAGAATATAGTCAACTCCGAACGGAGGACAAGCAATGAATATATATAAACTGTTGTCAGACTAGAAAATCCACAGCGTTCCACGCCGTTTTTCCAGTGAGGGCTGGGCGTTGTCGCGTCACGTGCCCTTTTTAGCGGGTGCGGGTCTTGACACGTTTTAGTGGTGGCCCATGCAGATATCTTGAATATTTCAAGATATCTGCATGGGCCACCACTAAAACGTGTCATGGACTAGTAGAGAGGACTAACCTAAACACTAAGAGAGTATAGAAGAGTAAACTAGGAAGGTTGGATAGAAGATAGAGTGTGGTATCTTAAGATACCATAGCGTATCATGATGATACTTAAGGTAATGTTGGGATGACCAACATGACCATAAGATGGATTAGATGCCCAAGAACCCTAGCTTTTTTGGTTGGTAAACCCTAGATAGGATAGTACCTAGCTACCCTAAGGAGCCTAGGCTAGTATCTTGAGTATTAGCAGGGTTTCCTTTGTAATGGGCAATGTATCGGGATTACCTTGGTAAGGGTAATGTAGGTAATAGGGTATTGATAAGATATTGAGTTTGACTTCTAAGATGGGGTTAGAAATAGGTTGTCTTGGTAGGTAATGACTAGATAAGGATAGTTTAGACTAGTCTTTACCCCCGTTGACCAAGAGTTGACTTTTTGACCGAAAGTCAACTTCAAGTCAACACTTGACTTAGAATTGACCGAAACCAAACCAGAGTTGACTAGTTGACTGAAAATCAACTGTTAGTCAACATTTGACTTGTTTGACCTAGGGTTGACCCAGGGTTGACTCAGTGTTGACCAGAGTTAACTTTTTGACCAAAAGTCAACTATAAGTCAACCTTTGACCCAGATTGACCTAGTTTGACTTGGATTGACTTCCTGTGACCTTGCTTGACCTTGGTTGACCTAGTATGACCTAGTTTAGCTTGGTGTGACTTAGTTTGACCTAGTTTTGACTTAGACTTGCATATCATGACTCGATTAGCTTTCCTTTCATTATTAAACCATGTTTTGACTTGTAGTATCTCATCTTTAGGTCTGTGATTACTCTGAGCGTCTGTTTACCTTATCAGCTCAGGACCACAGGCGAGTACATTCTCTAATAATATTCTGTTTTATGATATTGTCTTTGTTTCTAGTATTTAGTGTAGATATCCTTGTTCTCTTGACACATTGTTCACACAGATTGGTATTTGTTTGGATCCCGTCATAAGATGTTATTCCTCTTATATATGGTATGCCTTGTGCAAGTCTTCCTAGTTCGTTGTGCATTATATAGACAGGATTCCTGTGAAGGCTAGCTACCTTCTCAGAGAATTACGTGTCATGACGTGTCATGACTGGATCCACTATATTAGTCAGGGATGGGGGTGTTAGCGTAGATATGTGATCAGTACCCCACAGTATTATATTGTATCATCATTGTATAGTGTTAATCATACACTCACGTATGATTAGCCAGGCCAAACATTGTATCAAGTTCTAAGCCGATCACATGTTGAAACTAATACTAAACTCACATAGATATAGTTCCAGATTTTTATACATGATATATATTGTTTTCTTGTTCTTACATTCAGTTACAGTCTTGACATGCCTTACCATGATTCATGTACATATTATTTTACCTCGTATATTCTCTCTATTTACTACTACATTTTCAATATCATCTAACTAGAACTGTTATTTGAGATTTGTGCTCGTTCTATCCTGACTGGATATGTTGACAAAATTTTACAGATTATGGCGATGAGGATTGTCCTACCTACTACGGTCCTCATGACGTAGTCGGCCTAGACTTGGAGATCCTAGTTCAGCAAGGGTTAGCTCCAGCCGATGGGGCTATAGAGTAGCTTAGCTGGTTTAGTTTAGTACTGGACTTTGTCTCTAGATTACATTTTGGCTTATTATTATTTTAGTATTTGTATTAGAGATTGTTGACTCTAGACTTGTATTATTTTTGTGTTGGATCTTCTGGATGATATTTCATATCTTGTTGTCTTTATCTTTCGGTATCATCTATATTTCTTAGATCTTGTGATTGAGTATATTATATTGTCATTGCTTGTCCTCCATTCAGAGTTGACCGTTCTCGACAGATTTTGGTATTATAATTGTTGTTAGATAGTAGACTTAGACAGCGTTCTATGTCATTTCTACGACGTAGGCTGGGACGCTGTCACGCACTCATGCCCTTACTTCGTGTGCGGGTCGTGACACATTTTTAGTGGTGGTCCATGCAGGTCAGAGTCACAACTAGTGCGATTTCGTAGTGGTGCTCGACTTAGAGTGCTGCTACGAGCCTGCTGTTAGGATATAGGATTAGGCAGTATAGAGAGTTACTCAAACATAGTTAGGACTACTTGAGAAGATTTCTGGGATGACCCTTGAGAATCTTATTATAAACTATCTCGAAATTCGATTCCGGCAGTTTCTGTCTACTTCCTTGTTCATCGTTGAATTTGATTCTTGGTATTCATTATTGACTTGATTTTCTACCAAGATAACATTATGGGCTAGGTTGCCTCAGTCATGGAATCTATAGTCTTCTACAGCCATATTAGCTGGTATGGCGATGAGATAGATTCTGATTTTGGATGTATTTTTCGAGTGTAAGAATTTAAAGTTTTCGCAGCCAAGCTAGCGGCAATACAAAAATTTTAAATACCATGATTCTAGAGGTATATACATTAGTTGCAGACTATATGGATTATCGCAGCCATACTTACTGGTGTGACGAGGATTCTGGTAACATGGTTCTGGATAGATGGATATGATTATCAGATTGCAGAATAGATACCATATAGATGGTGCCCTAGTATAATGGAGTGGAATATCAGTATGGATATTACTTGAGTATTATGGATTAGATAGAGGGAGCTAGGCCACCTGTAGCAGCACCGTGCCCCGCACTATCAGAGGGATATATCCCATAGGGGCAAGGTACCTGTCAAGATGTTTTGTGCTGTGATAGGTAGTATAGTGACCCTGATCACGACCGTGATATCACGACCAGTAGGACCACAATTTGTATGTTTTAGATATAGTTTTCTTGACCTTGATTGTTTGGGATTTAACCTAGAAGGAGTATGGCCATCATAATTTCGAGGACCAAATTTTTCTAAGGAGGGTAGATTTGTAACCACCACTTTTCTAAAATGAGGATAATTTTGAACTTTTGTAAAATTGATTATTTAATAATAGGTTTAAATCATGTTATTAATTTATTGGTGATTTTGATTAATTGATGAATTTTATATTATTTTAATAATATTTAAATTGATGTATTATAATTTTGGTTATTTTTCATATTTTAATATTTTGGGAATTTTTATATTTTAATATTGTATATTCGGGTTTAGTTTGATCGGGTTTGAGTTTTGGCTCATTTCGACTTGTGTTAGTGACCCGGGTAGCTTAGACTCTAGTTGCGACCCAGAGTTTAGCTAGACATGGCCCATAAATTCCACTAATTAGTATAGTACATTTAGACTAATCCCACATGACATAATTGGTCCATTTGGTTATTTAAACTTGACCCTTTTAGCCCCAAACTTCCACATAAGACAAAATTGACTCAAAGGGGCCTTGGAGGGCATTTTGGACATTTGCCAAATGCCCCCAAACCCCATAAATCTGACAGCAGTAAGAGACCCCCTCTCCACTTCATTTTTTTCACATCTTGTTCTTCTTCTTCTCCTTTGAGAGTTCCTTCCCAAACCAAGCCAAAACCCTTTGATTTCGAGCCCAAAGTAAGTCAAATCTCTTCCATTTCTCTAGATCTCTCTCTAATTTTGGTGCTAACCCTTGTTCATCTCTCATGTGTGGATTTTATCTAGGTAGAACCTAGCATGGAGGGCTTGAAAGCATATATTTGGCTCTTGACCCAAAAAAGAACCAATTTTGGAGCTTTTTCTTGGGATTCCAGCTCCCAAGAGGTAAACTCTAACTTTTGTAGTTGCTCCTAATTAGTGTCATTTGCATATTAGAGGGTACCCGAGGCGTAGGACAACCCATTAGAAGAGGTTTGGAACCCAATGGACTCAATTCAGGACTTTCGGGCTAGGTTTAGTACCAATTTTGGAGAAAATCCTAAATTGACATGTTTGGGTGTTATTCCTAACCTAATTAGACCTAATTAGGTTAGTTTGGGTGAGATGAGGCTAGGTACGTGTTCATATTTGGATACGTGGGGTCGTTTTGAGAGAAATCATAAAAATAGGCTTTTTCGAGATTTTCGGGTTCCAACACACGGGTGACTTTTTGCACCGAGACTAGAATTGACAAGTTAGTACTTAGAATAGTTTCTAATCATTATTTAGAACTCGTGGGTAGAGTTTGGGTCGAATCCGGATAGGTTTGATGTCCCTATCACGCGGTATCGCGAATCGGATACCCCGGAGTCGCCAGAATGGCCATTTGGCCATTCGGGCCTCGTTTCTCGTTTCTGCTCGTGTGCGCGAGTTAGATTTCTTGTGTGGTGCACGTGTCTAGGCCCTAGAGGGTAGAATTGCAAGGATTGGGTATTCGGATAAGGTTTTGGATCGTTTAGGAGTATATGCATGTCTATGTGTATGTGTGTATATTTATATGGGGAGTGCGTTAGTGTGTGGTAGTAGGGGTGGTGCTGGTAGTGTGTATGTGTGGTGGTAGTGGTGGTGTTGGTAGTATGTATGTATATATATATATATATATATATATATATATATGTGTGTGTGTGTGTATCCATATGTATAGGTGTGTGTGTATGGAGGATATAGAGATTTTAGATTGAGAGAGTGAGTTTGAGATCGAGAGAGTGATAGATAGATGGTTAGATGGGAAAGGAAGTAAGGAGAGATGTAGAGAGAGATAGAGTGATTGAGAGAGTGTGAAGAGGGGGGGGACAGCCACAGGAAACAGCACAGCAGTAGCAGCAGTTTAGGGGAGGGGAGAGCAGCCCAAAACAGTCCATATTGGACAGCCCTTATTACCTATTGGACAACCCTTGTACTACCCCATACCAGCCCCTAAATCAAGCCCGATAAACCAGCCTATAGCTGTCCCAAAACAGTCCCTAAACCAGCCTATAGCAGTCCCAAAACAGTCCCTAAACCAGCCTATTGTTGTCCCAAAACAGCCCACGAATCAGTCCATATCAGCCCCCATATTCACCCCTACATTCAATCCAAAATCAGCCCATATATTACCCTATATCACCTACAAAATAGCCCACAAACCAGTCCCATATCAGCCATGTAATCAGCCTACAATTCAGCCCCTTAGCTGAGTTAATTCAGCAGTGTAGGACAACCCTATAACAGACATTATTTAGTCCACTTAACCTCCTATTTTCCCCTCAATTCAGCCCCCAATGAATCCCATACCAGCCCCCTTAGTTGGCCTACATTTCAGCCCTATAGGACCCCCATCGATTGGCTCTTCCATGCATTCAAAGCCCCATGTTTGCACATCCAAATCAGCCCCAAAATTCATCTATCCATTCACTCATCCTTCCATCTTTCATTTCACCTTTCACTCACTCACACTTTCAACCATGCATTCCATTCATTCATTCTTCCACCCCTTCATTCATTTCATATCATTCATGCATTCACAAATATCATTTCATATCATTCATGCATTCACAAATATCATTTCCATCACAAATATCAGTCCACTTCATTTCTATATATCTTTTCCATATAAATTCAATCCATATTTTCATCCCTCATTCATCATTCATTCACTCTCATTTCAGTCCACATTTTCATACTCCTATGATCTATGTATATTGTGTGTGTGAGTTGAGTTTTAGATAGATAGGAAAGTTAGTGATTTGTGTTAGTATTAGTAGTGAGTTAGCTAAGTTAGTGTCCTACTATGTTAGTATCCTATTGGACTAGTAGAGAGGACTAACCTAGATACTAGGAGAGTGTGGGAGAGTAAACTGGAAAGGTTGGATAGAAGATAGAGTGTGGTATCTCAAGATACCATAGCGTATCATGACGATACTTAAGGTAATGTTGGGATGACCAACATAACCATAAGATGGATTAGATGCCCAAGAACCGTAGATTTCTTGGTTGGTAAACCTTAGATAGGATAGTACCTAGCTACCCTAAGGAGCCTAGGCTAGTATCTTGAGTATTAGCGGGGTTTCCTTTGTAATGGGCAAGGTATCGGGATTACCTTGGTAAGGGTAATGTAGGTAATAGGGTATTGATAAATATTGAGTTTGACTTCTAAGATGGGGTTAGAAATAGGTTGTCTTGGTAGGTAATGACTAGATAAGGATATTTTAGACTAGTCTTGACCCCCGTTGACCAAGAGTTGACTTTTTGATCGAAAGTCAACTTCAAGTCAACATTTGACTTAGAATTGACCGAAATTAAACCAGAGTTGACCAGTTGACTGAAAATCAACTGTCAGTCAACATTTGACTTGTTTGACCTAGGGTTGACCTAGGGTTGACTCAGTATTGACCAGAGTTGACTTTTTGACCAAAAGTCAACTATAAGTCAACCTTTGACCCAGATTGACCTGGTTTGACTTGGATTGACTTCCTGTGACCTTGTTTGACCTTGGTTGACCTAGTGTGACCTAGTTTAGCTTGTTGTGACTTAGTTTGACCTAGGTTTGACTTAGACTTGCATATCATGACTCGATTAACTTTCCTTTCATTATTAAACCATGTTTTGACTTGTAGTATCTCATCTTTAGGTCTGTGATTACTCTGAGCGTCTGTTCACCTTATCAGCTCAGGACCACAGGCGAGTACATTCTCTGATAATATTCTGTTTTATGATATCATCTTTGTTTCTAGTATTTAGTGTAGATATTCTTGTTCTCTTGACACATTGTTTATACGGATTGGTATTTGTCTGGATCCCGTCATAAGATGTTATTCCTCTTATATATGGTATGCCTTGTGCAAGTCTTCCTAGTTCCTTGTGCATTGTATAGACAGGATTTCTGCGAAGGCTAGCTACCTTCTCAGAGAATCACGTGTCATGACTGAATCCACTATATTAGTCAGGGATGGGGGTGTTAGCGTAGATATGTGATCAATACCCCATAGTATTATATTGTATCATCATTGTATAGTATTAATCATACACTCACGTATGATTAGCCAGGCCAAACATTGTATCAAGTTCTAAGCCGATCACATGTTGAAACTAATACTAAACTCACATAGATATAGTTCCAGATTTTTGTACATGATATATACTATTTTCTTGTTCTTACATTCAGTTACAGTCTTGACATGCCTTACCATGATTCATGTACACATTATTTTACCTCGTATATTCTCTCTATTTACTACTACATTTTCAATATCGTCTAACTAGAACTGTTATTTGAGATTTATGCTCGTTCTATCCTGACTAGATATGTTGACGAAATTTTATAGATGATGGCGATGAGGATTGTCCTACCTACTACGGTCCTCATGACGTAGTCGGCCTAGACTTGGAGACCCTAGTTCAGCAAGGGTTAGCTCCAGCCGATGGGGCTTTAGAGTAGCTTAGCTGGTTTAGTTTAGTACTGGACTTTGTCTCCATATTACATTTTGGCTTGTTATTATTTTAGTATTGTATTAGAGATTGTTGACTCTAGACTTGTATTATTTTTGTGTTGGATCTTTTGGATGATATTTCATATCTTGTTGTCTTTATCTTTCGGTATCATCTATATTTCTTAGATCTTGTGATTGAGTATATTATATTGTCATTGCTTTTCCTCCATTCGGAGTTGACCGTTCTCGACAGATTTTGGTATTATAATTGTTGTTAGATAGTAGACCTAGACAGCGTTCTACGTCATTTCTATGGCGCAGGCTGGGACGCTGTCACGCACTCATGCCCTTACTTCGGGTGCGGGTCGTGACAGCTAACAAGATTTTTAATTAGCAATATTCCGCTGCCTACTCTATTCACCCTCCATCTAGAGTATTCTGCTTTACGATTTCGTTCCTACATAGATATCACTGTTTATGAATCCAAAATACCAATTGACATTGATATTCCATGTTTAGGTCTTTGAGACACTATTACGGATACTGTTAATACTTCTCCCAGATTTCAGGCGAGTACATTCTCTGATAATTTTTCGTTTATGATATCTTATATGTTTTTCGTATTTAGTGTAGATATCCTGGATTTTTTGACACGTGGTTACACAGATTGGTATTTTCGGATCCCGTCATGAGATGTTATTTCTTGTATATCTTGGTGTACCTTATGTAAGTCCTTTTGTTCTTGTACTTGTATGGACACTGATTTCTGAGAAGACTTGCGACCTTTTTAGAAAATTTTGTGCCGTAACGTATGGTTGGATCTACTTTACCAGTCGGGGCCAGGAGTACTAGCATAGATATGTGATCATATCCTCCTTATATCAAATCTTATTCTTTGAATAATATTAATCATACACCACACATATGATTAACCAGGCCATAATTCTTGTACCAAGTTTCCAAGTCGACCACGTTGAAACTAGTGCTTACTCACTTAGATTGTTATTTTCTGATTCTTGTACATGATAATTTTCGCTCTTATGTTTACTTACAACATTTTCATGTCATATTATATTCATGTACCTATCATATTATCTTATATACTCTCTCTATTTACTGTTACATCTATATCATTTATTGGAACTATTATTAAAGGTGTACTTCGTTCCAATCTTGACTGGATATATTTTTCAGATGATTTAGATGATTGGTGTCATAACTACTATGTACCACATGATGTAGTAGGAGTAGACCAGGAGATATTGGTTCAGGAGGTACTAGCTCCAACTGAGGAGACACTAGTAGCGACTCAGTTATATTAGCTATTAGTACTTGATTTGTCTCCAGCTTTCTACTCACTTGGCATGTTATTATTCTGAGACTTATGTTATGATAAGATAATTAGACTCATAAACTCTGGTCATAGTTTTGGATTACGTTATGCTTCTAGACTTCTTTTGGGTTTATCTTATCATATTTTTTATGTCTTTATCGTGCCATTATCTTCCTTATAGTTTGTTATAATTGAGTATGAGTATTATCATTGTCTTGTCTTCCGTATGGAGTTGAGATATCATTCACATGTTGATATATATATATATATATATATATATATATATGAGTTGTATAGATTATATAGTAGACCTAGACATCTACCGTCGATGCTGTGGCATAGGCTGGACGTACCTATGTACTCGTGTCCTTACATCGGGTGTGGGTCATTACATATTTTTGTGGTAGCTTATGCAGATCAGGTTTCACAATTAGAGCGATGTCGTGGTAGTACAACAGCTTAGTTGTGCTGTGCGAGCCTGCGATGGGATATAGAAAATAGGATATTAGGGTGAGAGAATACTCAATCACAATTATGATTCCTTGAATACTCAATCACAATTATGATTCCTTGAGAGATTTCTGGGTTAACCTCTGAGAATATCACTATACACTCTATCTCGAAATCTGTTTCAACTTTTTTCCATATACTCTTCCTTATTTGTTGTTGAATTTGATTCTTGGTGTTCGTTGTTGACTTTGATTTTGTATCGGGATAAATTTTATGGACTAAGTTAAGGTATATTCTGATGACATATTTGATGAGGGCAATATGAAATATGAATGTCTACTTTAGTTATAGAGTCTAGAGTTTATCGCAACCATACTAGCTGGTGTGGTAAAAATTACTACAAGAAAAATACCATTTTATGACGGGTAAAAACCGTCATATATGACTATTTATAACATTTTTTAAGGCCAACAACCGTCATGAAAACGGATGTTATAAATGTTTAGAAAAATCGTTATAAATGATGTAAACTTATATGAATTTTTTTTATTAAAAATGATATAAATAATTCAACTATATATATCACTAAATTTTGAACCGACATTAATATTACCATTATATATAACATATCTATCTTGAAGTGTTATAAGTAGGTTATATATTCATAATGCATTCTAAACTGATCTAGAATTCAAACATTCATAAAGCATTATAAGTAATACATATACATTACACTTTTTAACGTTCTATTCTGGTATTCACATTTCACACACGTATATATATATATATATATATATATATATATATATATATATATATATATATATATATATTTTTTTTTTTTTTTTTTTTTTTTTTTTTTTAAAGTTTACGGGAAGAGTTTACGAGATAGAGCAATTTCTTACGGAGAGAAAAGAAACTCAAAATATCTGGCCGAAATATACGTATGTTTCTCTTCTGAAATTTATTTCTCTTTAATATTTAAATCTCTACTCTCTACTCTTAAAAAGAAACATATCTCTATTAAGGCTTATCTATCAATTTAGTTTTAAACACAGAGGGATTTATTTATTTTAAAAAATAGATATAGATAAATTATTCTATTTATTTTTTTAAATAAAGATATTTTATTTAAAAAAAAAAAGAATCTATCCTTAGAAATAAATATACCTTTAAAAATTATATTTAAAATATTAATTTTTATGTTAATCTTAATATTAACGTTGATATTAATTTTAATTTTTAATTTTTACATTAATTTAAATGTTAATGTTAAAGTTAATGTTAATGTTAATGTTAATGTTAAAATTAATTTAAATTTAAATTTAAATTTAAATTTGTTTTTAAATAAATTTAAATCTAAATCTAATTTAATTTTAATTTTAATTTTAATGTTAATGTTAATGTTAAATTTAATTTAAGTTTAAATTTATTTTTGTTTTTAAATAAATTTAAATCTAAATCTAAATTTAAATTCTAATCTTAATTTTAAATTATATTCTTAATCTTAATATTAATCTTAATATTAATCTTAATTTTAATATTACATTTTAATGTTAATGTTAATATTAATGTTAATGTTAATATTAATGTTAAATTAAACTTAATGTTAATGTTGAAATTAAAATTAAAATTAAAATTAATATCAACAATAAAGTTAGCACCAAAAAACTAACATGAGAAATAATATTAAAAATAACATTAATATTAATATTAAGTATATTTTTGAATAACATTTTAAAAAGATATTTACGTTTAAAGATAAAAAAATTTAAAACAATCCATCTCTACTTTAAAAAATTTTAAAATTAACTTTTTTATCTCTATTTTTTGAATAAATAAATAAATTTTTCACTATTTAAAAAATAAATAGACTTATCTTTAAGATAGAGATAGGTTCCTTTTTAAAGGAGAGATCTAACATTTTTAAAGTGATAGAAATAAAGAAGAGAACCATACGTATATTTTCTCATCCCGTAAGTTTGTCCCGTAAGTTATTCCCGTAGAAAAAGCTTTCTGTATATATATATATATATATATATATATATATATATATATATATATATATATCACCTGTCAATGCTTATAACTCGATGCGTTATAAAAAGCAATGAACAATATTAATTTCCAGAACATGAGGCAACATAAATATTGAATTTAACTAACATTTGAAACATCTCATTCAAAATATCCAAATATCACACCAACGTAATTACAATCCAAAATCTCTCTTTTTTCAGCTTTTGCTTCACTAACAGATCACCATTACATTTCAAAATATATCCAAATATATACATCTTGTTTCCCTTTTAGGACACTAGGCCTCAAAACATTAAAACATTCCTTTTGCATTCACCAACACAAAATTGGGACATCCCTTCAAAAGTCAACATTATACCCTTCAAAAGTCAACAATATACCCTACAAAAAAAGGTACAAGTAAAATTATTGATTTTTCAAACAAATAAGCAAGTTCAAACTTGAAATCAGATGACATAAAAACTTCAGTTTCAACTATTTTTACGAAGTGAATCTTATACCTGACAAACTGTACATTGGCTGAAGCACGTAAAAAATTTCCAGTGAACCCACCAAAAGAACCCAAGTGAGCTCTTAGCTTATGTTCAGGTACCCCCTGCAGATGCACATATCAGAAAATCGTTATCGTATTAAGGTACTGACTACAAATGCACGACATTTTCAGATCAAATTGTCTTCTATAACAGATCAAAAATAATAAGTCCTGCTGATTCTAAATTATGTTGAATTCCAGCCCCATCATATCGGGATGGATTAACTACCATCTAATTCCAGACTGACTCCAAGCCAGATGAACTGAAATAAAAACTTGTAACTTGTTATTCATGTTAGGCAGAATCATAGAAAAACATTGTGATTGGAAAGTGATAGCTTTTTTTTGATAAATATTAGGTGACTGCAGACACAATTGATGAGAATCACAGATACGGAACCATTTATATTTCCTGTGCAGGATAATATAATTGCTTTCATTAGTTTTTGAACATATAGAAAACTAAATTGTTCCGCATCTATGATTCTCTATAATTGTGTCTGCAAATATATTAGAAATTAAACTGTTCGTATCTGTGATTCTCTACCTACAAGAATTCAAAATGTTCATATTTCAGCAATATGAAGTGTACAAATGTAGTATATATTATGGACACAGACAAAAAAGAAGAAAAAAATGCTGTTTTTTCTTTATTGGCGCAAGGCACCACAAATCGAGTACGCCTGAGAGATCCTGCGCTGAGGATATCCGAGTACAAAAAAAAGAATTCTGGGGAATGGGACGATGGAGATCGAGCGACAGTTGCTCCTTTACTCCGTTGACACTCCGATTACAAAAGTGGAAGAAAACCTAAAAAAATTGCTAACTCTCGGCTCACTGGCAAGAAGTGCAGCAATTTGGCTCTTGAAAATCATCTTCGTTCTGTCTTTTTAAGAGGGATGAGGCCCCCCTTTTATAGTCGTTCTTGGGCTGGAATGATGTTATGTGCCCACATGAGGAAACACGCTAGTTTCTATGTGGCGCATAGTCCTGCATTGGGCGCATAGGATGTAGGCGCATACAGGCTGCGAGATCGTGGGTTGGTCGTGGCGTTGACGTGGCCGTATGCTTTGCTGCACGACTGCTCGTGGAGATTGACGTGGCCGTGCGCTTCGGTGCACGTTTTGATCATGGCTTTGACTGAGTCAGGCTTGGGCACATAGCCATGTCTCAGGCTATGCGCCCTCCTTTCGGGGGAGCTAGTCTTGGGCGCATGAAACTTCACTGGCTGGGCGCATGTAACTTCTCTAACTGGGCGCATGGAGCTTCATTGACTGGGCGCATGGAGCTTCACTGACAGGGCGCATGGAGCTTCACTGACTTGGGCGTATGGAGCTTTACTGGCTTGGGTGCATGGGGCTTCTTTTGCTAAAAAATATTCATGCTTCTACAGGACCCCCTTCAAAGTTTTCGATACTTGAACAAGTTCAAAATACTTTGAAAGAAGCATGGATCGTCTTCTCGTGATGCAATGGACGCATAGCACGGCTCTCTCCTTTGGGCGCATAGTATTTGGCTAGCCTGTCAGAGAGATACGACTGTTGAGATCTTCCTCGAAATTCGAACTGACAGATTCATCGAAGCGAAATTTGAAACGGTCCATCCTTCATGCGTCGTCCACATCAGTAAGTAACAGTTGCATAGTGTGCAGGAAGCTGATTCTTCACGTGGGCACATAGGCTATTGTGGGCGCATACAACGCAATGGGCGCATGGGCGCATACAGCAAGTGGGCACATAGGAAGTGGCCTGTGCCTATAAATAGGCCCTGAAGGAGAGAGAAATTTCATTATTCCTTTCTCTTTGAATTTTTCAGAAAAACTCTTTGTCTTCTTTCTTTGAGAACCATATCTCCCAAAGTCGCCAAGAGATCCGCGAAGGGCAAGGGGGCTGCGCCGAGTGACTCTCCTCCTGCGGTAGTGTCCTCGGCAGTCCAGGACCCGATTCTGGGTGAGAGCATGCTTCAAAAACAAACTCTCGAGCGTTAATTTTTGACGCTCGAACTTTTCTTCTGCCCGGGCGCTTGTGCCTAAGGCAACATACTTCTGTGAGCATCATTATGCACCCACAGAAGTCAGGCGCCAACACTGTGGTGTGCTATGCGCCCACTTGTTGCCATGTTATGCGCCCTCTAAGCAGTGGCATGTTATGCGCCCACGTACTGTCCAAGTGTTATGCACCCACATGTCTTGTTTTGGGCACATATCCCTTTGGGCGCATAACCTTTTGGACGCATAGGAGTCTTCAGGACTTGGTTTTTTCTGCAGTTTCCTGAGTCTGACTTTCTTTCTGCCATTGCTTTTTGCAGCATCTATACTGAAGGATGAGACCTTTGTGAAGGAGGAGATGATGTCTTCTTTCATCAAACAAGAGTCACCGTTCGTTAAGGAGGAGGTGATACCAAAAATTGAGGTAAAAGAAGAGTTAGCGCTCATCGGAAAAGGAATTACTCCCAAGATCGAAGCTGCTGTGAAGGAGGAGCCCAAGTCTGAGGGTAGTAGTACTGAGAGTTCTGACCCACCTGCCCCGGCCGAGGACCTTAATCAAATAGTTCCTTCATATGCGAAATGGTTGAGGGAATGGTATATGCCTCGACACAGCTAGGAACCGCGGGTTCCCATAAATGTCTGTATTTTGTCTTGGTATTTCTGTCTGTCTTTAGCTCTGTGTTTCACCTCTTTTTTGGACATCAAATGTAATCCTCTACTTCTTGCCCGGATGAAGAGATGGAGAACTTTTTATTTTGCTCATGAGATGTAGCCTTGTGAATGTAACTGATTTTGAATAAACAGAATACATTCGCTCCACTCTTTGCTTGTGATATTTGTGGTGCTTGTTTTAGAGAGCCAAATATCGCGTTTGTGTAAAGGGTATCCCGCTGGGGAACCGCCCCTCCCTTTTGTTTGGACCTATTGCCCTTTTGTGCATCCGAAAATGCGAGCAAATAGATTGGAATGATACTTTCGTGGACCCATTACCCTTTGGCACGCCGACGGTGCGGGTAATAGATTTGAAACAAAACCTAACAGAGGTAACATGGTCGTGATAGGTTTTGTGATCTTGGCGTCGTGCCTTTCATCTCGGGTTGGGTACAGGCGTCAAGTTGGAAGACTATCGGTCTCAGAGGTAATATAGACGTGACACATGATAATCAAGAGTGGTTTTTGGTTGAATGAATTTTCTTGTCAAGTTTGGCTTCTTGTTAGGTACTCATTCCTGAAGTGGAGGAAACTTTCCAAGCCTTTTCTCCTAAAGACCTCTACCGAAGACGACGAGATAGCCCAGGAAGTCTTTAGAGCTTTCTACTCCGTGCTGAAAGTGAAGCTTCCTGGAGTCTTGAATCGGAATGCTGCCTTCGGCCCTGTGAAGGCTGTTGCCGAATGTCAGGTAGCGGCCCTCGAGAGCATAGCCGGCTATGAGGAGTGGGCCAACACTCTAAGGAAAGTTCTGAACGACCTGGAGGGTCAGGTGGCCAGGTTCCGAGATGCCAAACAGCGGAGCCCGACGTCGTCGTTCCGCGCAAAGGACGAGATGACGGCTCTTGCGGAGGAGAAGGCTACTTTCCCGGCGAGGAAGGACGCCCTTGTTCGAGAGATCGGCGAGCTGGCTGACCAGTATAGTCAGTTCAATGCTGCAAGTGAGGCACGTGCTGCCTCGAAGAACAGGCTGGCTGCGCAGATCACTGAGAAGCACAATCACATTGCGCAGGTCAGGAACAAGATTGCCCAGCTGGAAGCTGACTTGAGGGCGACGACATCTGAAAGGAGGATTATTTGTCCCTGGCTGCCATGACTGCCACCACTTCTGCCCGTTTAGAAGAGCAGCTGGCGAAGTTGGAGGGGGAGCATCAGAGTCTGATTCTCTTTGAAGATGAAGCCATTCGTCAAGAAGAGGTACGACGCCGAGCTGCTGTAAAGTCTGAGGCCGAGATTGCAGCTCTGAGGGACAGCATAAATCGCCTGTATATCCCGTAGATTTTGCAACTTCTTTTTTTTTTGGCCGTCACGGCTCTTGTACCTTTTTTTCCCGTCTTTTGGTAGATGTTTAAGTACAAAAATAAAGAATCCCTTCGGAAATGAATGTGGTTTTGTGAAATATCGATGCTAGATGTAATGTGGACGTAGCAAGAATATTTCTGGTGGGTATTCTGCTGGAGAATTTTTGATGTGGACCTATTATCCGTTTTATATTCGAATGATTCGAATATAGATAATAAGTTGAACGAAGCTGCTGGTAGAAGTAATATGGACATAATAGCGAGGATGTTCTATATCTGACCAAAGGTAATATGGACGTGGAAAGATATATAGCATTGGGGGGAGTGGATAGTTCAGAGGTAGTATGGACATGACTATCCTTGATGAATGCTTTGCTCCGAGGTTATGTGGACGTGGCAAAACATTTGATCATTCCACTGGGGAAATAATTATCAGAAAATAATTCAGAGGTAATGGGGACGTGACTTGTTTTCGTCAAACCGAGTTTGGACAGGGTCAAAAACTGGAATGATTCCACTGGAAAAATATTTAGAGGACCTGTTATCCAGGACGTATTCAAGACTCTTGAAATACGGATAATAGTTAGATAAATTTTTTTCGAATCATATAAATATCGCACTGTACATTTACATGACTGAGCATATGTGAACATTATGAAAAAGAGGTTACACATAGTATTTCTTCAGGAACATGCCCTTGATAGGCATCATGAGCAAGCCACCATCATGCTTGGTCACCCAGTACGTACCGTTAGAATACACCGATTCTATGACGAAAGGACCTTCCCATTTAGGCTGGAATTTTTCTTTTGTTTTGTGCGTCATGACCATTGGTCTTCTCACTGCTAAGTCCAGATTGCCGACTTGAAAGATTCTTTCCTTCACCTTTTTGTTGAAAGCTCTGGAAAGGCGTGCTTGGTATAGCTCAATGCGCTGTTGAGCTAACAAGCATTTTTCGTCTAGCGCTTCGAGCTCCTGGAGTCGCAGACGATAGCTTTCTTCAGTAGTCAGCTCACTGGCTAGGGCTACTCGAAAAGAAGGAATCTGGATTTCTAGGGGAAGAACTGCTTCGCTTCCGTAAACCAGAGAGAATGGCGTACTGCCTGTTGGAGTCCGGACCGTTGTACGATAGGCCCATAGACATTCATCGAGCTTCTTGTTCCAATCGCGCTTGTTTGAAGACAAAAACTTCTTAAGAAGTTTTATGATAGTTTTGTTGAAGGCTTATGCTAGCCCGTTAGCCGCTGAATTGTAGGCAGTAGAGGCTACATTCTGAATTCGATTCTTATCACAGAACCGATAGAACGCATGGCTTGCGAACTGTGGACCATTATCATGGACGATCCTGCGAGGTAGGCCAAAGCGGTAGATGACGTGATGTTTGATGAAACTGATCACGTTTGACGTTTTCACTTCGGTGAGCGGTATAGCTTCCGCCCATTTGGAGAAGTAATCGGTTATGGCTAGGATGAACGAATGTCCTTTGGAGGATGGCGGGCTGATTGGTCCTATGACGTCCATGCCCCAGGCTTCAAACGACCAAGATGCTGTCGTCGGGTGTAGGAACTCCGAAGGTTGTTGAATGAAATCGGCGTGGAACTGACAAGCTCTACACTTCTTTGTATATTCAACAACATCTGCTATCATTGTGGGCCAGTAATAACCCATTCGTTTGAGACGATCTTGTAATTTGGGGCCTGGTTGATGTGCACCACAAACTCCATCTTGAGCCTCCCGAAGTGCATGTTTGGCTTCTGTGTCTGATAAGCATCATAACATTAGACCGTCATAAGAGCGTCAGTATAACATCTTGGTAGCTGAGTCGTAGTAAAATTTGAGGGATCGCCTTTGGATGGATACTGCTTCCTTCGGGTCCTCGGGGAGAATTCCATAGACAGCGTAGTCTATAAAGAGAAATCTCTAGTCTTTGACATTGACGTTTGTTTCCGCTACGTAACTATGATGAATATGTAAGGCATTTTTCACACAGAATAGTTCTCGACCAGACACTGTGATCGACTGCTGAGTATTGGTTGGAACGGTCAAGGAAGCAGCGAGACCGGCTAGAGCATCTGCTTCTAAATTCTGTAGTCGAGGCACGTGCTCGTTGACGAACCCATCAAAAGTAGATGCCAGCTCGATTGTTGCTCTGTGGTAGGGGATGAGATCTTCATGACGAACTTCATAATCCCCTCGGACCTGACTAACTATTAGCTTGGAATCGCCGTAAGCTTCCAGATAGTTAACTCCCAGTTGCTTTGCCAGTTGTAGGCTGATTAATAAAGCATTATATTTGGCCACGTTGTTGGTGCATGATTCCACGAGAGAATATGCACGGTGTATAACTAGATGATCAGGTGACACGAGCACGACACCTACTCCAGCCACGATATTTCCTTTGGGCCTTGTTCTTGATGCGCCGTCAAAGAACATTCACCAAATGGGAATTTCTTCAGTTGCAGCGATAGACTCCACCACTTCGTCGAGGATTTCGTCGTAGAGTTTGGACGACTCCAGCACCGGATGAGCTGCTAGGAAATCAGCTAATGCTTGGCCTTTTACTGCCTTCTGAGGAACGAAGATCATATCGTATGGAGTCAACAGCATTGTCCATGTAGCTAAATGGGAATTGAGAGAGCCCGGTTTAGTCATGAGTATTCTGAGAGGGTTGAATTTAGATATAATGTGGATAGTCTACCCAGACACATAGTGGCGTGTCTTCTGGATGGCAAATACTAGTGCAAGGCATTCCTTCTCCACCGGTGTGTATCTGTGCTCGGCACCCACCATTGTGCGACTGAGGTAGTAGATTGCCTGTTCATGGCCACCTTCATTCTTCTTAGCTAATAGGGCACCAAGGGAATGGTCCATAGCACGGACATATAGTAAGAAGGGCTTCCCCATTATTGGAGCTACCAATACTGGAGGGCTTGTAAGATACGCTTTGATGTCGTCGAATGCGCGTTGACATTGTTCAGTCCAGACGAAAGATACGCCTTTCTTCATGAGCTGGGTGAATGGTTGACACCTTCCAGAGAGGTTTGAAATGAATCGTCTGATGTAAGCTAGCCTTCCTTGTAGTCCGCGTAGCTCTTTGAGGTTTCTTGGAGGATGCATGTCGAGGATAGCCTTCATTTTCTCCGGGTCCAGATGTATACCCTTTGAAGTGATGACGAAACCAAGGAACTTGCCGCTGGAGACTCCTAGAAAAGACTTGGTTGGATTCATCTTGAGTTGGTGTGCACGTATTAGTTAGAACATTGTTTTCAAGTCTTAGAGGTGGTTGCCCTTGAGACGGATTTTGACTGCGAAATCGTCTACGTAGTACTCCACAGTTTTACGCAAATGATCGCAAAAAATTGTGTTCATGGCTCGCTGGCATGTCGTCCCTGCATTCTTCAATCCGAAGGGCATCACCGTATAGCAGTATACCCCCAACGGTGTTCGAAAAGATGTGTGCTTCTCGTCGTCGGAGAACATCTTGATTTGGTTATAGCCTGAGAACCCATCCATGAAGGACATCCGCTCGAAGCCGCAAGTATTGTCGATCATTACGGTAGTGATCGGTAGAGGAAACTCGTCTTTCGGACATGCAGAGTTCAAATCACGATAGTCGATACAGACTCGAACTCTACCGTTCTTTTTCATGACTGGGACGATGTTGGCAACCCAGTCTGGGTGTTATTCCTCGCGAATGAATCCACTGGCAATGAGCTTCTTGACTTCATTTTCGATGGCTTCCATGACGTCTGATCGAAATCATCGTTGTTGCTGCTTCACTGGCTTAGCTTTAGACGAATTGTTCAGGCGATGCATGGCGACTTTAGGGTCCAAGCCTGACATGTCTTCATAGCTCCATGCGAAGATGTCGATGTATTCTCTTATAAGCTATATAAGAGATTGGCGTTCATCGCTAGATAGACTTTTACTGATGAAGATTGGTTTAAAAGATGCTTCATCTCCTAGATTGACTTGGATGACTTCGTCTTCGGTAGGTGGTTCCCGTTGTTCGAAGCGCAGCTCCCACCTGGTGTCCATCTTTTGAGCCCGTTGTTCGAGTTTGATTGATTGGACATCGTCTGTAATTTGGTCGGCGGAAACCATGTTGACGGACAGAGTTGCTTTGAACATGTCGCCGATGCTGGAGTTTGAGTCCCAGAGGGAGGAATCAGAAGAATGAGAACAACGATCCGCTTTATCATTTGATCTTTCGGGAGTTGTTGGAGGAGTGACATAGCCCAAACCAATACCGCTTCTTTGATAGTAGTTCTCGGGTTTACTGGGAGGAGCAAAGTGTCGTATTGGCAACCGTCGTCCTCGGCCGTAATTTAGCCCTTTGTCGCTTTTGATGTCATATCCCATGTTCTGGATGATATTGTTAGCCTGCCAACTATACCGAAAAAGTTGCATTTTTCCAGAGTCATAGTCAGCTTCTGTGCTGTGCTTGGGAGAAGTAGTGTCTGGAACAAACTCTCTCGCCAATTATACGACCGAAGATGATTAGTTCTTCATCCTTCTTTCTGGCTGGAATGATGAAGTAGAGGATATCTTTATGGTAGACTTTTTCCCGCAGGTAGGGCATTGTGACCGACATGCAGAGGTGTGGTCCTATGCCGTTCTCTAGAGCGTATATCGTATCTATGTAGTAGTTTACAGATTGATAGACATCGGAGTAATTCAAAGATAAACCTTTACTAAGAAAATATGCAAGTTCTTCTTCAGGGATAACATCATCCGCTGAAGGTACATTATTATGAGTATTGATATACTCATTGAGAGGATCATCATCTGGAAGAGGAGCCACAGTCTTAGCCGAGTTCACCACGTAGGATAATTCTTCAGGATTGGAAGGACGGGCATCAGTAGGTTCCTCCCGGGGTGTCATGCTGAAAGTGATGGTCAATGGTTTGACCTTGTCAGGGTTCTTTTTCACCCAGATTGTGAGAGGCTTCGGAGTACTTTTTGGAGTAGTACGTCCTTTGACTCGGATAATCAGGGGACCATTATTGGAGGATGGACTTGCTTCAGCTTCATTGTCAGCTTCGTTGCCGTCATCCTTGGCGGACTGAGATTGGTAAAGTACCGAATCTCCATAGTAAACTTCGATGCCTTTAAAAGGATCGACATCGGCAAACTCTGTCTTCACGACACCGTCGCTGTTGACGTACTTGAAGTACTAGTGAAATGTGGAAGGAATGATCATGTTCTCGTGTATCCATGGACGTCCCAACAAGACGTTGTAGGATACATTGGCATCGATCACATAGCAAGAAACCTCTGTTCGGAGATCACCGATCTGGCATTTGAGACGGATCTTGCCCAGCGGATGGCTTCGACCAGCATTGAAAGCCATGATAGTTGTGTTGGTTGCAGATAGCTTGTGCAGAGGGATTCCTAGAACTTGAAGCAAACTTCTAGAAATGATGATGAGGGAGGATCCTGGATCGATGTGCATGTGGTCCACCTTGATTGCCCTGATATACCCTGTATAGTACAAGGGTCTATCGTGACGATTATTTTTGAGTAGCATGTCCTCCTGCGAGAAGGTGATATTGGGCACCACTTCCATAGTACTGTGGCAGTGGGGACAGGAGACAGGATCTTTAGCGGGACCTTTACTTCGACGAGATAAGAGTCGGCATGTAGTAGTACCTCACTTAAGGCCTTCCGTGTTTCTTTGGAGAGTCGTAATAGATCGAATAGAGACAACCTGGTGGGTGTATTGGCTAGCTGTGCCAGTATGTCGAAGTTGTAGGGCCGATTCATGCCTTCGGGAGCTGGCACTTTCAGAGACTTGTCAAACCGTGTCTCATTCTGCTTGGCTTTGTCCGTAGTTGGAGGCTTAGACGGGCCTGCTTTTGAGCTTATGGGGGCAGCAGGAGCTTGAGAAGGTACTGCTTCTTCTTGTGCGGGATCGTACATCCGAAGATAAGTCTTCCCTGACCGCGTCTCGCCAGATAGAACCTCGTAGATGAGAGAAGATACCATATAGCATGACTTGTACTTCTTGCCCCTTTTTGCTTTGGGAGGTACTACCCCCTGCGTCACTTCTTACACAAGGTCCGGATGGACCCACATAATCTCACTACGTTCCGTTGTGAGCGGGACCAGGTTGAGTTGCGAGCTGGTGGTAGGTTGGCGACTTCCATTATTGCCTTGGGAATCAGAATTACGTCGTATGGGACCTCTGTGGAAGGAAAGTCACCAAACTGAAGATAGATCATGTTAGAAGATACGACCTTGTCTTTAGCATCGAGGTTGATCACTTGGCTGTCGATAAGCTGTTGTATCTTCTTCTTCAAGACGATGCAGTCCTTGGTGGAGTGATGCACGTACTGATGATAGAGACAGTACATGGGATCATTGAGTTGGCTCGCCTCTGCAGGACGTCGTGGTGGAGGCAATGTCAGCTTATTACCCTTCGTCAATGTGTGGAAGATGGTAATGACATCATCTTCGTCAAAGGAGGTCTCCTTAGGATTGTCGGAGACGTTCTGAGAATTGGAAGCTCCTTTGGATGTGTCGACCTTCAGGACTTCTTTCTCTTTACCCCCATGGACAGGGATAGTTTGAGGATGCTTGCCCTTATCTTCGAATTTGGGTGTTTTCAACCCCAGTAGTTCCAAGTTAGGAACGTCATTTTTAGCAGCATCCGCGGCCCCAATGAAAGCGGGCCATGTATCATACTTATGTATACCTGGACAAAACTTCACTGTAGGAAGGAAGTTGTCGACAAGTATCCATAAGTTCTGAGTCTGGTATGCCGAAGGGCATCTTCAGTGCTAGCCGCCTGAAGCGTTCGATGAAGGCGATGACAGACTCAACCCTCCTTTGCTTGGTCTCGATGAGGGTAGACATACTAACATGCATGCCCCTCTCGTAGAACCTGTTGAGGAATAACCTCTCCAAGTCTTTGAATGAATTGATACATCCGTCAGGTAGACTGTAGAACCATTCGAAGGTTACCCCCTGCAATGTGCTAATAAACAGCTTTGATAGGAACAGATCGTCTCTGGGCAAGTGCAGAGTCCGCGTGTTGAAGTACGTCATGTGCTGACGAGGAAAAGTCAACCCGTCAAATGAGTTCAGCGTCAGCAGCTTGTAGTTAGGAGGGCAAGTAGCATTCTCCCACTCGGGGGATACGGTGAGATATTCCCATCTTCTGAAGCTCGTCTTTGTGTAAGATGGTGTCGAGACGAGCGACCAGGGAATCAATTTCATCCTGTTGATTGAGCAGGTGTTGGAAAACGGCTGCTGAACGGTTGTCAGGCGTCGTTGGCGAAGGACCACCCCCAGCATTTGCAAGATTTGGAGGAAGTGTAACGGAATGATACTCCTTTTGTAGTGAAGGAAGGTTGTTGCTGTAAGCCGAACTAGCGTGGGCCGAGACGTTTTATTGAGGTGGAGGAACAGCCCCGACAGCTTAGACCGCTATGATAATAGTAAACATATCAGTGATCTTGGCGAATGCTGTTTCAAGACCCTCTAGCCGTTTGCTAGTCGGGTCACTGGCTTCTTCAAGTCTTTCTCCGTTCGCCATGTATTTAGATAGCATGCGAGGATGAATAGAGAAAACAGTACAACTGGTGCTGATACTGTCTGTCTCCGAGTGGACAAGTCCTTCATCTTCAGGTAGAGGAGGTAGATAGTCGCCATCAGATTCGGAGGGATCGTCGTCCTCTGGAAGGCTACCCCTAGTGTGAGGGTCATCCGCTTCAGACTCTGAGGGAATACTACCCCCAGCTTGGGATTCTTCGTCGTCCATACGAAGTCTCGCCTTTGACCGAGTACCCATGTAAACTCCTTCAGATGTGATAGCCTGCTGGCCATCGGTTGGTAGACTTCTTCTTCTTCTTTTCGAGGAGCTGAGAGAGAAAGTTGGGTTGGTAGTCCACCGTCTTTGATTGGGGTTTCCGTAAGGGGGACCCCATGAAGCCATGTTGGATGAAACACACAGTGGCTTTTCGTCGTCAGAGAAGTGCAGCTGTCGAAATACGGACTTTCTCTGAGGCACTCTTGTTGCTTTGGAGCAACAACAGTTGATAACAATACTGGTGCACGAAAGTGCACTATGAATTGTTATGTTCTTCCTAGCTTTACGCTTATGATTTATCATGTCGCGCAAGTCAGCGAAAGGGAGTTTTGTCTTACAACCCATGTTGCATGCACCGCCGAGCTTCGTATGCGGGTTCGTAAGGAGAGTACGCACATCCAGACTTAGTTCATGTGCAGGGGCAACCCCCACACCTAGGTTCTGTGATGTCCTTGAAGACAGCCCCGTGCTATATGCGTTGGGACCTGTCTTTTTGTTGTGGGCGCATAGGCCTTGGAGACTGGCCTTGGGCGCATGCTCCTTGACATCATGTCTGAGCCTCCTTGATGTGGGCGCATAGTATGGATCCAGAGAGCCTGGCGCATAGCGTTGGGCGCATGGGTTTGGATGTCCAGCCTGCTGAAGACAGAAGTGTTCTGGCTGGTCCCTTGGGCGCATGGCTTTGGGCGCATGCTTGGCGGAGCAGCGCTGTTTTCTTCCAGTTTCGCCTCCTTCGTTTCTGAGCCTCACCGGGTTTGGCCAGAGTGTCGCACACCCCGATTCTTGGCATCGTAGTGTTTTCCTTTGTCAAGTCTCGGGTGTTGAACACCTTGTTGTTGGTTGTGCAGGGAAGAAGTCACTGGGCTAGTAGAGCCCGAAACGGTGTGAACCTTCTCCATTTGGGGAGCTTCTGTAGCAGAGTCATGCGCCCATGTGACAAAGTCCTCCAGTTGCATATATGTTATGACACTAGCAAAATATGCACAACGAGCCTTCGGAAGCCAGGTCTTGCGAGACTTGTTCGGCTTCGCTGATTTTGAGGGAGTAGAGCCATCCCTCGAGAGCATCTTTTCGAACGCCTGCTGATCGAACTTTACGATCAACCTCTTCTGAGTGCTTCCTACTTTGTCGGTATCGAATTGCGTCACCACCTTCTCGTCAGAGGAAAAGGTATTCCCCAGCAGAGTCGCCATTTTTGTGAACACACAAAAAAGAAGAAGAAAATGTTGTCTTTTCTTTATTAGCGCAAGGCACCACAAATCGAGTACGTCTGAGAGATCCTGCGCTGAGGATCCCCGAGTACAAAAAAAAAATTCTGAAAAATGGTACGATGGAGATCGAGCGGCAGTTGCTCATTTACTCCGTTGACACCCCGATTACAAAAGTGGAAGAAAACCTAAAAAAATTGCTAACTCTCGGCTCACTGGCAAGAAGTGCAGCAATTTGGCTTTGAAAAGGCTCTCCTTTCTGTCCTTTGAAGAGGGATGAGACTCCCCTTTTATAGTCATTCTTGGGCTGGAATGATGTTATGCGCCCACATGAGGAAACATGCTGGTTTCTATGTGGGCGCATAGTCCTGCTTTGGGCGCATAGAATGTAGGCACATACAGGCTGTGAGATCGTAGGTTGGTCGTAGCGTTGACGTGGCCGCATGCTTTGGTGTACGACTGCTCGTGGAGACTGACGTGACCGTGCGCTTCGGTGCACATTTTGATTATGGATTTGACTGAGTCAGACTTGGGTGCATAGCCATGTCTCAGGCTATGCGCCCTCCTTTCGGGGGAGCTAGTCTTGGGCGCATGAAACTTCACTGACTGGACGCATGAAACTTCACTGACTGGGCGCATGGAGCTTCATTGACTGGGCGCATGGAGCTTCACTGACTTGGGAGCATGGAACTTTACTGGCTTGGACGCATGAGACTTCTTTTGCTGAAATTTTTTCATGCTTCTACATATATATGTAACATGGACAAGGTTGTAGATGAGGCATTACGTGAAGTCTTCTTTTTTAAAGACTTGCATATATTTTAGAAAGAATCAGTAAAATGTTGTAAACAACAAAGAACAAACAAATACTAAAATTCTTGATCCAAAATAGTGAGCACTTTTTATTGTGATTCACACTGGATGGTCCTATATAGTACATTGTGTCTCAAGCAACTAACATTATGAAGAAAATGACAGGCATAAAAAAAGCAAGTCTTAACTTAGAAGAGTTGTTTGAGGATATATAGTTAGTGGAGTAGTTGTTGGAGCTGCTTACTTTTTTCTAACACTTGTAGCAGAACGATGTATAATATTTCAAGGAAGAAATATTTGATCATTATTCAAAATATTTTATTACCAATATATAACTAACTAGCATATATTCCTCATATTAGACTAGTTAACATGGTTTTTCAATTCTGATCCATGGTACTTCATGCCTCCCTTTCAAAATTAAGTATGAATCTGTACTTCTAGCCATAGGCTTCTCTCTGTATTTAATGAATATAATTAAAGGACCATTTTACTTTCTGAGACAACCTAGTAAGCAGAACAAGAAAAGTACAAGTCCAAAAAAATCCATAGTGTTACTTTCTTCCAGCACAACCTAGTAAGCAGGAAGAAAAAAGTATAAAAAAAATCCATGGGAAACTCCATTACAAGAATAGAAGCAGACTCACCTCTAATAACTCCTTGACAAGTTTTTCAATATATTCAACTCCAGAATTATCCTAACTTTATAGAAAAAATCAAATATAAGCACATGTAACACGAAAAATATATTAAATGATGAAGTTAAACTAAGATATCAATTAAGTGGTAAAATAAAATAAAATAAAATAAAATAATCTGATAGATATTTAACCTAGCTACCCAGGCTAAATATGCAGCCATTTTAATTAAATTTGTAAAACAATATGATGATAATATTATTTGATTTGGGAAACTGAACTAAATTCTTGATAAGATACGAATTTATAAAACAATATGATGATAATATTATTTGATTTGGGAAACTGAACTAAATTCTTGATAAGATACGAATTTATAAAACAATATGATGATAATATATGATGATAATGTTATTTGATTTGGGCTAGCAAAATCCTCAACACATTCAAGTATTTTTCTCCTGTACCAATATAAATACGAGTCTCTCATGATCTAATAAATAGGAAACAAACGGTCTTTTCTTTATCAAAATTACGAAATTTGGATTGTGCATGTAGTATTTTAGGATATACAATAAAGGAGGTATATAACAACAATCACAATTTTGGGATAGTGAACAATAAATAATATGATTCTTACACCTTATTAAGGTCTTCTTTAAATCTAAGCAGCACAAAATGTTTTTACTAAAGCCTTCTTCCTACTCTAAGCAGAAAAAGGAAAAACATATTCCTACAGCTTACTGTCTATAATTTGGTCAGAGCAAAACAAGATATCGGTTGCACATGATAAGCTATGTTACATGGGCATGGCTTCAACACGACATGTTTAGACATAACAACACATATTTCGCACCTATTTTGAGTGACCTAGTGTAGTCAGTGTGTGTCCGTTATGTGTGTAACACAACAAGAACACGACATGCATTTTGGAGTGTTCATGCTTCTAGACAATAAGTTCTAGATAATTATTATTCATATACCCTGGTGATATGTGAAGTTTGTGAGAACCTCTGTGGTCCCCACGATGATTTCCTCCAACTGCTCGGCCAAAGACCATATCATATTATGTCAAGAATATATTACAAACAGGGCTACCATACCAAGATAGCCATATGTGACCCTATGAATATCTTCCTACAAATGCGAACCTCACATTAGAATAATCAAAGCACATATCACTAGACAATATAATTGCTTACCTCATTAAAGAAGTCTATAACACAGAAATCAGGCTTCACAGTCAATACTTGAAGTTGAACAAAGCGATCAAGGACATCTCTTAACAAGCTAGGAAGGGGCTCCACCTTCCTCTCTGAAACTTTGTCTTTTAGATTGGGAGTACTTTATGCTATGAAGAAAATAACAATAATGAACATAATATACTGTTTATAGGGCAGAACTTACCTATTGATGTCACGGTAATAGTTTTATCTTCTATACATCCTTCGACAATGGGGATGCCTAATTGGATCATTTCTCTCCCATGCCCCTGCATTGGCCTTTTGGATATCATAAAAGTCGAACCTGCTTTCATAATATTGTTATTAATGAGTCACTGAAGCATAGAACTGAATAAGTACTTCAAATCCAAAAGAACATAATTTTTCCATAACTAAAAAACTACTGAAATTAATATCCTTATCTGTTTTTTTAATGAATACAATCTTAACATGTTTGTCGTTAATCAAAGGAGGCAATGAGTCAAAACTGAGAAATGCATTAAGCAGACTAGCCATCACCCTGCTAAAGGATAAACCAGTTGACACAAGAAAATATAATATCCCGAAATAATGACTCAAATCAAACAATCATCAACAGAAATAATCTCTCTGCTAATAGCCAAAGGTTGGGCAGCCTATTGGTTGAGGCCTTCAGTGAGATAAGGGCAAATCCTTGGTTTTTGACTTGTTGGTTACACACACACACACACACACAGAGTAAGATGCATCGATGTGGATATGACACCACAAAATGTGCAGTAGCATACCTTGTACCCATACCCGTACCTGTATCAAAACGAACAACAACCAGAGTAACTATGATACATAGATCAAGAAAGGTAAGGGAAGGAAAGCTGTACCTCCAATGAGCCATAGAGTGAGAGGCTTCTCCTAAACAACATCCCCCTCGGCCTTGGCCGAGTAGTAGAAGAGGCTCCTCCCTACCTTCTCATCAATATCCACATACCCAACATACTGCTTGCCCAAACTTAGGTTGGCCAGACAAGTCCCTCGACATGTCCTCTTTTGGGTATTATCCATTTGAATCGCCAAAGGCCTAAACTATCAATTTGAATCGCCACAGTTTGAACTTCTTTTACGAACAGATGACATCTTGAACTTAGAGATCATGGCATCTCCTACACATTGATAACCAAAATTCTTCAATACATGTAGAATGATGTTAATATAATACACATAGAAGACAATGAAATACATAGATAAAGAAAACTGATAATCACATATGCTACATTTTTCTTCTAATAAGATACTGCTTCATATGATGCTACATTTAACAAAAATTAAGTATTCTATGTTCTATGGTTGAGGAAAGTATAGTAAACTAGAAGCGGCATGCCATTACTAAACCTTAATAAGATGATTTGAGACGACGAAAAAAGGAGACTTTACCATATTTTGAATGTAGAGAAGATGACATATAGAAACATAAAAGGATAACTTGTATTGAAGACAAATTGATGTACATTCCTCTAAGATCTGCATGGTTTTGGTCTATCTTCAGCCTAAGTTCTACTACGATAGCAGGTTCCTCTAGGCTATCAACCAAATCGGTAAGAACTTTGCTACCACTACCTGAGCCTGATGTTCTGGCAGAAGCAAGTTTGTTCAAGAGTTTGACCTGCAAAAAAAATGCTCTCTTAGTTGAGCAACAAGGAGAGGGAAGGAGGGGCCAGGGTACAAGAGGGTGAGGAAGTGCAGAGCATGAGGGCCAGTGTGTCAGCATCACAGGGATATGGAGGGTGTTTGTAAGAAGGATAAGGCATCAATAAGCTAACCAGAACAAGTAACAGAGGATGTGATAGAATGTCTTCGGAGCATTTAAAAATATGAAAGCTAGCAGAAAAATTGCGACGGAAGCAACTCGACACAGGTATACACAGATTTCATTCTGTACTCAACAGTGTAGGTATTACACTAATAAAAATTGCATATTTTAGGATTTAGATGCCTACTATCAGGTATACTCCATCGTCAAGCCAATGGTTTTCCTTCAAAGCTCCATGGCCACTAGTTTCTATGGCCAAATGTGATTCTTCACCTGCAAAATTCTGCCAAAATTTGGCATCAGTTCCATTTCTGTCCAATTTGTAAGTTGAAAGGCTAAAACATGACCATAAAAGAAACCATAACACATTTAACATCTTTAGACATTAAATAACAGATAAGTACTCTAGAACATAGTTACTCTATAGAAAGCCATGAACACCTTCATCTTTACAAACCTATGGATTGGGGAAAGTCAAGATGCATGCAAAAGACATCGATTGGAGCTACGGTAAGGATTGGCACTTGCATCTTGAAAGATGCGGGTCGAGTCCTGAAAAACCTCTCCTTAAATGAGGCAAGACATCACAGATCTTGACCCTCCACAACTATGCATTAGGGGGAAGCCAAGATGTATGTAGAATGCATTGATTGGAGATACGATAAGGAAACTAGTTTTTTTCCTTCTTCGAAGTATGGACTACACCTTCTACACAGACACTAGTAGGAAGTAATTAAGCTACCATCTAACTAAGAACCTTTTGATAGTGTGAAGTGGAAGGCGCAAACATGCCAATCACAACAATTGTCCCCCTAGGAATCAATAGTTCTCTAAAAATCAGAGTTGGGTCTATGTCAGGTCGTATCAGGCATATATCGTACACTATATGGACACTCAAAATACCCTAGGATGTGCTAAAACCATTATTGTGTCCGTGTCTCCATGTCTGCATAGTGTCCATGCAACATAGCTAACCCTATATTGCTAATTTAAGTAATTCGTCTGCCATTCACAAGAACTACCAAATAAGGAAAGTTGGTACTTGGCCAACTGCATTCACTTGCTTAATAAACCAGTATCAATTCAGCTACTCACGAGCGATTCAGCATAAGCAAAGCATCAAACGAAGTCGATACTTGATTGATGGTGGAGGACTCCTTAGAATGGTGGAAGGTAGACACCAGAATCGCTAACGCCTAGAGATGGTTCATGCTGACATTGAACTAGTCCTGGAGCATTTTGGTGAGCTCATCGTGCATGCTCGCAAGTGGTTCCCTCCGCTTCTCTACTGCGACTCACCCTACTACCCACAAGAAAAGGAGCTTCCACCACTATGTCTTCCTGACCCTCTTCGACCCAAAGAAGTGACAGTAGAGGTGGCTCCTCCACCCCCTCGGCGAGAATCTCTCTGACAGGTCCAGCATGAGCCTTCTTTTGTCGTGGAAGAAGCCACTACTACTCTGCTCTATGGCCTAGGCATTAATGAACTAGTTTATCCACAAGCACATGATCAAGACCAAGTACATGAGCACCAAATCCAGCAAGAACCCATGAAGGAACACACACCCAAATAGAAAAAAGATCCAATTTTTAACATTTTCAAGAAAAAACTCAAATTCATCAACAAATTATCGAATAAATTTAGCATAAATATTAACATTAGAGATGGAATCGGACCTGAGACTAGTTCTCCCTTGTCATCACCACTATTATCATCGAAAGGAGGGGGAAGGTCGAGGACCCTATAGGCATCATAGTTGGGATCTGGAGATGCCACCACCATCGGTGTCCTCGACGATCCGGCACCTCTTCAAGGGCCGGGGAGGGATTCGGTCGAGGCTCTGTTGTCATAGCAGTAGATCGGGAGAGGAGTTCTCGAAGGCAGTGTTGGCATCGTCATGGGAGATGAGGGTGTGCCGACCTTGCGGTCAAAAACCCTAATTGGGAGGAGAAGGATTATTACATAATAAAACCCTAATGTAAACAGAACATTCCTAAAATAAAGCTTCTTGTAAGAAATAGAACAAGTTTATCAAAAAATCTTGGCTGAGAATGCAATCCCTGTTCTGGCGGTGTTAGTGGCAGAAGACAAATTATCGATGATCGTGAGAGACCAGAGGGGAAGTGGTGGTCCGATGGTGGCGACGGCTAAGAAAAATAGAAAGGAAATCCTAACCTTATCGTGGTGGTAGAGGATTGTTCAGCTACGTAGAGGAGAATACAAGGTTGTTCGGCTCTGTTGTCGGTTAAATTGATAAGAAGAGGAGAGGAGGAGATGAGAAGGAAAATAGGAGAGTGAGGAAAAAAGGGGACCGAGGGTTTTGATTTGGGGTCGGGTGAGCGGAAGTTCGAGCGGACGTTCTATTTTTTTAGGTTTTTTTTTAGGGACATCTTCACATTTACTAAGGGGCAACCCAAAAAAATTTTAAAAAAATTACAAGTTTGCCATTGGAATTTTTTACTAGGGGGGCAGTCCAAAAAACACTATATAAGCCAACTTGATTTTAAATTTCATCTCTCTCTTTCTTCCTCCCTCTACTACTTCTCTTCCTCCACTCTTTTTTTCTCCTCCTCATATAAACCTATAATTAACCCTAGCTAGGTGAAATTGTCCCCTAACCTAAAATTTTTGGTAGAATACAGTGTCAATCACTTCTCCCATTAATTTGTAAGTCGTCGAATTTATTTTTGTGTAATATTTTAAGTTTTAACCTAAATTTTACATATAAAAGTTGAATTTTGTGTTTAATGTAGAAAAAAAATAGAAATTGGAACAACCCGGACCATCAAATGCTGGATACTCTCCTCCCACAACTTCCGAAGAACACTTTGACGCATCGGAAACTCTCGTGGTAACTACACTTGAACTTTACTTCGGGTCAAAAATTGGACTTTGATACAGAGGACTGCCACAAATGCGGCAGTCCCTCACATATATAGGACTGCCAGAGATGTGGCAGTCCTATATATGTGAAGGACTGCCACATTTGTGGCAGTCCTATAAATATGAAGGACTGTCACATTTGTGGCAGTCCTCTGTGTCCAAGGAAATATGAAAATTTCAATTAAGACAAGAGGATAAATGTGTGACAAACAACAGAGAATATGTAAAACATCAAAGAGAACACCTAGTAATCAAGCATGTTCCTTCCAAATCTCAACTTGTGACCAAGTACAGACTCCTCTATAAATAATAATACGCTTTATGTAGTTGTTTAGTTTTGACTTTTAACTTCTATTGTAGGACTTGCGATATTCCGAGGTTGCGGTACATGCTCCAATTGCAATCGATGTAGGACATTTATTTTGGACCGATCTCTCGATGGGTATTAGAGAAACATTCTTTCCGATGTGCGCACCTCCGCCGGACCACGGACATTCTAACCTATGTACTATAGGTCACATCGGTGATCACTTCGTCATACTAAAGATGATCGGTCATTCTCCGATTCCTCCACCTTCAACAGTTTGGTACAAAAGAGCACCGGTCGAAGCCAGAGCTTGGACCACACCTTTCGATCATCAAATCGACCATTGTAAGAAGTTGTTGAAGTTTGAGGAGCCAAGAGACTTACCTGCAGACCACTGTGACGTCGAAATCGACTGAGTATCAATGTGTTATATGGAGGACCACTTTTGTATATTTTTTGGCATTTTGGTTATAGAGTACCACTTTTGTATACATTAAACTATGAAATATGAAGTCCAATATATGTTTCTTACTTTTATCTATGTGTTATATGTCTTTTATCTGGATGTTATACATGTGTGTTTTGTGTGTTTAGGGTGTTATACATGTGTGTCATACATGTGTGTTACTTTTATCCAGGTGTTGTCTTTTCTAGGACTGCCACACCCAGGACAGTCCTTCACATGTGTTGGACTGCCCTGTGTGTGGCAGTCCTTGCTAAAATGTTCTGTGATCTGATCACAGAACAATTCATCTAGGACTGCCACACCCAGGACAGTCCTTCACATGTGTTGGACTGTCCTGTGTGTGGCAGTCCTTGCTAAAATGTTATGTGACACGTATCCGTGTAGTCGGCTGGCCACCGATACGTATGGTGCGTGTGACGGATAGGAGTAACTGCCAATAGATTGCATGCTAGTAGACTTGGCAGTTACTAGAGGTACATATGAGTCATGGATGTGACTCTAATAGGCATTGGGTGGGAAGAACAGTTCCTTAACGTATGGGTCATATATGCACTGTCCTGATTGCCGGTTATCTCCAGTGGGAGGTACGGTCCTGCTAGCCGGTTATCTCCAGTGGGAGGTACGGTCCTGATTGTCGGTTATCTCCAGTGGGAGATACGGTCCTGATTCCTGATATTCCTGAACCTGCCCATGCGTCAAAGGTTTGTTCTTATTGTATTATCACTGTAGACTGGTTAGGCACCTGATTGCATACATATTTCTTTCTTTATATTATATATCACAGTTATTATGGCATGGTGTTTTCTTGTATCTTGTTACGTCCCTCTGAGGACCTGGTTATCTCTCCAGGATTAGATGACTTCTCGCAGGAGTACGGAGCAGCTCTGGATCTAGCTTACATTGATACCGAGTCAGCTCCTACTGATTTCTAGTCTATTCTTTATTGGAGACATTAGTGGATATTATTTTTACATCCCTTTTCTTTCTATTCTGCGGAGGTTGGACTCCGATCTTGTGAGACTATTTTTCATAGTTGTTTGGAGTGAGCATGTTCACCCGGCTATCTTTTGATACTCTTATTTATTATTTGGACTCTATTTTTTTCTGTGTTGAGCTGTGATGAGATTTGATTATGTTATTCTGGCCTGTGATTATTTTATTTACAGCTTATGTACATATATGAAGATTCCATATATTGGAGTGTTCTTCGTATATGTGCAGCTGGCATGTTCACGTTCTTGGTCCTATGTATTATGGGACTGGGGCGTTACAGTAGAACTCTTGCTACCACTTGAATCCACTATTGGGAAACCGCAAGTTTTCTTACGAAGTCCTTTCAACTTCTACAACGCGAGCTTTGATACGAAGAACTCGTCCAACTTCAAATGTGAAGAGGTATTCTTCAATCAAGCCTTCTGATTACAATCTCTCAGAAACTTCCAGACCGTACTGCACTGGCAAATCGACTAGAGGATTGTAATTGGCTTGGGATCTAAAATTTAAAGCTCAAGGAAAACTCTTTGGAAGACTGAATGCTTTAGATAGAGAGAAGATTGAAAGTGAATGAGTGAGTTGAAAAGATCGAAATCCTTCTCTATTTATAGGAGTTCCAAAGACAGAATTCTGACAGAATTCGGGCAGAATTCGGACAGAACTCTTTGGAAAAATCTCGGTCAAATCTGCAACTGCAGGAGGACCAAGTTTAAAAGAATTCAAAAATCAAACGGCCACCAACCGAACTCTGGCCGAACTCTGGCCGAGTTCTGTCAGGGTTAGGTCAGGTTTTAAAAATTAGTTTTTGATAATTTTTGAAAACCTTTTTGAAAACCTTTTTGAAAACCTTTTTGAAAGCTTTTGTTTAAATGAATGTTTTTCAAAACAAAGGATATTTTTCAAAGTATTTTGAAAACATTTTGGAATAGCCTATTTGCCAGTACGACTCGGTGTACAACGTATTCCTAGACTCAATAAAATGAAAAATACATTGCTCAAAGAAAATACAGACTCGAACAAGCAAACTTAGCTTCGGTCTTGAACTGTGTAGATAGCTGTTCTTGTTCATGTCCAAGAGTCCGATACATCATGACTAGCTTCATATATCGAGACAGAGTTTGATCAATTATTAAAATCAGGTTGACCATATGACCAATGGGCCAACAATCTCCCCTATTTTGATAATTGACAAACTATGAATGATATAACATTTAAGCTTGAAATAAAATCAAAAATTGTTCATGTCCTGCATTTTCTCAAAAGAAATGTTAGATCTTTTATTTTTCTCCCCCGTTGTCACTTAGCAAAATAATTGCAAAAGAGTAAAAAAAACTCCCCCGCAATCAATGCATAAATAACAAACAGTGAAGAAATACAAGAAAATAATCATGATAGATGATAGAAATAGTAAAGAAAATTTGAATGACATCACAGGCACGTATTTGTATTCAGACAGTTTATAATAAACAAAGAATTATATCACAGACAGTTTATAGTAGAGAAGCAGATAAAGAAATGCTAAGTAAATAAACTGATGTGAATCATAAACCAATAAAGATGCAGATAAAGACGTTCAGATGACATCAAATAAATCAAAACCAGTACAAGTCCTCAAAAAGAAATACTGATAATAAAGTCTAAAAAGATATAGAAAAACTTGGAATGTCGGAGCATTTCCAAGTGTACAGTAGATAATGTCCAAGTCTCAAAAAAAACATATCACAACTCCTCCTCCTCCTCATCATCATCATCAACATGACGACCAGCATGTCCAGAAGGACCAGCTCCAGAGGTACCCACGCCAGAAGGGTGAGGAGGGGCGCCAGTGTAAAACTCACCGACATAATCACGAGGAGGAGCACGGTCAGAACGGTACCAATCATATGCGTTACCGGACTGGAAGTAGGCATGAACAGCCTCATCCTCACAGCGGTAACCAGAGAAAGCTGGATCTCTAGGAATGGAACCGGCTGAATGTCCAGTCTGGGTGAAACGAAGATCAGCTAATGAATTTGCAATCGCCTGATAACGGGTGACGTCACGGAACTCACGTTCGCGAGCCATGTCCGTCATCGAGACGTGCAAATCTGAAAGGTGCTGGTGTATGCCCTCAAAAGTCATAGCATACTGCTGAGGAGGTGGAGGAGGTGGAGCAGTAGCAGGAGCAGTAGAAGGAGCAGATACAGTCATACTGCGACGAGATAACTTGAGAACCTTGGGCTCAGGGTCTTAAGCACAAGTAGATAAATCAATGTCGAAACGCTGAAAGATGCGTGGGAGAATCATCGCATAAGAGAGATTTCTATCTCTTGCACGACAATGTCCCATCATCTGAATAATGGTCTTAGGGGCAGAAAATGGAATCCCCTTAAGAATGTGATACATAGCAAATAATTCAAGAGACGTGACATCATCCTTCGAAGTAGACTTTGGAAGGAGAGTGGAATAAATGATAATATGGTGCAATTCATAATTAAACAAGTTCAAGTTGTTTGCCTTGAACTTTCCAGAGCGAACTCTATCAGGTGCACAAAGTTTCGCTTTGAAACTAGTAAGTGTCGTGCCTTCGGGGAAATCAAACTCAGTGATGTCAACAAGCGGTTCACCTTCGTTAGGAATACCAAGGATCTTCGCTAAGAGAACATCATTGAAATTGATATCTAATCCTCCAACACGTGTGCTTACATCAAAAGTGTTTAATATGATATTACAGTAAAACAGTCTAATGGCATTAGTTGCTACGGGAAAACAGAGTTTAACAAAATGCTGTAACCCTAATGCCTCAAAGAAATGGTGATGATCAGGAAATACAGTCCACTTGATGGGTGCGCCTGTGCATATGGATCTCATAGAGAAGTCTCCGTACCACAGTAAGGCTTGGTCTAGGGTTTGAAAGTAAAACCCGTCGAATGCGCCGTCGCTAGATTGGACTAGCGAAAATAGGGAATTAGTGGGTGGATCCGAAGATGAACCTTCCGCACTTGGGTTGGTTGTCTTCTTCCTCTTAAAGGGGTTGAATCCTTTGGGTGCCATTTGTGCAAATAAAAAGAAATAGCACGAAATTGAACGGAGAGGAAACAAGGAGTTATACCTCCCGAGATTGGAGTATGTTGTAGAGAATGAAGAACTCCGCACGAATCCAAAGTTTGGATTGATTTCACCACTTGGATTGGAAGAAAATGGGTGGTGAAGAACTAGGGTTTGGGGTTCTCCTCGTGCGGTTGCTTGCTGCTGTGATGTGGTTTGGAAGCAATGAGGAAGAAAGGCTCTCGGGTTCTTGTTATATAACCTGACACCCTCAACCGAACTCGGGCCGAATTCGGTTCGACTTCTGGCCGAATTCGCCTGGGTTTGGTTTGGAACACTTTCTTTTTCATTGGCTCATTTCAAATATTTAATTCAAAGATTAGTAATTTCAACCTTTAATTAACATAATTAATATTATTTTATAGATTAAATATCATTACACAGCGACTGTTTCCGATTAGCTGTAGGAGTACTGTCCCAGCTGGCGGAGGTTCACCGGGAAACTCTTAAGTACCGCTTCGCTTCAACCGTAGTTGTGATGACAGACAGACTCTTTATTGGCTTGTCTCTAACACAGTTTTTGCGTATTTGAAATATAATCATAAAACAAAATTAATTAATATTATTGACGTCCAAAATTCCTAATTCTCGACGTAAATAATTGAAACGATCTTCCGCTAGAGGTTTTATGAAAATGTCAGCTAATTGATTCTCAGTATCTATGTATACAAGGTCAATATCTCTATTTTGATGATGATCTCTAAAAAATGATATCTAATCTCGATATGTTTAGTACGAGAATGACATACAGGATTCTTAGTCAAATTAATAGTGCTCGTGTTATCACAGAAAATGGGAATATGTGTATAAAATAAATCATAGTCTTCCAAGGTTTGTTTCATCCACAAAATCTGAGCACAACAACGTCCTGCGGCGATATACTCAGCCTCTGTTGTTGATAGGGCTACAGAATTTTACTTTTTACTAAACTATGAGACTAAAGCCTTGCCTAAGAAATGACATGCGCCACTGGTACTTTTTCTATCAACTTTGCATCCGACAAAATTTGCATCCGAATAACCAGTAAGGTCAAAGGACTTAGTTTTGGGATACCACAAGCCAACAGTAGAAGTGCCCTTAAGGTATCGAAAGATACGCTTAACTGCGCACAAGTGTGATTCCTTTGGATTAGCTTGAAAACGTGCACACAGGCAAACACTAAACATTATATCTGGACGACTAGCAGTTAAATAAAGTAAACTACCGATCATACCTCGATACTTACGTGTGTCGACTGGCTTGCCTTGTTCATCAATATCAAGCTTTATTGAAGTTGCCATCGGAGTGCCAATAGGTTTGACATTGTCCAGATCGAACTTCTTTAGCAAATCTTTTGTATACTTGGCTTGATTTATGAACGTCCCATTGACAGTTTGTTTGATTTGCAGTCCGAAAAAGTATTTCAGCTCTCCCATCATGCTCATCTCAAACTCATTCTTTGGTAATGTCATCAATTACCAAATCCTTTGGATGATCAGCCGTAAATTTTAATCTTTTCGGCAGACTCTGAAGGTAGCTGGTTCCTGGATCTTCTCTAGGAGGATCAGCTAGTGCTGAGCTGGATTGAGAATCAGCTGGAGTTGAGCTTGGTACAGATGTATCTTCGTCATTGTCATCGATAGTCATTTGATTCAATTCATCAAATGTGATATTGATTGATTCTTCGATGATCATGGTTCGTTTGTTGAAGACTCTGTATCCTTTGCTCTTGGCCGCATAACCTAAAAATATACCTTCATCGGCCTTTTCGTCAAACTTTCCCAAATTGTCTTTTGTATTAAGAATAAAACATTTACAGCCAAATATTCTAAAATAAGAAACTGATGGAATTCTATCAAACCATAACTCAAATGGAGTCTTCTTCGATTTGGGTCGAATTAGAACTCTATTGAGAACAAAGCAAGCTGTATTGACAGCTTCAGCCCAGAAATATTTGGGTAGACTAAACTGGTTTAACAGCACTCTGGCCATTTCGGATAGAGTTCTGTTCTTACGTTCCACAACTCTATTTTGTTGTGGAGTTCTAGGGCAGGAGAACTCGTGTACAAAATCGTATGTGTCACAAAAATGCTCAAACTCTGCATTCTCGAATTCGCCTCCGTGATCGCTTCTTATACGAGTGATCATATAACCTTTTTCATTCTGAACTTTCTTGCAAAAGGCGACAAATTCGGATAATGCATCATTCTTGCATGTCAAAAAGTATACCCACGTGTATCTAGAGAAATCATCTAATTTACCTCCGAGGCTAGCAACTCTGCTAGGACGAAATAAGTCCATATGAAGCAATTGTAGAGGTCTAGTAGTACATATTGCATTTACTGATTTGAATGTGGATCTGGTAGCTTTGTTCTTTTCACATTGACTGCATACCGAATCCTTCTTGAATGTAATGTCCGGTAAACCGCGTACTAGCTTCTTTATGGATAATCTTGATATTGTGTCCATATTTGCGTAACCGAGTCTCATATGCCACAGATGACTCTCATCGCTTTTAGCCATTAAGCATCTACCTGAAATATTAGTTTCTTCCAACAAATAGAAAACATATATGTTGTCTTTCCTGATACCTTCAAAGATAGTACTACCAGTTGAGCTATCAACTATAGTACATTTGTCTTTGCCAAAGTTGATGCCATAACCATGATCAGCCAAATGACTTATGTTGAGTAGATTATGTTTCAACTCGGTAACCAGACAGACATCTTTAATAACAGGATAGGGAGACTTACCAACATCACCGATACCAATAATATACCCTTTCAAATTATTACCGAAGGAGACATAACCTTCCTTCTTCTTCTTCGACAGTGTTGCAAATAATGTAGCGTCACCGATCATATGCCGTGAACAACCGCTATCGAGGATCCATTTGCTTTTAGCATGTGAAAGGTGTTCCACCTACAAAACAGTTTACAGATGAAACTTTTGGTATCTATTTCTTGTAGGGTCCTGAAATGTTAGCTTTTGGTATCCAAGCATAAATATTTAAATCAACAAGCTTTCTGATTCTACATGTAGATGAAATATGACCAATGAGGCCACAATAATGACATTGTGCATGTCGAGTGTTGAAAGCTGAGTGGTGTGCATGGTTGGTAGGTTTAGGTTTTCTAGTATAGAAGAAAGCATACCTATGATCCTCTTTGGGCTTAACCTTTTGGGGTAAAGGTTTGATAGGGTTAGGTCTGACAGTGTTTGGCTTGGGAATGTTCCGATTTTTCGGTAAGTGACACGTGTTAGGATAGGAAGCAGCAGGCTCAGGCTGTTTTTCTAACCTAATTTTCAATCTTTTGAAAGTGTCATACAACTTAGTATAATCAGAGGTAAGTGTTTCCATTCTGATTTGTGCACATCGAAGACTTTTCTTCTCTATAGAAAGTTCTTCCTTGAGTTGGTCAATAATTTTGTCTTTCTCTTCAGATGACTTGGTAGTCTCGTGTAATAAGAGCTTTATAGAAGAAAGCTCACCAGACTTACTAACATTATTTCTAACCTCAGCTAGTAGGTCGGTAAGTCTACCTATTTCACCTTTGTACTCTTTGAGTACCTTCTTAGAGGTCTGATACTTGCTACGCAGTTTCCTGTAATCAGTCATCAGTTCACTGAAGGCATCTCCTAATTGCTCAAAGGTGAAGTCATCATAAGTATCAACTACAGGTTCAGTAGGTACCTGATCGGATGCCATAAAGCATACGTTTGTAGCGTCTTCTGATTGTTCGTCTTCTGAGTCGCTGGCTTCACTTTCATGCCATATGATGGTGTTGGCATACTTCCGTGATGTTGATCTTTTCAGGTTCCCTTTTTCATACCTGTTGCTCTTCTTGCTTGATGATGAGTTTGTAGGACAATCCTTCTTCATGTGTCCCTTCTTCTTGCAGCCGTAGCAGACAGCATCATCTTGATACCAGTTGTTGCTGCTGTTGTTTTCTTTGGCTCCCTTCTCATATCTCATGAATCTTTTGAATTTTCTTGCTATGAGTGCTTGATCTTCAGCATCAGATTCACTGCTGTCTGAGTCACCTTCAGCAGCTTTTCTGTGCTGAGCCTTGAAAGCGATCGTCTTCTTCTTTAGTGCAGGCTCTTCAAAATTTTGTAGCTCCAGTTCATGAGTGAGTAGCTTACCCATGAGTACTTCGAGGGATATAGTTGTGAGGTCATTCCCTTCAACGATTGCAGTAGCCTTTGGAATCCAGTTCTTGGTAAGTGCTCGCAGGAGTTTGCGAATCTTTTCATGGTTACTGTACTCTTTGCCTATGGAGGACAAAGGATTTACAATATCCAAGAACCTTTCGAACATCTGAGTAACTGTTTCGTTGGGCTTCATCTTGAACACCTCATATTCTTGAGTAAGTCTGCTGACTTTAGATTCTTTGACTTGAGTCGTGCCTTCATGTGTGACTTCAAGTAGCTTCCATACTTCATTAGCCGTTGTGCAGATAGACACCCAGTTAAATTCAGTTCTGTCTAAAGCACAAAATAGAGCGTTAATAGCACATGCGTCAAGACTGGCCCTTTTCTTTTCTTCCTCTGTATATCTGCTATAGGATTTTTCAACTAAAACTCCATCAACATTTATACGAGGTGGCTTTTGATAGCCATCAAGAACAATAGACCATAAATCAAAGTCAAGTGATTTCAAGAAGAAACTCATCCGTGTTTTCCAATAGGTATAGTTTGTACCATCAAACAGTGGAGGTCTGTTTGTGGCCTGGCCTTCACTTGTGAATTTCACAGTTGCCATGTGTTGTGCTATGATCTATATAACAGTTAATTAAAATGAATAAATAATTACACTGTTACCTTTGCTTTACCTGTAACACCCGCTCTGATACCAATTGTAGAAACGAAATCGTAAAGCACAATACTCTAGAGGGGGGGTGAATAGAGTAGGCAGCGGAATATTGCTAATTAAAAAATATTAGCAGCAAGATCACAGAATAATAATCACAACTAAGTAAAGTAAAGGCAGAGATAAGAATGCAAACACAAAGACAGCGATGTATATTGGTTTCCCTCTGTTGAGAACTAATCCAGTCGGTAGAACTCTTGCTACCAGTTGAATCCACTATTGGTAAACCGCAAGTTTTCTTACGAAGTCCTTGCAACTTCTACAACACGAGCTTTGATACGAATAACTCGTCCAACTTCAAATGTGAAGAGGTATTCTTCAATCAAGCCTTCTGATTACAATCTCTCAGAAACTTCTAGACCGTACCGCACTGGCAAATCGACTAGAGGATTGTAATTGGCTTGGGATCTGAAATTTAAAGCTCAAGAAAAACTCTTTGGAAGACTGAATGCTTTAGATAGAGAGAAGATTGAAAGTGAATGAGTGAGTTGAAAAGATCGAAATCCTTCTCTATTTATAGGAGTTCCAAAGACATAATTCTGGCAGAATTCGGGCAGAATTCGGACAGAACTCTTTGAGAAAATCTCGGTCAAATCTGCAACTGCAGGAGGACCAAGTTTAAAAGAATTCAAAAATCAAACGGCCACCAACCGAACTCTGGCCGAACTCTGGCCGAACTCTGGCCGAGTTCTGTCAGGGTTAGGTCAGGTTTTAAAAATTAGTTTTTGATGATTTTTGAAAACCTTTTTGAAAGCTTTTGTTTAAATGAATGTTTTTCAAAACAAAGGATATTTTTAAAAGTATTTTGAAAACATTTTGGAATAGCCTATTTGCCAGTACGACTCGGTGTACAACGTATTCTTAGACTCAATAAAATGAAAAATACATTGCTCAAAGGAAATACAGACTCGAACAGACAAACATAGCTTCGGTCTTGAACTGTGTAGATAGCTGTTCTTGTTTATGTTCAAGAGTCCGATACATCCTGACTAGCTTCATATATCGAGACAGAGTTTGATCAATTATTAAAATCAGGTTGACCATATGACCAATGGGCCAACAGTGTACTAGACCTCTGTGAGAAAGAAGGCATGTAATTTTGGCATAAACAATGTTGGGCTTTTGGAGGTATAGGACATGCATATATGTACATGTCTCATTGTGGCGGTTCATCTCTCCCTTCTCTACAACTTAGTTTTAGGGAAACAAAAAAAAAATGTTAAGTGGATTGGATCTTATCCTACAATGAGCTTTTGACAGTCTCTGTTAGTCTTATCATACTCATGAGCTTTTAATAGTTGGTATTCATGGAATTGAATCTTTAATGGTTCCTATTTTTCATGTTTATGTCCCTAGTGGAAGTAGAATGAGCAAATCTTCTCTATATGTCAAGAAAATATCTATTTTAATAGATATTTGTTATTTTTTGATATCAACAAAGTTAATTTACAATAAAATGAAAAGTGTGTTTTTGAATGATAACATGATCTTCCGTTTTTCACCTTGTATGGTGTCCTTCTCACATACTAGACTTTTATATGTTGGGCCTCACTAATAATATGCGCATAAACCTAGGCTTTATAGGATTTTTATGATTACTTTCAGTTTAATATTAAATGTCATGAACATTTTCTTTGCATTTAAGGTGTGTTATTATTGTTCATGAACCAAAAAAAAAGCTTCTACGAGGTTCTATTTTTTTTTTACACTATTTGAGGAAATTAACTCTTTATTAGCGAGTTGCTGAGTTGTATGCCCTCGTTGCTTTCTTGCAGTTTCTTTACGAACCATTCCCAGTTGAGAGTAATCTGCGAGAATAAGTTACTTGCCCATATAAATGCAGAAATTGTTTCTGGCACAATTTGTCATATGAAGGATGCAGTGCATTATCTCACATGGACCTTTCTTTTTTTCGTTGCTAGCAACTTACATCCAGGTATATACAATACAAGCATATATATATATAAATCTTTGGAAAAAAAAACAGCAGCATCAATAGAAGCGTTATCCCAAATAGGTGAATTATGTGGCCATCTTGTTAATAGCTTTCTAACTAAAATACCTAACAATCAAAAATATATATTTTTTTATATTATTTTTCTTTTATGGTTTTTGAATTTGATACTTTCCAGCAATTTTGAGTAGGCATGGAACTATCCTCAACTCTGATTTTGTTTATGTGATATTATGTCAGGCATGTATTTGCAGTGTTATCGTTCTATCATGAATATGTATTAAAGTTTTCAAAAATGTGAACCCTAGATTGGACTTGCCTCCTAGCGGTGCTCTGGAATCCTCACCCTTTGTTTCACCATATTTAATGTTTAAATTAGGGTTTTGATTTCAATTAGATTGGCAGTTCGAGTGTAGAGTAGTTTATTGTGCATGTTGTATATAATTTCTTGTTGCTTCTGTTTGATGAAGTCATATCATCTAACATTTTGTTCTTAGTGAAAGTTGATGGAAACTTCTGATGTTGTATTGGTCTTAACTGAAAAACAGGGCATAACCACCATAGGCCTTGCCGTCTAGCTAGGTGGAGTGTTTACTCCCCATGAGTATTCATTTTCCATCCATATGGAGTCCTTGCTTATCCTATTATTTAACATTATTTTGTTTATAAACAAACCAACCAAATGCTAACTTAGGTGGTAAATTAATGAGCTTATATGCAAGAGGTCTTGAATTTGAAGCTCATTAACCACATTTTGGTTGTTTTATTAATATTCTTGTTTTTTTAATAAATTCCGTACAGTGCCCCCTAAATTAGGTTGTTAAACTTTTTATATATTTTCTTTATGACGAATGGTTAGCACAAATTTTATGATGAACAAATAGGGTAGGAATTATGGACCTCAACTGAAGCTTATATGAGTAGTTGTGGTACCAAATGCTAGACATGTAGGACTAAAAGATCGACTCTAGTCTTGCAGTATCTGAACCCGATCTGACAATTACAACTAACTAAGCAAGAAATAGTATGGACCTATGGTGATAGATGATTGGTCATCTCGAATTATTGGTTACTTGTGTGGATTTGTGATCTTTCTTATACATAATCATCATCTGCTTATTAACATTGAGATCATTATCTTGGTCATTGATGCTACATTTTGTTTCTAATTTTACTTCTTAGAGTTCCAGAAATAAAACTTTTGGTTGATCGCCACAATGTCGGGTACAAAGCATGATGAGTACCAGACTCCCAACTTCTCTTGTTCCATACCTAATGCAATAGGGAGGGGATATATTGAGGTGCTTCCTTCTATTACCTGCATATATTTATCATTCTTTTCTATAAAAATTGCTTGAGGTTCTTCTGATTTTAGGTTGAAGACAGTGGTCTTCGTTGTAGCTTCTTTAGTAGCTGAAGAAGATGTATGTTCTAAGATCCAAATGTTAGAACTTGATTAGCGTCTCTACACGCAATTATATTATTACAAACAAACAAAAAAATATATGTTGTTGGTTGGTAATTGTATTTTAAGCTGTACATCATCTATTATTGGCGATCATAATAATTTCTTTTTTTGTGCAAGATATTGATAATTTGCTTTTTCTACAATTCTTACACCATGGTACAAAACTTTTTTTTTTTTTTTTGCTTAAGCAACTGTAATTACATTTGAGGAAGTGAATTGATATTCTACCTAGATGTCCTTTTGGTAATTGCTCTTATACATCATTTATATAAATGTTCAAGAAAACTAGACTTGTTTAGGATGTTCAAGAAGATGACTATCGACTCATCGATATGTTAACATTTCAGGACATTCTTAGGCTCTATACACCAAGAGGCTAAAATTCATGTCGGTTATCGCTCGATCCTGTGGATACCTTACCCCAGGTTTGTTAGTGTCATCAATCCTCCTTCTTTGATATCTAAAGCTTCATCAATAGTGTTCACTTGTTTCTTATGTGTTTGTATGTAGAGTATGCATATACTCTTCGGGTAACAGAGAAAAGTGACTTGAAAAGTGACTTATAGAGAAGAGTGACATATACAACTTTGGGGTTGTTTGAGACCGGCACCGGAAGAAGGCCAGTACAGGGGTAACCTCCATCTGCTTTCAGGAGACAGGATCCACATTGCTTCAAGTAGAGAGCTCAAAAAAGAGCAAGCTCTTCTTAAGTGCCATTCCAGACGATTATAATAAGTAGTTACGCTGCCATTTTTCCAATCTCATGGAATAGCATGGCCCGGGGCTAAGGTAACTCCAGTGGGAGAGCCGTGTTATGGGTGACCTTATCTCTTTTCTTGTTTGAGAAAGAGCGTGTGGTCAGGTTTTGCCTGAACAGAAGGCGACCTGCCGGGAGGTGAGATGACTTTTTTCGTAGTTGCAATCAATATATTTTTATTTTTAAATTGTGTATATATATATTTTTAAAATGAAAATGCAATCCACAACGTTTAAAAACTGTTGTATGATAAATTTTAGCAACGTTTATAAACGTCGTAAACTTTATTTACAATACTTTTAAAAATATTGTTGATATTACAACTACAACATATAAATATTATTTGTAACATTTGGGTAACATGATTCAATAGCATATACAATATTTTTAAAAACTTGTATATATTTGTTTTTACAATGTTTGTACACTGTTGTACAAAACTTATGCATAACATTTACTGAACGTGGTAGGTATTGTTTTTACCATATCTTTGAAATGTTGTTGAAATGATATTTATAATACGTTTTAAAAAGTATTTTTACAATATTTGGAAAAACTTGTAGAATGGTTTTTATCAGATTTTATAAATTGTAACAATATTTGTAAACTATTGTGGAAAGAACTTCTACAACATCTTCACGACGTTTAAGCAAACGTCGTGGAAGATATCATCCCTTTTACAACTTTGGATATAACAACTTTCTATTAAATGTTGTAAAAGTCCATTGACAATATTTTTTTAAAGTTGTAAAAGGAATTTTTTTTCTTGCAGTAATATTGATAATAATAGTGAAAATAATGCTAATAACAATAATGTTATAAGAACAGTCCACGGCCCAAAAATTCTCAAGCACATAACCTAAACCCAAACCTTATTCTTTTTCTTTTCTCTTTTCTTTTTCTTTTTGGTTCTGGCCCTGTTGGCCTGGCCTGGCTCATGCCATGTCCCAGAGCCCACACTTCTTTTGTTGGTATCTTTCATTTTCTTTTTTTCTTTCTTTAACTGGGCCCAATGGAACCCGGCCCACTCCACCTAGTCTAATCCCTGGCTCACAAATCACTTAAAGAAACCCTAGCATCAACTCTTTCCCTCCCTTTCCCTCATTTCATCCTTCACTCAACAGTAATGGCAAATCCTAACCCTAAACTATACTCACTATCTCACCTTCTCACTTCACTCTCCACAACACGTCACGACCCGCACCCGCTTTTCGGATGCGAGTGCGTGTCCAAGTCCAGCCTACGTCGCAGTATCGACGGTAGTACGCTGTCTAGTCCGCAATAAACAAAATATTCATAAAATACTATCTTTATTGCTCATTTACAACAACTAAATCAAATTTCCAATATTCACAAGTTTTATATTTAAATCAAATACAATGTATCACAAAATCTAATACAACAAATTTAAACTATCTAACTAATCTCTTTGTTTTAGCCTTCAAGTTCACCCGTATCTCCCCAATGCTAAGAGTAGTCGCGACTAACCTGAAAAATTGGTTTCCAATCAGGAATGGAACGAGTACATTCTAACAGCAGTTCCAACAATTGACAAAGTCTATAAAGCAGAAAATAGTAATAAAATACATGATGGATGGATAAGGAGAGAATCATGGTATCAAAAAGCATGAGAGCATGGTAATAAAGACAAGGTAGTAATATGAACCATATAAACAACTCAAGCAAAAACCATACTATATAGCAAGATTGCATCTAACTAGTGAGTTGAAATACTGCTTTCGACATGTGAACGGCTAAAGGGTAAATTCGGCCAACCGCACGTGTCGTCTGCGGTTGCTATCATTCACGATTAGACCAATGGGATAGAACTGGTAGTTCACACATCTACTAAGATATTTTTTCGTCCGACTAGTACTCATGGATTCAATAGATCAAAAATATGGTAATATATTAGTCACGAAAATAACATATAAAGAATCCATAAACTACTACATCGTGTAACCATCGTGTCGAGAATCTAACAGACAATCAATATAAAATAATACTAAATACATGAATCATATAAGTTATCAAATTTGAAAACTATCAGAAAATATACTCGCTTGGGTCCTTTGCTGATGAAACCGATAATCCCGATGGGTCCAGGATAATCCAATTTGCCTTGGATTGATGTGAAGAAGTTCGGAATCGCAAGGAGAATAGAATATGATTAGTCACGGTCAATGATTTCATCATCGAAAGATAATTCATATTTTTTAACTAACTATTTTAGAAAATATTTATAAACTTTATAAAACATATTAAGAAAGATTGTTAAGAAAATACCAATTAATTTTCTTAGTCAAAATAATATTTAGTTTAAAAGGTATTTATTAATCCCTTTTTGACTCTTATTTATTGATAAAATCTATCAGAAAATATTTATAATATTTAACGACTATATTTTTATAGTCAAGGTATTTTAGATAAATATGTTGTAAATCTACAAAATCATTTTAGGGCTCAAAATATGAATTTGTCAAAATACCCCTTTATGTCGAAAGCTATATTTTAGAATACCGTAATATAACAATATTTTTTTGATTTGTAAACGAATTTAACAATAGATGTAGGGCCAAGCCCAATTTTATCAAAATACACTTTTTAGGTCAAAAGCTATAGAAAAAATATTACGATAATTCATATATATATTGAAGAAGAGACTTTTATTGATGTATTAGGTGCAAAATGCCGAAGCCTACAGGTATACGCGCCACGCGCGAGAAGACAGCAAAAACAAGAAAAGACCACAATCGCAAAAGGGTGCCAAAAATGGCACCTCGCCATAGCGACGACATGCCTAAACGGCAGTGGAGGTGAAAGCCTCCCAAAAGCTAGGCGGGGAGTGACGGCAGCGCCGGGCCGCTTTACGTACTTATCTAGCGGCCTCCCTGATTAGTTGGTCAGAGTTGTATTGGCGATCTTCATATCTCCATTTGTTTCGATTTTTCCACAGAACCCATATACCGGCGGCCGCGACGATCTGATGACCATGAGATCTGCTGCAGTTGACCGGGAGATCGTTGAGGCCGCCCGGCTGGTGGTCATGCCGGTATTTAGAGGAAAGAATCTTCCACAACTATGTCGAGAGGTCGTCAGAGAGAAGTATGTGCTCTGCGATTTTAGCATGATGAGATGAGCAGCAGTGGCTCCGCGAAGCCAGGCTGAAGTCGAAGGATATTATGATATCGTCGGTGGGGAGTTTTCGCCTATGGGCTCTCCAATTCAAAATGGACCATTTGGTTGGGATGCACGCCTGCCAGAATGGAGCAGTATAAGGAGCCGGGGCACCAATGCCTCTCGCCACAATCCTAGCCGAAGCTAAGGAGAAAGTTCCGTCGGGATTGGGCGACCACCACAAAGTATCCGGGGTATAGACGATCCTTAGGTCCGCGGCAACGATGCCGTTGACCGCCTCTGCACCAAGCCGAGTTCTGACCCTGTCCCATCTCCAACCAGAGGTACTGTCCCACAGCTGCTAAATTTCATGAGGAGGTAAGTGAGTCGGAGACTGCTGGACCACCTCATCCCCAAGCCAACGTTCGTGGAACATCGATGAGCAGCCGTCCCCGAGCTTGAGACGAATAAGGGGTTCGACGAGGCTCCGGCCATGGAGGATGCGCCGCCATGAAGCTGAAGATCTGGTATTGGCGACGGCAGACACAGGGTGAGAGAGTTTGAAATATCTGGCCATCATGAACCTAGTCCAAAGTGACTTGTCCGAGCGCTGCTTCCACCATAGTTTCATAGAGCAAGAGTCGATAATGTGGGGTAGTCTGCTGAATAACAGTCCTCCCTCCTCAGTATGTTTGGCCATGGTATTCCAGCTGGCCCAGTGGTCTTTATCCTTGCCGTCGGAGTGACCCTAATAGAAGTTGGCAAATAGGGCTTCAAGTGAGTAAAGAACTTTTTTTGGAGGGGCACAAACGGCAAGGGTGTAGATGGGGATGGAGGATAGGACATGCTTGATCAGAATCAACTTGCCACCCGGGGATAAGGTCGTGTTGTGTCATCCCTCGATTTTGGATCTGATTTTACTAACTAGATTTGTAAAGATGCATGTATTAGACTTGCCATAAACCAATGGACAGCTCAAGTAGGAGAACGACGGATAAGCAGTAGAGAAGGAAGTCAGAGTGGAGAGCGCCACCGAGTGAGTCCTGTCTACTTTGTGGTGAGTGTAGATGACGCTTTTGCTGGTGTTGATGCACTGGCCCGAGCATCTAGCGTATTTCTCCAACGTAGTGTGAACCACCTCGGCAGATTCGATATCTCCAGCCGAGAAAATAAGAATGTCATCAGCATAGGCAAGATGCGTGATCAGTGGGCAACCGGTAGTAGTGTAGAAGTGATAGAATCTAAGAGTATTGGCCATGCTTTTGAGGTTTCTGCTGAGAGCTTCTGCCACGATAATAAAGATGGTAGGGGAGAGAGGGTTGTTTGCCATTAAAATTGTTTTGATTGAAATCTTAATACAAACAGAACAGTGATACAATATAGGACTTAGATGTAGTCCTAGGAGTACACTTTTGTTTAAGCTGGGTCCTTAGTGCCAATGGAGCGAGTGGTAATGCGTTGACTCCGTTGACCGGCTGACGACGGTTATCGGTTCTCTGAAGGTGTTGATTGCTCTGGGTGCTGGAGCTTGCTGAGAGGAGGAAGACGTTGAGTGTCTAGGACTGCCTCTCTGGTGATGTGAGTCTTGTGTTCTGAGTCTCTGTGTGTGTGTGAAGGGGATGATCCTTCTATTTATAGTTTTGCAGGCTGGCTGCTCATGCGCGCATGTAGGATGCGCCGGTGTGGGAACGCCACGTGGAGGTTGCTGATGGAGGCGCATGGATGCTGTGCCCTGATCGAGAGGGAGAACTCTTCATACTGCTATTGTGAGCCGGCACGTAGCAGAGAGAAGATCTTTCCGTTGCTGAAATCTCGGATGAGTTGAGTCAAAGGACACGTGTCGACGACTCATGGTTCGAAGATCTCGGATTTGGTGGAGAGTAGTGATCTGGTGAGCTGCGCCTTAGATTGGGCGCAGGAGGAGGCTGCGGCTCATAACCTTTAGGAGTTACAAACCATTTGGGGCGCATGGCTTTTGAGGCGCATGCAGGCGACTTTCCTTCTGTCTTTCGGGATCAGAGAGCAGTCTGAGGCGCATGGCTTTTGAGGCGCATGCTGATTTGGACGCATGGCCGTAGAGGCACATGCGGATGGTGGAGTGGCCACGTGGCAGTAGCCATCGAAATAAAGTCATGATGATGCTGACGTTGCCGACGCTTCGTTTTCTGAATAAAGCTGTCAATTGTTCAGACTTTGGGAGGCGTGCTGCCAACTCTGTCAGTTCAGTATTTAATGTTGGTGACGTTCGATGGACAGCTGAGTGGGCGCGTCGGTTGGCGTTCCACTCGGTATGGAGATGTGTGAGGGCGCACCCTCTATGATGCGCCGAGTACTGTAGGGCGCGTCTGTATGATGCGCCTGATGCCGAAGGACGCATCCGTGTGATGCGCTGTTTGGCTGGCGCATCGGACATGTCTTTTAATGATGCGGCTATCTCGCTCTTCGAGTGCCATAAATAGCCGTTTGGCTGAATTCGAGGCGTCCGGTTCATCCATTTAATGTAAATTCATTGCACGGAATTCGGAGGGCCATCCACTTGGCGCGTGGGTTTGATCTGCCTGGCCTATAAATAGTGGCATGGAGAGAAGATTTGCTTCTCATTTCCTCACGTTCTTCCAACATGAACTTGAACATGCGGGTGCATTCTGTTGACGAAGTGCTCCCGAGGGTGAAGATGAGACGCTATGTTGTCTTCGATGCACTTGAAGGTGACTGTTACATCCAAAAGACGGAGTCGAGGGCTTCTGAGGCAGGCGGAAGGTGCATGTTGCATCCAAAGATAGGGATGCTCGAGCCTCGTCTCCGTTATTCCGGAAGAGCCGTAGATCGGAATGGCGGTGCAAGGCTCTCTCTTCCTTCAAAGTGGGTGTCGCCCACTTTGATTGTGTTGAAAGCTGCTCCTTTAGCCGCGGTTTCGATCACGGTCTTCCTTCAACTTTGGAGGCTCTTTCGAAGCCTCCCCTGGCCACAGCATTTGCGGTGCTCTTCTCTTCCTTGGTTCCAGCCAGAGGGTTAAATGCTTTGTGTATTGAAGCATTTATCGGGCGAGCCTGGTTGGAAGAGCGGCACATAACTGGGCTCTGCTCGGCCAGGTGAGCCTGGCTGGAAGAATTTGGCTGAAGGGATGCACATAACTGAGCTGCTGAAGAGATGATAGGATGCGCCTGGATGGAGGCGCATGATATCTGCTGCGCCTTACTGGTGGCGCATAGTGATGCTGCGCCTATCTAGAGACGCATGGTGGCCGCTGCGCTTATCTGAAGGCGCATGGTGGCCGCTGGCTGTAGACTTAGGCTCTTTCCTTTGTAGAAATTCTCCTTTGTACAACCTTTTCTAGACATGTAATAGACTTTTATATATAAATAAAAAGTCCCTCTTCAAATGTCTATACTTATTGACTTTGCTGTGAAGTTCTTCGTTTGAGTTCTAGCGTATGTCTGGCGCATGGGCTTTCTGGTTGTGAAATTCCATGCTTCTACAAGACCCCCTTCAAAGTTTTCAAAACTTTTGAACAAGTTTTGGAATACTTTGAATAAGAAGCATGGAGGTCAGGGCGCATGATTTCTGGGCGCATGCCTGTTCGGGCGTATGCTTTTCTCAGTTAATGATGATGGTGCCTCGGTAACCGAAAAGATTAATGATGATATTTTGGTTTTATTTGCTGCTATCCTTGCACAGAACCCGAGGCGACGGCTGAGATCACACGTCATCTGTTCACGCGTGCGACCCAGCCCTATAAATAGGTAAGAGCCCTAACTTCTCCTTCTTCTAGAGAATGGCTCCCAAGACTCCTCGCGGTGCTGCCGGCAAGGGGAAGGAGAAAGCGAAGGAGTCTGTCAATGAGGATGTACCTATCACTCTTGTGCCTCTTGCCGACGTTCGTCCTGAGGTGACAGGTGAGTTTCGTCTCTGCTTTGGGCCCTGTGCCCTAACTGCCGACGCGTATAGACTTTGGTCTTTGATGATACGCCGAGGTTCTGTCCTGCCGACGTGCATAGGTTTATACCTTTATCATGCACCGAGGTTTTAATGGCTGACGCGCATGGGTTTTATTCCCTGAAGATGCGCCGAAGCCTTTGCTGACGCGCATGGGATCACGCTCTGATAATGCGCCGAAGCTCCAATGCCAACGCGCATGGGCTTACGCCTTGATGATACGCCGAGACATGTTGACGCGCATGGGCCTATGCCCTGATGATGCGCCGAAGCAGATGCGCGTGGGTCCATACCCTGATGATGCGCCAAAGCAGATGCGCATGGGTTCATACCCTGGCAATGCGCCAGTCTGCCTGACATATTTTGTCTTTTTTTGGCCTGACTTCCACTTTTGTTGTGCCAGTGTCGATGACAATCCCTTTGTTGAATGAGGTCCTCCTGGACGCTTCTCTTTGCCAGATGGGAGTTGATTTTGATGAGGCGGTGATCAACCCTGCAAAGGATGCTATCCTTCAGGACCAACCTCGTGAGAGGATGCTACAAATCCAGGTCCAGTTGCCGCTTTTCCTCCAGAGTATGATGGAGAGCGGTAAACTGAAGTCTGCTGATTCTGAAGGTGTGACCTTCTTAAAGCCTGCCTTCTTGTTTGGCGACCGATTAGTCTCTTCCGAGGCGAAGATATTGAAGATCAGAGAAGACTGGTTCTTTGCTGCTAAGGGCATGATGTTATACATGCGGCAGGTTGACCGCCAGTTGCCATTGACAGCCTTTTATCGTCTAGCTTCGAAGAGAAGGATGGGTTGGGAACTTACTCCTTCTCAAGGAGGTGCCTTGGGGGGCTCCCTTTCGATTGACACCACCTCGAACCAGCGAGACACCTTGACCGCTTCACGAACTGGTTCTTCGTTCAGTTACCGAGCTTTGCGTCCCGGGAGCATCTATAGTGAAGTCCCAAATGACACGTTTTCCTTCAGTGCCCCGACTTTTGTAAATCGGATGCTGACGTTGAAGGTCACGTATCCGACAGCTGGTTTTAGAGTCGAAGGTTGGTGTCACTACATCCCAAAGTGGGACGAGTTGACCTCCTGGGTGCTTTCCAGGTTCAAAGTTGAGCTTAAAGAGATAGGGCTGACTGCCGCCATTCGGGCCACGCAGGCAGGCGTGGACGTCAATAAGTCGATGTTCCTTGCGCTGTTGGAGCTTTTCAATGCCCAGACTGGCAGCTTCTTTACTCCAGTGGGGGAGTTGGGATTGGCCCTTCATGAGATGTACGAAGTGTCCAAGCTTCCTTGGGGCTCGGAACCGTACGAGGAATATTTCCCATCGAATGAAGAGATCCAGGTCTTGGAAGATAAGGACCCGGAGATGATGGCCGTTTTCAAGGAGGTGACGAGCCATCATTATCTGATGCACCGGAGGGACAAGGGTAAGACCCAACCTCACGTGACTGCTTGGAGGGACTATGTCTTCAGGCAGGATTTGGCGGATCCTTCGAGGATCCGGTTTGCGACTCCGCAGGGCTTGACACCCGCGGAAGTGAGTTCTGAAATAACCCGGCTGGACGAGAAGACCCCACATTCAAATGAGAGCGGCAAGAACACGTACAGCTGTTTCTGGCACTGCGCGCACCGGATGTCATCTAAGGCAGTGTTGACGGCCTACTTGATGATATGGCTCCGGGATTGCATATTTGCAGGGGGATCCGGTGCTGTTGAGAGGGTACATCGGAATCTCATTTTGCCTGCAGTAAAGTTGGCCTTTGGACGACCTCTGGCTCTCCTCCCCGCGATGGTGTGCAACCTGCTGCGCGGTTTGAGGTCTTTTGCTGATGATGTGATCCACGAGAAAGGTAATAATGACAACTTTCCCCGGGCCGAGCTGCCTTTCCATTATCTTATGGGGTGGCTGATCTTACATCATCCGAATGTGATGAGTCCTGGTCCTGAGGAGGACCATGTTGAAGGAGATGCCTTCATTCGCCGCTTCTACAAGAGGAAGTGGTCTTACACTGGCGTCCCCGTTTGTAGGAGGGTTTTGTCCTTCCTTCAGGGGTGGGAAATCGTGAAGGTTGGCCCGATCTTCAAGAATTTCGAGGCCGACCAGGATTTGGTTGATTCTGGCGAGGATGCGGTTACTTTGCCGAAATGGAGTTTTCGTTGGTTGCAGAGTATTCGGCCTTCGCATCTGGTCTACCGTAATCAGAACAGGTGTTATCTGGAACCGTACTTGCCAAGCCGATTTGCTCGTCAATTTGGCTACACTCAGCTAATGCTGCGGAATCCCAGTAGCAGTCTAGGCTTCATCGGGAGTTTGCTGGATGGAGCTCGAGGCTGGCAGTATTATAACGCTGGATGTACTAGCGTTAAGTTTACCACACCAGTTCGCAATCCTCGGCCGCCGATCTTATATCCGGCCGCCAAGCTGTATTGTACTATGAATACTATGTCTCCTGGTTATGACAGGGAGACTAGTTTCATCATTGGAACCCAGTTGGAGGCAACAACGAATATGTTGGTGGCAGCTCGGTCATATCGTCCGCCAGAATTGGCGGGGTATCGGGCTGCTGCTATGGCACCAGTGAGAGATCCGTCTGTCGGGAAAAGGCGGGCTGACCCAGAAGCTGGTTCTTCTGTACTGAAAAGGTCGAGAAGGACGTCGACCCTGAAGATTACGGAAATGCCACTTGTAACGCCAACGGGCTTAGCTCCCGCTGAGGTAAGGAGTGCTTCATAGTTCCAGTTTTTTTAGGTCATTGTGGCGACTTATGCTCTTCTTCTTGTAGGGATTGAAGAAGAAGTCTCGTGCTTCGAAATCGGGCACCAGTAAGCCGAAAGAGGTGGCAGGCTCTTCTGAGGAGCGCATTCCACCAACGATGATGTCTCCTGTGGAGGAGGGTCCCGAAGATGTTCCCGCGGAGGTTTTAGTATCTCCTGACTTTGAAGTCGCAACAACTTCTGGGATAGTACCATCTGCCGTGGAGGCCTTGGACGCTGAGGGTCCTACAGACTCGAGGCATCCTGATGATGAAGTGGATTGGAGTTCGTCGCCTTCTGGTGACGTCCCTCCAGCGTTGCAAGGGTCCGTTGCGGGGGCAGCAGAAGCAGTGAGGATAGAGGAGAGGGTTGATTCCCCTCCTGGTCATGATGAAAGGAGGTCGGCCGAATCATTGCCGAATCCTTCCTTGGCTTCAACCATGGACATAGAGATGGCTACCGATCAGGCGGTAGCGACAGATTTTGTCCCTGTAGAGGGATTTGAGAAGAATGAGACCCTTCTGCCGGTCTTGTCTCCTGGGGCTGGCCAGGAGATAAATGTCGATCTCCCCGTTTTGCCGGGGGAGGTAGCTGATGCAGATAGAACGTCGGGGGTAGAAGAGGTGGCCGTTGACGTCGGTGATTTCTCCAGTCTTGAGAAGGGTAAGGGTGTGGAACCATCTGTTGCTCCTTCCACTTGGGGTACTATCACGACGCATGTGCTGGCTCCTTCTGTTCCTTCGACTCCTCGGGCTAGTAGTCCGGGCCCTGTTGATGAAGAGCCTATTGCTGCCGAGGTTCAAACCTCTCAGATCGAGGTTGGCGGATCTTCCTCCGGTCCGCAAACTGTAGTAGCTCCCTCAACTCCTGCTATGACGCCGCAGGTGCTGGCGGAAGCCGACGGGTATGTGAAGTTCCTCGTCGAGGGAGTGTACAAAATGCTGGAGAAAGGTGTATCTGCAGTGATGGATGCCAAGGGAAGCTTTGCGACGGCAAAAGCTTTGGCAATGCCTTGTATCGAGCTGATCAGCATTCACCAGGGCCATGACCATATGGCCGAAATTCTGGAGGTTTCGGTGATGGAGCTGGACGAGCGGCTCGCGGAACTGCAGCGCATCCAACGAAATGACCTCTCTGTCTTGATAGATGCAGAGATAGGGAAGTTGATGGCTGAAATCGAGGCTTCCCATCGAGCCGATGTGAGCAGTTGGGAGCGTGAAGTGGCTGGGACTGAGGCTGCGGCGGAGCAGTTGTCTCAATCTATGGAGAAGACGATGGAGAAGCGGGCTGCGGTGGACGCTAACATCGCAGAGGTTGATGCTCAGATGCGCCGTCTTGAAGACCAGCGGGCCCAACTTCAACTAGAAGCTGATCGTGTCCTGGCTGAACACGTGGCATTCAAGCAGGAGGAAGCGACTCTTACTCAGCGGACCCTTTCTTTGGCTCAGCAGCGACGACAGCTTGATGAGAAGTATGAGAGTAAAACTTTCGCTGAGGCTGTCGGGTTAATGCGTCAAGAAGCCGAGCTGCGAGTCCAGGCGACTGTGGAAACTCGCACTGCCGATCTGAGACGTCGAGTCAGAGAGCTCTCATCCCATCCTGGAGAGGATCGGGGACTGTAGCTTCTCTTCTTTTTATGTGTTTTTGCAACTCTTGCTGGAGGAAATAGCATATTTCTGTACTCCCTTTTTTGAAAAATAAAGAAATATACTATCTTTATGATGTGTTCATTTTTGATCTCATGAACTTGATGATTTATGTGGACCTATTATCTTTTGCGCACCTTGGTTTTTAGGTACAGATAATAAGTTTGAAGGAACCAACATGTTTGCTCAGAGGTAATGTGGACATGGCAATCATTAGGTTCAAATGATAGAATCCTCCTACTCAGAGGTATTTATGGACGTGGTAGGAATGATCCTGGGGGATACGCTGAACAACTCAGAGGTAATGTGGACGTGGAAGTTCTGTGATCAATGTACGACAACACATGAGTTGTTTGTACGGGATGTTTACTCAGAGGTAATGTGGACGTGGTAAACATGAAGGATAGCGTAAGCTTTACGAAATGTAAGGTTCCGCTTTGTAGGATGTAGAGAGACAACTCAGAGGTAATGTGGACGTGGTTATCTTTCTACGGAAGGATGCCACGGAACAGCTGGGTTCCGGAAGCGTTTGATTTTGTATAAAGAGGTTGTTTGGGGAAATACATGTCTTGGAGGATGTCAAGAATAGTACTTCTTTAGGAACTTGCCGTTGATGGGCATCATGAACAAGTCCCCATTGGGTTTGGCGAGCCGGTAAGCACCGTTTGAGTATACCGTCTCAATGATGAAGGGTCCTTCCCATTTGGGCTCGAACTTTCCTGGTGTCTTGTGAGTTAACACCATTGGCCTTCTGACTGCTAAAACCAGGTCACCAACTTGGAAAGTTCTTTGCTTGACCTTCTTGTTGAAAGCCTGTGATATACGGGCTTGGTAAAGTTCGATGCGTTGTTGAGCTAGGAGACACTTTTCGTCAAGTGCCTCCAGTTCCCGCAGACGACGACGTTGATTGTCTTCTTCTGTGAGATCGTTTGTGATTGTCACGCGGAACGAAGGTATCTGTATCTCGAGAGGCAGTACTGCTTCGCTCCCGTAGACCAGGGAGAATGGAGTGTTGCCTGTTGGGGTCCGTACCGTTGTGCGGTAGGCCCAAAGGCATTCGCCAAGCTTTTCGTCCCAGTCGCGTTTGTTGGATGACACGACCTTTTTGAGCAGCCTGACGATAGTTTTGTTGAACGCCTCGGCCAATCCGTTTGCTGTCGGATTGTAGGCGGTTGAGGCCACGTTTTGAATGTGATTCTTGTCACAGAACCTGCTGAAAATATGGCTGATAAACTGAGGACTATTGTCATGGATGATCCGCCGGGGTACCCCAAAACGGTAAATGACATGGTGTTTGATAAAGCTGACCACCCTGGAGCTTTTTACTTCCGCTAGTGGGACTGCTTCCGCCCATTTGGAGAAGTAATCGGTGATGGCCAGGATGAAGCGGTATCCTCTCGATGAAGGAGGGGTGATTGGCCCTACAATGTCCATGCCCCAGGCTTCGAAGGGCCAGGAGGCGACTGTAGGATGTAGCGGCTCCGACGGTGTATGTATGAAGTCTGCATGAAGTTGGCATGCATGGCACTTCTTAGCATATTCCACTGCGTCGACAACCATGGTTGGCCAGTAGTAGCCCATACGTCGCAGTCGATCTTGCAACTTAGGACCTGGTTGATGAGCTCCGCAAGTTCCGTCATGAGCTTCTCGAAGAGCTTCGGCCGCTTCTTCGTTAGACAGGCATCGAAGGAGAAGCCCGTCGAAGGAGCGTCGGTACAGCGTTTTAGTGGCTGTATCGTAGTAGAATCGAAGAGAGCGTCTCCTGACTGAGACGGCTTCCTTCGGGTCTTCCGGAAGGATTCCGTAGACAGCGAAGTCGATAAACGGGAACCTCCAGTCTCGGACATTAACCCCAGTGTTCGTCGGCATGGCGTGGGCCACTTGCAAGCACAGGTTGTTTCTGGGACAAATCAGGTCTCGGCCAGTCACCGTAACATAATATTGAGTCCCAAGGGGTGCGGCCAATGAGGCTGCGAGGCCAGCCAGAGCGTCAGCCTCCAAGTTTTGTAAACGGGGGACATGTTCGATGAAGAACCCGGTGAAGGTTGAAATAATGTTCAACGCGACTTTATGATAAGGGATTAAATCTTCATGGCGAACCTCGTATTGCCCCCGAATCTGGTTTACGACGAGTTTCGAGTCGCCGTAGGCTTCCAGATGATCCACCCCCAGCTGTTGTGCTAGCTGGAGTCCCATGACGAGTGCGTTGTACTCAGCAACATTGTTGGAGCACGGCTTCGAAAGAGAGTATGCGCGCTGGATGACCAGCTGATCGGGGGAGACCAAGACTACCCCCACTCCTGCGATGGTTTGGCCGTTGGGGCCCGTTCTTGAAGCGCCATCGAAGAACATCCGTCAAACGGGGCTTTCTTCGGTGACGTTAGATTTTTGGACTTCATCCGGGATGTCTTCATAGAGTTTCGAAGATTCTGGGATGGGGTGTGCAGCTAAAAAGTCAGCTAGAGCCTGACCCTTGACCGCCTTCTGCGGGACAAACACCATGTTGTATGGCGTTAGTAGGATCGCCCATGTAGCCAGCCGGGAGTTTAATGACCCTGGCTTCGTCATGAGAACTCTGAGCGGATTGACTCGGGAGATGACGTGAATTGTCTGGCCCGAGACGTAATGACGAGTCTTCTGAATGGTAAACACCAAAGCCAAGCACTCCTTTTCAACGGGGTTGTAGCGGTGTTCGGCCCCGATGAGCGTTCGACTGAGGTAGTAGATTGCTTGCTCGTAGCCTGCATCACAGTTTTGAGCGAGTAAAGCGTCGAGGGAATGATCCATGGCACGGACGTAGAGGAGGAATGGTTTGCCGGCGACAGGTGCCACTAGGACTGGCGGGCTTGTCAAGTAAGCCTTGATGTCGTCGAAAGCCTTTTGGCACTCCTCTGTCCAGACGTAAGAGACTCCCTTCTTCATGAGCTGAGTAAAGGGTTGACATTTACCGGAGAGGTTTGCTATGAACCTCCGGATGTATGCCAGACGTCCCTATAAGCCCCGAAGTTCTCGAAGGTTCTTCGGAGGGTCCATGTTGAGGATGGCTTTAGTCTTCTCGGGATCGACATGAATGCCTTTTGCCGTGATGACAAAGCCCAAGAATTTGCCGCTAGAAACCCCCAAGAAGGATTTAGCGGGGTTCATTTTGAGTTGATGTGCCCGCATGAGATCGAAGACCGTCTTCAGGTCCTGTAGGTGACCTCTTTTGAGGCGGCTCTTGACTGCGATGTCGTCAACATAGCACTCAACTGTCTTGCGAAGATGTTGACGGAAGATGGTGCTCATAGCTCGCTGGTACGTTGCACCGGCGTTCTTCAAGCCGAAGGGCATTACTGTGTAGCAGAAAACACCCTTTGGAGTCCTGAATGACGTGTGTTTTGCGTCATCGGGGAACATCTTGATTTGATTGTAGCCTGAATACCCGTCCATGAAGGACATGCGTTCAAAGCCACATGTGTTGTCGATCATTACATCGGTGATTGGGAGCGGGAATTCATCCTTCGGGCAAGCAGAGTTGAGATCCCTGAAGTCGATACAGACTCGTATCTTCCCATTCTTCTTGGTGACAGGGACGACGTTGGCTACCCAGTCCGGGTGTTGTTCCTCACGGATGAAGCCACTGGTCAAGAGCTTGTCCACCTCCTGATCGATGGCGTTCATGATGTCCGGGCGGAAGCATCGCTGTTGTTGTTTGATAGGTTTGGAATCTGGTAAGATGTTCAACCTATGCATCGCGATCTGTGGATCGAGACCCGGCATGTCTTCGTAGCTCCAGGCGAAGACGTCAATATATTCCTTAGCCAGTTGGACTAAAGATTCTCGGTCTTCTCCTTCCAAGCTTTTGCTGATAAAGATGGGTTTAGAAGAAGACCCATCCCCGAGGTCGATTTGCTCGACTTCGTCTTCGGTGGGAGGTTCTCGTAACTCAAAACGAGACTCCCATTGTTCTCCTAGGCGTTGAGCCCAGGGTTCCTCTTCAAAGGGTTCCGGCGGTTGGTCTTCGCCTTCATCTTTCTGAGGTTGCGTCGATGTCATATTAGCTGACAGCACTTTCCTGAAGACTGATCCGATACTGGTATCGGAATCCCATGTCGATGCTTCCGACGAGTGGGAATGTTCTATGTCTTCTGCGTCTGAACTCTCTGGAGTTGATGGCGGCGTGACATAGCCTAACCCCCGTCGAGTCCGATTATAGTAATCCTGTGGCTTTCCATTGGGCATCGAAAGCCGGACAGGAAGATGTCGACCCTTGCCGTAGTTTAGGCCTTTATTGCTTTTCAGGTCGTAGCCCATCTTTTGGATGATGTGCTTAGCCGTATCTGTGTACCGATAGACTTGTACTCTGCCGGTATCAGGTTCGGGCTCGATTGACGGGAGGTTCCGACGACGCTCGATTTTGCCCGAGATGATGGTGCCTTCGTCTCGGCTTCGTGGAGGGACTATGAAGACTCCTTGAGACGGGACTATTTGATTGTGGTAGACGGTCGTTACTTGTGTTTGCAATGACCGTAGAGCGTTGTCTAATGTATACATGGCATTCCAGTGTGGAAGACAAGAATAATTGAAAGACACTCTATTATTGATAAAGTACGAGATTTTATCCCGTAGGATTACATTGTCGAAGGAGGGTGCGTCTACATCAGCAGAGATATATTCGCCAAGCTCCTCATCTGTAAGCACTGGGGCCGGATCAGGAGAGTCCTCCACCGCTCTGACTTTGGGGTCTGAGAGGGTTATGTGAGCCCTCTCCGGCATCTTGGATGACTGCGGCGGCTTGCCTTTAAGACGCACCTTGAGGGGTGCCTCGGTTGCGCCTCCGATGAGTGGCGCCTTCCCTTGTAGTTTTACCACCAGGGGAGCCGTTGTTTGTGGTGGCTTTCCCTTGAGGCGTATCTTCAGGGGAGCTTCGCGAACCGGCGCTTTTCCTGATAGCTTGATGCTCATTGGAGGCGCCTTCTGGGGTGGTTTCCCCTTCAGACGGATTTTCAAGGGGGCGTCAGGAGTCGTCTCAGGCTCCATGTCCGGCTCTGTTGCCGTCTCTGCCTCATCATCAACGTCATTGGCTTCCTCCTCATCAATAGGCTTGTACAAGTCGGAATCGGTGAAGTAGGCCTCAATCCATTTGAAGGGATCAATATCTGCAAACTCCGTCCGGATGACGCCGTTGGTGGATACATATTTCATGCATTGGTGGAGCGTGGAGGGCACCACCATGTACTCATGTAACCATGGTCGTCCGAGTAAGATGTTGTAGTTGACCTCGGCATCCACCACATAACAAGTCACCTCAGTTTTGAGGCTGCCGATGTGACACTTCAGCCGGATCTTGCCCAGTGGCTCGCTCTTGCTAGCGTTGAAGCCACTGATGGTCGTATTAGAGGGCGCCAGCCGGTACATTGGGATCCCCAGCTTTGATAGCAGCGCCTTTGGAATGATGCTTAGGGAAGACCCCGGATCGATCTGAATCCTGCTCACCTTTACCGAACCGATGTACCCTGTGTAATACAACGGTCGGTTATGTCGGTGATGCTTGAGCAGCATGTCTTGTTGGGTGAAGGTTATGTTTGGGATAACTTCATCCGCACAATGACAGTGTACACAAGTAGTTGGGAGGTCTTCAGGCTGCTTGACCTGACTGAGAAAGGATTCGGCATCCTTCAGAGCTTCGCAGAGAGCTTCTCGGGAGTCCTTGGAGAGACGCAGGAGCTCGAACAAAGATAAGCGTGCAGGAGTACTGGCCAGTTGTGCCAGAATGTCAAAATTGTGGGGCTTGGCTAGCCCCGAAGCATTTTCTTTCCGCAGAGGTCTGTCGAAACGGGCCTCCACTTGCTTTTGTTTATTGGCTGCTGAGGGCTTGGATGGACCCTCCTCAGGGATGGTGCCAGGAGGCACCACTTCGGCGGCAGCTTCACCGGGCTGGGAGTTCTGTTGTGCACGCGTCTGCACAGGAAGCGCCTCTTCCGTTGAAGAAGAGACCGTGCGGCAAGACTTGATCTTCCTGCCTTTTGCTTTGGAGATAGGGCGTACCTCCGGTTGAGTTACCTCGGAGATGAGGTCGGGGTGAACCCAGAGGACCTCTCATCGAGATGTGGTGAGTGGGACAAGTCCACTCACATTGTCACGGGTGGGTGGCAAGTTCACCACCTCCATTGTCGCCTTAGGGATGGGGACGACGCCATCTTGTGTGGTAGTCGACGGCAAGGTGCCGAACTGAAGTGACACCACATTAGCTGACACCGTCTTCTCTTCGTAGTCGACGGAGATTACATCTCGGGTTGTCCACCTTCCCGACTTCATCGGGCCGTTTTGGGTCCGGAAGCTTGATCTTGTCACCCTGCTTCAGTATCTCAAAGAGTTGCAGGGTGTCGTCATCATTGAATGAATAAACCTCCTTGGGTCTCGGTGCCAGTGGAGGCTTTTGAGTAGGCGCAGATGCGCCCTTTGAGGCATTAACAGTCAGTCAATGCCTGTTTTCCCTTTATTTCTCGTCCGGAGTTGTCGGTTGCGGACTTTTTCTCCTTATCGTCAAAGGCGGGGAAGCTAACACCCAGAAGACGTGAATTGGCCGCCTTCTTCTCTGCAGCTTCAGCTTCAATGATTAGGGAGCTCCAGTCGGGAGGGGGAGTAGAGTTAAGCCAGAGCTTTACTGCAGGCAGCATGTTCATACTGCAAGCGGAGAGAAGCGCATGTTCTGGCATGCCTGGAGGTAGCCTGAAGCAGGCCTGACGGAAGCGTTCGATGAATACCCGAACCGTTTCCTTGTCCTTCTGGCGTATCTCAATGAGAGACGCCATCGTCATGTCCTTTCCACCGTCGTAGAAGCGGTCGAGGAAGAGGCGTGTCAGGTCGTCGAAGGACGATATGGAATTATCGGGGAGGCTGCAGTACCAGTCATACGCCACCCCTTTCAGGGCCCCAACAAAGATGCTGGTGAGAAGCGCGTCCTCCTTCGGAAGATGCCCTGTCTGCGACTGGAAGTACGTCAGGTACCGTCGTGGAGAGTCCTTCCCGTCATACGGCGTGAGTGTTTGTGGTTTATACTTTGGGGGATAAACCACCTTGCTACTCAAGGGGATAAGGCTGGGGAATGCCCATCTTCTGGCGCTCCTCCTGCCTGTTCTTGGACTCAAAGCGCTCCCGCAGATCTTTGATCATTTCGACCACATCCTCCGTGGAGCTAGGAGCCGGGGAAGGAGGTACCACCTGGAGTGGAGCGTTTGAGGGTTCCGACGTCCGGGGTGCTTCTGTGTCTGAGGGTGTCCGTTGGAGGGGCACACTCGACTCTCCATTGGCTCCTGGGTCGGGACCATTCGAAGGTGTCCTGATCAAGGCCGACCGCATCTCAAATACTGCTTGAGTCAGTGCTTGCATTGAGGCAGAGAGGGTTTTGAGTCCTCCCTCTAGCGAGTCTATGCGCTGGACAATGTCCTGTGGCGGCGCATCAGTCTCAAGATCACCCCCGGTCATGTATACTGTCATGACACGGCCGGATGTGGATGGATTAGTTGAGGCTTCGCTCTCAGCCTCGCTCTCATGTGGGGGAGTCACTTCTCCTGGTGTTTGGCCACCCCCAGCCACATTCAGGAATTCATCTTCGACAGGCGCATCTGCAAGGGCCTGACTGCCCTCAGCTCTGTCTTGAAGGGCCTCTTCGTTTCCAGCACTACCCCCGGCGGTGTCCTGGAGGACATTGTCATTTTGAGGGGCTTCAGGGAGGCCATCGTCGCCTTGATGAAGATCCGTCGCAGCTGTGCTTTGGACATCTTCGTCTTCGGAAGGAGGCTCGACAAGGGTCTGGCTACCCCCAGCTTCCTCCAAGAACTTCTTCCTCGACCGAGTGCTTTCGAACACTCCAGAGGTCGAGACAGCTGCCTTGGTTTTCCTCGGCTGGCTTTTGGATGAAGACGAGGAATTGGCAGTCGTCTTCCGGACAGATGAGGAATTGGAGATCACGTTGCATGAAGCAACCTTTAGTTCCTCTTCTGCTGACACCTTCGTCCCAAGGCGATGTCGGAGGGGTGTCGATGATTGTAGCCATTGGAAGACCGACTGCTTTGGTGGTACTGCCGTCTTGCAACAGCAGTTGATGGTGACCACCGCACAAGTGTGCCCCGTGAGAGGCGCATCGTGCTTGTTGGTCAACTCTCCTGACCGGCGCTTATGAGTGATCATGTTGCGCAAGTCGTTGGAGGAGAGTGCTACCCTCACACCCCTCTCAGGCGCATGGCAGGGCCAAGCGCCGGGGTGGTCGGGTGAGTGCTGCGCCCCCTGATCTAATACCAAGCAGGCATCACGATCAGTAGTGGGGGAACCACAGCATTTGAAGTGACTTGAACGGACCTCGAACGCACAACCAGAGGAGGCGCGGGAGTTCAAGACCACTGAGTTTGCCTCTCTCGGCTTGGTTGTGCACGCAGTGAATGCGCCTAAGCGAGATGAGGACTTTGAAGGTCGACTCGTTGTCGGTGCAGAAGCACTTGAGTCAACCTTGTACAGCTTGCCATCGGCAGCGCACGTGATTGTAAGCGCGTGCCTCTGGCCGGCTGCTAGCATAGCACGTTTATGGCGCATGGCCCGTGCCGCCTTGGATTTCTTCGTACCAGCCCGCTGGGGCGCATAGTACTCAGCATCCAAATTCTCCTCGCCATTACAGCGAGTGAGTCTTTCAAAGACAGAAGATCTTTGCGGCGCACCAGAAGTGATGCGCGGGGCATTGGCTGCGCCCCTGCTACGTCGACGTATCTTCTTCGCCTGAGAAGAAGATGGCTGGGAAACGTGGTCAGCCGCACGCTTCCCCGAGAGATGCGCTGCATCAGCGGGCGCACCTTGACTGCTGAGGACGTCAGCAGGAAGGGAAGGCTGGACGGGCGCATCCCCTTCAACGGTGGTGCCCGAGGCGTCAACTTTGTGCACCCAGACTGCGCGGGTCTTCTTCGGCTTCGACAGCCGCTTCGAAGGACTCGCACTTCCTTCAGAAATGAACTCTTCGTACGCCTGTTGATTGAGGCGCACTACCAGCATCTTGTGGGAGGAGCCCACCTTCACGTCGTCGGCCTGTGATACAACTTTCTCGGTAGAGGAGAAAGAAGTCCCCAGCAGAGTCACCAGCTTGTTTGCCATTAAAATTGTTTTGATTGAAATCTTAATACAAACAGAACAGTGATACAATATAGGACTTAGATGTAGTCCTAGGAGTACACTTTTGTTTAAGCTGGGTCCTTAGTGCCAATGGAGCGAGTGGTAATACGTTGACTCCATTGATCGGCTGACGGCGGTTATCGGTTCTCTGAAGGTGTTGATTGCTCTGGGTGCTGGAGCTTGCTGAGAGAAGGAAGACGTTGAGTGTCTAGGACTGCCTCTCTGGTGATATGAGTCTTGTGTTCTGAGTCTCTGTGTGTGTGTGTGAAGGGGATGATCCTTCTATTTATAGTTTTGCAGGCTGGCTGCTCATGCGCGCATGTAGGATGCGCCGGTGTGGGGACGCCACGTGGAGGTTGCTGATGGAGGCGCATGGATACTGCACCCTGATCGAGAGGGAGAACTCTTCATACTGCTGTTGTGAGCCGGCACGTAGCAGAGAGAAGATCTTTCCGTTGCTGAAATCTCGGATGAGTTGAGTCAAAGGACACGTGTCGTCGACTCATGGTTCGAAGATCTCGGATTTGGTGGAGAGTAGTGATCTGGTTTGCTGCGCCTTGGATTGGGCGCAGGAGGAGGCTGCGGCTCATAACCTTTAGGAGTTACAAACCATTTGGGGCGCATGGCTTTTGAGGCGCATGCAGGCGACTTTCCTTCTGTCTTTCGGGATCAGAGAGCAGTCTGAGGCGCATGGCTTTTGAGGCGCATGCTGATTTGGACGCATGGCCGTAGAGGCACATGCGGATGGTGGAGTGGCCACGTGGCAGTAGCCGTCGAAATAAAGTCATGATGATGCTGTCATTGCCGACGCTTCATTTTCTGAATAAAGCTGTCAACTGTTCAGACTTTGGGAGGCGTGCTGCCAACTCTGTCAGTTCAGCATTTAATGTTGGTGACGTTCGATGGACAGCTGAGTGGGCGCGTCGGTTGGCGTTCCACTCGGTATGGAGATGTGTGAGGGCGCACCCTCTATGATGCGCCGAGTACTGTAGGGCACGTCTGTATGATGCGCCTGATGCCGAAGGGCGCGTCCGTGTGATGCACTGTTTGGCTGGCGCATCGGACATGTCTTTTAATGATGCGGCTGTCTCGCTCTTCGAGTGCCATAAATAGCCGTTTGGCTGAATTCGAGGCGTCCGGTTCATCCATTTAATGTAAATTTATTGCACGGAATTCGGAGGGCCATCCACTTGGCGCGTGGGTTTGATCTGCCCGGCCTATAAATAGTGGCATGGAGAGAAGATTTGCTTCTCATTCCCTCACGTTCTTCCAACATGAACTTGAACATGCGGGTGCATTCTGTTGATGAAGTGCTTCCGAGGGTGAAGATGAGACGCTGTGTTGTCTTCGATGCACTTGAAGGTGACTGTTACATCCAAAAGACGGAGTCGAGGGCTTCTGAGGCAGGCGGAAGGTGCCTGTTGCATCCAAAGATAGGGATGCTCGAGCCTCGTCTCCGTTATTCCGGAAGAGCCGTAGATCGGAATGGCGGTGCAAGGCTCTCTCTTCCTTCAAAGTGGGTGTCGCCCACTTTGATTGTGTTGAAAGCTGCTCCTTTAGCCGCGGTTTCGATCACGGTCTTCCTTCGGCTTTGGAGGCTCTTTCGAAGCCTCCCCTGGCCACAGCATTTGCGATGCTCTTCTCTTCCTTGGTTCCAGCCAGAAGGTTAAATGCTTTGTGTATCGAAGCATTTATCGGGCGAGCCTGGTTGGAAGAGCGGCACATAACTGGGCTCTGCTCGGTCAGGTGAGCCTGGCTGGAAGAATTTGGCTGAAGGGATGCACATAACTGAGCTGCTGAAGAGATGATAGGATGCGCCTGGATGGAGGCGCATGATATCTGCTGCACCTCACTGGTGGCGCATAGTGATGCTGCGCCTATCTGGAGACGCATGGTGGCCGCTGCGCTTATCTGAAGGCGCATGGTGGCCGCTGGCTGTAGACTTAGGCTCTTTCCTTTGTAGAAATTCTCCTTTGTACAACCTTTTCTAGACATGTAATAGACTTTTATATATAAATAAAAAGTCCTTCTTCAAATGTCTATACTTATTGACTTTGCTGTGAAGTTCTTCGTCTGAGTTCTAGCGCATGTCTGGCGCATGGGCTTTCTGGTTGTGAAATTCCATGCTTCTACAAGGGTTACCTTGTCTAACCCCACGGCTGGCTGTGAAGAAACTTGTAGCCTGACCGTTGATGACTGTAGAGAACCATGAGTTGCTGACTGAGCAGAAGATGATGTCGATCCAAGATTTGGAGAAACCGAAGGCCCTAAACACCCAAATCATGAATTGTCAATCCAGACGGTCGTATGATTTCTCCATATCAAGTTTAATGGCAGCATTTTCTCCCTCTGGATGTGAATTTCATGCATGTGATCATTTCTTGAGCTAGGAGGATATTGTCAATGATGTTCTGACATGGGACAAAACCACTTTGCTCTTCGGAGATAATCTTAGGAAGGAGAGTGGACATGTGTTTGTTGATGATCTTTAAGATAATTTTGTTGGTAAAAGTGCACAGGCTGATGGGTCTAAAGTCTTTGAAGGTCTTCGGGTTATCTTTTTTGGGTATGAGGATAAGGTTGGCACTGGAGATGGCTTTGGGGTAGGTAGCCCCTTGGAAGAAAGCGATAGTGGCCTCGATGAAGCCTGCTGCGATCAGATCCCAGCACGATCTGAAGAAAACACGCAAAAAAACCATCCGGCCCGGGAGCGCTATTTTCATCGAGGTCCCAGACAGCGTTCTTAAGTTCCTCGGTAGAGGGTAGAGTGAGCAGCTGCTCGTTATCCCCATCGGAGATCAAATTTGGGATCTTAGCCAAGAACTCATCATCATTTATGATGGCTTCTTTGGAGAATAATTTGGAGTAGAAGTTGGTGGCCTCCTCTTGAATACGGGTCTGGTCATCTAACCGGTTTCCGTTTATGTCGCAGATTTGGTGTAGATGAAGCTTGTGCCTGCGTCCCTTGACACAAGAGTGAAAATAGCTCAAATTGCTGTCTCCCTCAAAGTCCCATTTTAATCCGGCCTTCTGCTTCCAGAATTCCGTCTCCACCTTCAGACGGGACTTTAGAATGGTTGTGGCCAAGTTGAGTGCGGACCGGGCTTACATGGATCTGTCCGTGGCAAACTGGATCTCGTCCCTGTTGACGTCATCCTCCACCGTTCTGACCGCTTGGAAAATGTTTCCGAAGGCGGACTTGCTCCACGAAGAGAGGGCCTTCCTGGTTGCTTTGAGTCTAGCAGCGATCCGAATGAGGGGTTCCAGATCGTCCTCACAGAACCACGCGGATGCGACGATATTTTTGAATTGCGGGTGGTGCCTCCAGAAGTCCAGGAACCGGAAAGCTTTTTTGATAGGTTATTTTTGCTACTGAGCTCAATCAGAAGGGGAGAATGATCCGATTCAGTGGTGTTGAGGTAGGATAGTTTGGTGATGAGGCCCATGTCATTCCAAAAAATGTTGGTCAAGGCGTGATCGAGGCGAGAGTAATGTCTTCTCGCCCCTTCTTGCATGTTACACCAAGTGAAAGCGTTGCCGGTGAAAGGAAGGGTGTTGAGATGGGCATTAAAGATAAAGTTGTTAAAATCATTTATGTCCTGTTGTGGGGGCGGTCGTCCCCCTGACTTCTCTTCGTTGTAGGAGATAGTGTTGAAGTCGCCAATGCACAGCCACGGGAGGTTGTTGCTAGGGGTAAGTCTCCAGCAATGTGTTCCAGAGGATCCTGTGCTCCGGGAGGTCGCAGCTTCCGTGAACAGCAGAGAGGAGGGAGAGAGTAGGGAGAAGCGGATGTTCCACCCAGCAGGAAAGAGCCTGTCTAGTGTCATGCGCGATGCCGAACCTGATAACGGCAGCGAAGAGGATCCATATGTTGTTGCAGCCGGTGGCCGCATCCTGAAATCCAAGCTGAAGTTGGATGGCTTTAATTCTTTTTTGAGGAATTTTTGGTTCGATAATGACTAAAATATCGATCTTATGAATCTTCTTGAGGCTGATGATTCTATTCAACATCGGTTTATTGGCCAGCCCTCGAACGTTCCAAGAGAGGATGTTAAGCATTGGAGGGGAGAAGGGGTGGGTGGTTGGTGAGTTTTGCGGCGGCCCTCGTGGTTATGGCCGACGACAGCTCTGTGTCACGTTTTTTCTTCTTCTTGTGGAGGTTTTTGGGGGCACTCTGGGTAGGATTGGGGGGTTTCCCCTTCGAGGCAGGCGAGCTTAGATAACGGCTGCCAGAGATCTCTAGCAGTAAGGGGGGCTTCTGGGTCTATTTCTGCCAGTGTACTCAGGAAGTTACTTGGATCCAGGAAGCCCGCATCCTTCGCTTGGTGGAACCTGTCCGACTCAGCAAAGTCAAAGTTATAGGCTTCGCTGGTGATGTCGGTGTTGTGAACGACAATATCTGAGGACGGTTCCCTGGGGAGCTGATAAGAGCCGGTTGTTCCTCCTTCGTAATTGCCTGGAGATTATCGTCCTTCTGGCCGTGGTCGGCCTCTGCGCTCGAAAATGGGGGTAGGGGGCACTCCGGATTGATCTCTGTTGGGAGGGATGCGAGGATGGTGAATGGATTGTTGAGGGTTATATTTGGGGGGTTGTAGGGGATGATGGCGCTGTCCTGTGGCCGAATCGGGCTGGGGGAGGGGGGTGGGCTGCTGTTGTTGGTGGAAAGATAGAGATTGGGTTGGTGACGGGTGGGGGATGTGGGAGCAGTAGGAGCCGCCTTCTGACTTTTTGGTTTACAGGTGCCAGCCTTCTTCAGCTCGGGATGAGCTCAAAAATAGTACTGAAGGGCGTGTCCTCTTATTTGGCTGTGTTTCCAAAATAGGATGTTGTTGTCGTACACTAGTGTTTGATAGTTCATACAATCCCCCAACTTGAGCTGAATCTGGGTGGGTGGGTCGTATGCAAGGTCGAGTTCGACACAGAACTTCGTGTAGTTGCCTTTAGAGAGGTTTTTTGTTTCTTCGGCTATCGCCACCAGCGTCCCGAAAGAGCTGGCGATACGCTTCAGCGCCACCGACGCGAAGTAAACTAGGGGGAGGTTGGGTAAGGTGTTCTATGCCACAACGACCGTTGAATCATCTTTGGTGCTAAAGTTCGGAGACCATTTGACGATTTTAACGATCTGGGACACAATTCTGGTGGATCCTTTGGCCCAGACCTTGGAGAAGTCGGAAGGAGAGGAGAGGTGGAGGTACAGGTGTTTGGGGTCTAGCGGGGTGACCCGATAAGCTGCAGAGAGGCCCCATTCGACAATAGCTTCCCTGACTATCGCGGTTTTAGGGCAACCTGTTGAAAATTTCAGCAAAAAAGTCTTCGCAAAGGAGGAGGAGAGCGAGGTAATTTCGGCCGAGGAGAATGAGATGCGGATGTCTTGAACGTCGGTGGGAATCTGAAATTCCATGTCTGGGAGATCGATCTCCCGTACTGGGGGGTCAATCTGTCTACCACGATCAGGACAAAGAGCCGCTGCATAGGAAGTAGCAGTGGGCACAGTCGTGGAGGCGTCGTGAGGGGAGGATTGGGCACCAGCCACTAATGCAGGAAAAAAGGACTCTGGAGCGATGGGGCCTGGAGGGGTCGCCGTACTGGCGCCGACAGATGGAAGGGCACATGCGCCGGGCGCAAGGGGCATCCCGTCCGCTGGCTGAGGGCCAAGGATATATGAGAGAGAGGGCGCATGATCTCTCAGCAGGTAGACAGGGGCAGAGCACCGCTGGAGAGGCCCAGGCGCAGGTCCATGGGCTCCAGGAGAAAGCAGCAGGCCCGTAGGTAGAGCGGGCGCATGCCCCATTGTGGAGGGGGAGGGCGCATGGCCCACGGACGTGGGCTCGAGTCTATGAGAAGAGGTAACGGTCGCATGGCCTTCGGAGTTCTGCGCATTGTAGGGTGTGAAAAATTCTGACACGCTGACATAAGACTAAGTCAGTCAAAGGCCATACGCTCAGCCAAAGGCCATACGCTCAGTACAAAAGTTATACGCTCAGTGAATATTTTATTATTTTTCGACTGACAGCACATCATACGCTCAGTGGGGGATGAATCTGATACTTCGTCTTTCATGCAAAAAACAGCTGTCTTAGGAGAATTAACTGTCGTATGGATTTTCGAGAGTTGATTTTGTCTGTTACGAGGACAGCTCATTAGCCATCATGAATGCACAGCCATCATTACTGTCATTTCTGACAGTCTATCAGCTGTCATATCCGCAACACGACGCTCGAGAGATATTTGTCAGTTATTAGGAGATATGGCGTATTCGAAAAGATTGATGACAGCCACGTGTCTACTTCTCCAGTTATACGACTCCTCATCAAGACAGCGTATGTACTTCATACGACTCCTCATCAAGGCAGCGTATGGACTTGATACGACTCCTCATCAAGGCAGCGTATGTACTCCATACGACTCCTCATCAAGTGAGCGTATATACTCCATACGACTTCTTGTCACCCAAGTGAGCGTATAGATTCCATATGACTCCTTGCTATCCAAGTCAGCGTATGCAAGACATACGTATCCAAAAGACAGTGTATGGACTCCATACGACTCCTCTTCAAACAAGACAGCGTATGCTAGTCATACTTCTCCAAAAGACAGCGTATCAAAGCAAATGCATTCAGAATGACTTCAAATATACAGTCAACACACGTTCTCATGTGTCCTGTATTCGATTACCCACTCATTCAGAAGTTATGCAACATGGCATTCATGCCATCAATCTCTCCTGGATATACTCCACTACTCTCAACCGCACTCCAACGTGTCTCCACCAAAATTTGCCACGCGTCCCTGCAGTTATGCACACGTCAAGTAACTGACTGAGCGTATGCCCAGAGCAGTTATCCAGAACTCTATAAAAGAGAGTTTCTCCACCTTCAACAGACACCACATTCAATTTAGAGAGAACAGAGAGATTGCCCAGTTGCTGTCCAAGTTCTTCGAGGTCCGAGCCTTCTTCATCGCATCGTCCAAGGGATAAAGTGATCGTCTTCTAGATCAGATTCCAACAGTTTTAATTTTCTCAAAAACATAATAAATAAATAGAATTTGTTTATGGAAAACAAATTGGCAACTCTGCTGGGGAAAGCTGTCTCCTATAACGTGACAGCAACAACTCAATGCGATACTTCGTCGATCGGTTCGACGAAGAAGATGATGGTCGTACAATTCGACCAATCTGCTTACGAAGAAATGCTCAAGGCGAAGGAGGGCCGAACGGCTTCCTCCGCTTTTTTCTCTGCCAAGAAGAAGGGACGTTCTGTCTATGTCCCTAAGTCTTCTCCGGCGGCCCGAGACGCTTCTGTCACTTTCCACGCTGATAAGCACACGTCTCCAACCTCAGCGAAGCACGCCTCGGCTTCTCTGAATACAGCAACAGTGGCTTCTCCTAGTCACGCTGACAAAATGGGTTCTTTAGCCAAGTCAGCGTGTCCAAGGAAACCCATCTCTGGACATGTCAAAGTCTCTTCTTCTTCTTCTACTCCTACGACAGCAGTCGGCTCTTTAGCCATTAATGACTCTGTGCGTATGGCAATCATTGACCAACCATACGCTAGTCAAAAGGCAGCGTATGACAAGAATTCTCTGAAGATTCCCCCACAGCTTGCACATTTTGTGCCTACCAAGGAGAACGACTCTTTAGTCAACTCCTCTGCTCCTAAGGTTTTTACCTCTGGGGTTAATTTGACTAGTACTCTTACTAGATCAAACAAAGGAAAACGCCTTTTGGCTACTTCCTCTAAAGAGGATTATTACCGACTCCCAGTCAAAATAATGTTCATCTTCCTTCTCTCAAAATTTCCCGATCCGAGAAAGGCAAATTGCAAGTATCCAGGACTGATACCAAAGTTGTACCTCCTATGGACCTTCGTAACAAGCTTAACCGGAATCATCTCGGTTCTACTTCCGGCATAAAGAAGTCTTATCAAACTGGGACAAGTATAATGGACCCTGATGCACAATATGCTAAGAACTATATCGCTCAGATCAATCGATCTTTATACATTCAAGAACCAAAAAGTCAGAAGAATAAAAGACAAGTTTCTACACTGAGACTATCTTCAAACACTTCCTAGTCTGTTTTCGCAGATCTCCGGAAACATCTGCAAAACATGCGGAGAATCAACACTCCATCTGTCTCTGACATTGCTCATATTCGTCATAAAGAGCATTGTTGTAACTTCCAATCTCGGGTCGTGATCCAGTGTTGTTGTTCACCGAAAAGACGATCTGTCTTCGAACGGATTCAACATGAACCAATACCAGACGAAGACGAACCTCTTTATGCTTCCGTCAACATGACCTCCAAAAATACTGAGGGTAGAATACGATCTGATTCTATGTTAGATTCTGAAGACGGTGTTTACCTCGGCACCAGATCCAGAACCAGAGCTTCGACCAGGGTCTCTTCTTCTTCTCATCCAGGTGATAATCCTGAGACCACGGAGGACTTCCTAGGAGAGTCAAACTTTCCAGTATTAACTCCCGTGAATAGCCCTGGGAAAGATGCTGACTCTCATAGCGACGATTCGGAACAGACTGTTTCATCATCGATACCTCGAATGATTACCACTTATATGGTAGATGGCAATCATGAACCTTCGACTAGCACTGAGGCTCGTGAACAAAGGATTTCTTCCTTGGAACAACAGTTACGAGCCATGGCGGATACATTGACTGCTATGCATACTCTTATACAAGCTCAGCAACAAACTCAGCAAGTTCAACAAACAGTACCACCAGTGGTATTAAATACTCCTGTTGCCCCAAACCTGGAACCTTCTACTATTCCGGGGGTATAGTCTAATGTTCATGTACAGCCCACTCCAAGTCAGTCCGGAGCTGGAGGTGGTACATATACTGCAGTCCCTCCTCCCAATTATGTCCAACAAGCAACGACACCGCAATCTTCCGGAGCGGTCACTGAAGACTTGAAGAATCTTCAGTCTCAATTCGAAGCGTTCAAGCAAAAGTAAGGCTTACAAAGATTAGGTATCAAGCAGCCTTACCCCATACAATGGAAGGATGTATCGTACCCCCCAAAATACAAGCCTCCGACTATCTCTTTCTTTGATGGGACCACCTCCCCAAGTCAGTTCATCAATCACTTTGAGGTAATGACTGATCAGCTGCAACCGAGCGATGCCCTCCTCACTCGAGTATTTGTTGGTTGTCTTAAAGGAATCGCTTATGAATGGTATCGAAGTCTCCCTGATGGGTGCATTACTTCGTTTGTCGGGTTCAAACAGATATTTCTAGAACGATTCTATGAAGGCATTAACGACATGACCATGTCAGCCCTTATACGAATCAAACAGAAAAATAATGAAAGCACTGAGAGCTTCATTGAAAGATTCAGAAGAGAAGCTCTAAAAATGCCTCTCGGAACTCCCGTTGCCGTCACTATCGACACTTGCAAGTCGAACCTCTTACCAATCATCAGCATGTGGACAGGATCCACTCAGTTCCAAGATTGGCCTTCCTTCATCGTCAGTGCCAAAGCTGCCGAAGTCAGTGCTGAGACTTTCAAAGGTCTGGGGGTACACATGACTCCCAAAGAATCAAGTCAAAGTACTAGCAATAGTGCGCGACCCAACAATCGCAAAGGAAAAGAGACTCTCGAAGTCAATCTCCAGAGCAACAATCAAGAGGTAATATCTGCCCAAGCTACCCCAGCTCCAACAAATCAACAGCAGAGACCTCCTCGGCCGAAGGAAGAATACTCTTTTGACGACGACGATGTTCAAGGCATCTTCGAATGTTTACTTAAAGGTAACAAGATACAACTGCCAGATATCAAAAAGCCTGATGAAGCCTACAAGACGGATCATCCAAAATATTGTCCATATCACAGAATGCTGGGTCATACAATCCGGTCTTGCTTCGTATTAAAAGGAAAGATCCAAGAGATGATCAAATCAGGAGCTGTGACACTAACACCTAAAGACAAGACAGTCACAGCAAATGTGATTTCGATGCAGTTCGGTGACTTCCCTCCGTTATTGGTGGAAAATGGGATTGTCCCTATCCCCAAAGCAACCCATGAAGTTGTGAATATTCCGCCAGCCCAGAATGAAGGACTTGTTCCCGTCACCACTAAAATGTCACGACCCGTACCCACCGTGAGGGTACGAGTACGTAACAACGCCCAGCCTACGCCGCAGTGTCGGCGGTAGAACGCTGTTCTAGGTCATGAACTATAACTAGCATAATATGAATACTCTCCATAAGGAGGCCAACACAGAGGTACAACTCAATCACAATCTAAGGTAGAATGACAAAGATAGATAAACATGAAATCCAAAAGAGATACAGGAGATAGAAGTCTAAGTGTCTAAGATACATAATCCTAGAAATACATCTCAAAACTCAAATACAGTAATCCACAAGTAAATACAACTCAAGACAACTAAAATAACTATCTATACAATCTCTACTGTGTCTCCTCTAGGCTAGCAGGCAACCTCCAAGCTATCTGTAAAATTTATCAACAGGTCCAGTCAAGACAGGAACGAGCACATCTCATCTAGAAAACCCAAGTAAATGACAGAGAACTATAAAGCAGTTATAGGCAGTTGTATTGATGAAAATGGCAGTTTATATTCAGGTGATGGTAAGAAAGACAGATAAGGTGCAAGGAAAGTAAATAACTAATCAAGAGAAGAATCATAGCAATGAAGTCTGTAAAAAAAATAGAACTAACTGAACCAGGGTAATATGATATGAAGTCCAGACAACAATGTAGACCAGTGTAACTCCAATGTAAGTCCAGTACAAGATGAATCTAATACAAGATGAATCCAGTAAGGGACGATTCCAGTTATAGTGATCAATGATTCCAGGGTGAGTCCAGCCTATACTCTAACAGTGTGTTTTAAAATATCGAGATCGACATGTAAACGGCTGTGGGTAATCCGGCACACCTCTCACTGATCAGGCGAGAGATGGCTATCATTCCAGTAGATTCCAGTAGGGGTGATTCCAGTAATGGGGTATGTCTACATGTCTTACTCTAGTATTTTCCCTCCCAGCAAGTGAATCCAGAATTCTGACACAATGATTCAAGATGAGTCCAGCCAAAATATAATGATACCAGTAAATGATTCCAGTAAATGATTCCAGCAGGGATTCCAGTAATAGAAGCCGGAAATGATGATACCAGTAATAGAGGCCAGAAAATAAATGTGTGTCGTATACATGAATCCAGTAATATCCACACGTGTTGTAACAGAGAATCGCATATAACTAACTAGAACTGAAATACAGTAATTAACAAATAAATGAGAGAACTATCAGAGAATGTACTCGCTTGATAACCTGAACAGCTGATAAGTATAGGGGGTCCAACTGAAGCCACAGAGTCCTATTTAAAGCAACACAGGTTACAAGGTGTCTGGCTCCTAATTAGAACAGCACAAGTCACAACATGTCCAGAAGGGTAATATAAAGCACTACAATACATTCTACATGAATCTAGGTCAAACTAGGCCAAAGCCAACCCTTGGTCAACTCTGGTCAATTGTACTAGTCAAACTAGGTCAAAATAGGTCATGTCCTAACCCAGTAAGTCTTACTAGGCCTAACCAAGACTATCCTAGCAAGCACACATCAATACAAGGCTATACAAGCCAACATACACCCAACTCTATATAGCATGCAATTATTCAATACTCAAATAGGCAAGAATTCACATTGGATATACACTAGGTAATCTATTACTTTAAGCTATATATGTCTACACATATATACACATGCATATATTGGTATTCAACATTAGGTCTATAATCATGGCATTTCAAATGGTTATATAAACTTATATATTACAACACAATATGCTAACATATATATAATATATATACATAGCTAAGTTAACTATATTCATAAATACTTATTTAAGAGGCTATGTGTGTGTATGTGAACATGGCAAAGGGGCAAGTGAGGGTTAAATAGGCATACATAGTGTATACATATCAAAGAGTGTCAAAGTGTAAGTGAACAATGTGTCAAGTGTGATAGTGTCAACATAGTGTAAGGGGGTACATGAGGTAATATAGGATTTGTGTTAACATAGAACATTACATCTCATTAACTTGTATATTGCATACATTACATCTATTATTACATTACATTCATGCTTGCATTCATTCATCATTCATTATTCTCTTGTACCACTATATGCACCATACATTACATACTATGGAACCTACATATTCATTACAAGCCATACTTATACATGCTTACATTAGATAGGATACTTACATCTCATACATCATTTATTTAACCATTTACTCATGCTTGTATTCTCTATTTAATTACATAATGTATATACATTAACATAGGTTAAAATCAAATAGAATATTATATTACACACAAGGGTGCACAAAATGCATATGCCGAATAGTAACTCCTACTAATAATCAATACTGTACCATCTCAGTATGAATTAAAATTTAGGATTAAAGTATGTTATAGATCTATGTGTTAGCTTTCCTAAACTTTAAATGGATCACGTTTTCGTTTCCGGAAACTCCCGGAATCGCGAAAACACCGAGAACGCGTTTGTCTTTCGTACAGCTGACACTCAAATAATTCTCTAGAAAGTTACAAAAAGAATTAGACCTATTAATACATGTTTTTGGAAAGATAACTTCAATACGCTTCTTTTAAAAAAAACGGGAGATTAAACCGAGCTTTAAGCTAGAAGTTATGACATTTCGAAGTTAGGGCTGAAATTAAAAACGTGGATAAAAATCATGACGGATTTAGATAGTTTGAGCCAAAAGAATACACAATATATATCCTAATTATCCACAACAATAATAGCAATAATAATATGAGGAACCACACTCACAAACTTGATTATATAATCATCATGAACCATTTATTACATATATAAATATAGATACACTCTCATTACAATATATATATATATATATAAATCTATATATGTAACATGAACACATCCACAACACAAAGGACACTCCTATGACCTCCAAATGGACACAAAATAGACACAAATGGAGATACAACCATGGGGTCATTCCTATGGGTTCAAAATAGACCTATATGCATGAGGAAATGAAAAAAAGAAGGGATTTATACCTCCCGGTAGATCAAATCGAAGAAAAGCCTTCCCGGAGCGACACCGACACGTAGAGATTCCAAAATGACACGAACGAGCTCCGAATCCTCCCAAACTTGGGTAGCTTCCTCCTTGGCTAGAATGGAGAAGGAAAGAAGAAGATTTGGTGGTTAAATGGAATAATTTGGTGGAGAAATTGCTAGGGATTGCTCTCTAGGAATTTGGGGAAGAACAAGAGAGAGAGTGTGGATGAGAATAATGAAATGAACTTGAGCCTATCCTCTCCCAAAGTGGCTGGCCATATGGGGCTATTTGTCCTATTTGGAAAAGTCCAAAAGCTCCTACTTACCTATTCTATGAGTATTAGGAAAGGGCTAATTGGTTGGGGCTAAATTAGTCATTCTAAAGTCTCTAATCACACTAACCTTATCCATAATAATTAGTCTAACCTCTAACTAAAATATTTCTATCATGTGGACTAAAATTAATATCATGTGGGCCATGCCTAACTAGTGTGTGGGTCCCACTAGAGTCAAACTACCCCCGGGTCCCCGTTTCAAGTCGGATTGAGTTAAAATTCGAACCCGACTCAAATAACCCCGAAACAATATCATAAATAATAAAATAATATCAAAATAATTCAAAGAGGTCAAATGCAAAAATATCCTTAGGCCAAAAATGACATTAAAATATCATAATCACATGGTTAGGCTCTAGGTCAAACAATCTCTAGGATTTTACTAGCAAAACGTCAAAACCACAAGTCATTGATTTAAATAATTTTAAAATAATTTAAAATCACCTAAAATCATATCATGAATTAAATATCATTATTAAAATAATTATAAACACGAAATTTCAAAATTACCCTTAATCAGAAAATTAAAATAAAATGAAAAAAAAATCAACCCGAAATTTAGGGTGCTCACATCCTACCCACCTTATAAAAATTTCGTCCTCGAAATTAAAATGTTCGTAATCCTTCTAGGTCAAACCCCCACAATCAAATCCCAGAACTTAAATAAATCATACCATCAAAAGGACGACATACAGGGTCATGGCATACGGTGGTAGTGAAAGTCTCATCTAGGTATACTAGTCATGCTAAACCAAAACAGTCATAGGGTATCAAAACACACAAGCAATCTAGGGTGCTAAACAAAAGTTACAAAATAGCAAACTATCAAAACTGTAAGGCAGTCTACCATCCTATATGAAAACTGATACTTATCATAAAAATAAAAAAAAGTAACTACCCATTATCTTTAAAGGGTTCAGAAAAAAAAGAAAATCAAAATCAAAGTTAAGGAATGAAAGCCAATTCCATGGAAAATTTCCAATCACAATACGTATTAAGAATATTTAGTCTTGATACGATCTAAGTTGATCAAATTGGGGGAAATCAAGATTTAGGCAATATGGAGGACAGGTTCAACAAAGTCTGAGATCGAGCATACAAGGATAGAGATTCAGGTCACAATCAAATTTAATTCAATTAAGTACAACCCAAGATATAAATATAATAAGAAAAGATAATCGAAGTCGATTTGGTCGGATTAAGGAAACTAGGATTCAATGATATTGAAAAACCTCTTTTAGAGAAAACAGGAAAAGATTTCATACGAAGTAGAGTTTTTGTTCCCGTCACCACTAAAAAGAGAGAGATTATGTGGATCCACCCCGATTTAGTGACGGAGTTCGAGACGTCTTCCTCTTCTCTTCGGAAGGCTGGGAAGACTAAGTCAAGCCATATGACTTCTAGCATCACACCCAATCTTTCTCTAACCTCTACTTTCATCCTAGCAGGAAAGTCACCCCCTACAGAGGTAAAAACTGTACCTCGATCCGAAGACAGATACAAACCTGTGTTTCATCTATATAGTTCACAATCTCGTGAATTAATGGCGAAGATGGGTTATGATCTAGCCACTGCTCCTGGTTTAAGCTCCGGCAAAGGACTCCAAGTACCTCTAGCCCTCACTTTGAGACATAATCAATCCCGTGTTGGCCTCAGTTTTTGGACTGAAGCTCTCATCAAGCACCGAAAAACCAAGAACAAGATGAAGGATTGCAACATGGTTTCGGTAGACTCTGAACCTGAGCCTGAAGTCGAAGCACTCGTCGGAACCCGGTCAGGAAAAACATATCTGAAAGATTACGCTGAAGCTCCTGAGGAAACTCCTGATGTCCCTCCGGTTGCAGCTCCAGCACCCATCTCTAACGAAGGACCTTCAAATGCTCTTGCTGAGACGATTCCCTCTAAACCAACAACAGCCGACAAAGGGAAGCAACCTGCCCGCTTCGACAAACCAATCAAGAAGTCTCTTTCTCCCGGATTACAGAAGCCATATAATTTTGACATTCTGGCTCAACTTGCTAACACTCCAGCCAGGTTGTCCATCTTCAAACTTTTACGTTTATCCAAGAAAACTTGAGAAATGTTAAGTGAAGCTCTACTGCAAGCAGACTCTTGCCTGACTCATCTGAAGAAGCCGGAAGTAGAGCCGGTGATTTGCCTACATTGCAACAGTGTCTTGGAAATCATTCCGAATATCACTTTTATCCAAGACGATATGCTTCTAGAGGACAATCGTCATGATCGGCCTCTCTACTTCACTGGGTACATTGACACGATGAAGGTCGACCGTATTCTAATTGATCCAAGATCAGCTCTAAGTATTATACCTAAGAGTCACTTGGATGCCTTACGGATTCCAGTTCATCATCTAGTCAAGACAGTCACTACCATTTTAGGGTTCAATCAAGGCAAGAGCGAACCTCTGGGGAAAATTTGCCTAAAAATACAAATAGGCAATTTCCGGGCGAGTGTCACATTCTACGTGATCGAGTTAGTTGGATCTTACAACTTGCTCTTGGGAAGACCTTTTCTCTATGAACACAATATCGTCCCCTCCACTCTTCACCAGTGCTTCAAATACATTGATGAAAAGGGAGAAGTTCAAAAGGAAGTCGCGGACATTAATCCTTTCAGAGGAGTCGAAGCTTACTACAGTGACTCTCGCATGTACAAAGATGAGTATTCAAAAGTCTTACAAGCTATGGATGATGATGAGACATCGAAAGTTGACACCTTTGTTATTCCTATAAAAGGGCGTATCACTCATCCGCGGTCTACTAAATCATCTGAAGAAAGCCCACTGATAATTTCTGTCAGTAGATGTACCACTTCATTGCCTTCCCAAGCTCCACAAAGTTCGCTGATAATCCCTGTCAGTGGACGCACCACTCTCTCACCATCTTCTCAGGCTAGACCAGATACTCTAGTCATTCCAGTCAGTGGACACACTACTTATCCACGATCCTCTTCAAGGGAGCTCACCTTTTCTGAGCCTTTTGTTATCGACCTTAATCGAAACAAAACTTCTGCTCGCTCTTCTTCTTCCCCTTTAGTCATTAATTTGACTAAATCTACTAAGGCTCAGCCTTCTTCTGTAAAAATAACATCTGATATTAATAAAGCATCTCCTTTACAGTATATTGATGTTTGTAATCATGTACAAAGTTATTTACATTTGCTAGATAGCTTAGAGCCACTAACTATAGGAGTTGTTCAAACTCTTCATACAGAAGTATCATTAGAGTCTGTACAAAATTCATACTTCCTTGTTCCTATTAGAAAGTCAGGAGAAGCTCCAATATTCTTCTGTAAGGAGCCCCAGAATCCTCCTAATCTGGAAGACGACGACAAAAACGATGATACCGAAAGGTTACAACTACGTCGCTACAGTCAGCAGTCCAAAAACATCATCAAGAACATGGGCTATGACTTCAGAACCGGCCTCAGTAGTGGAAAAGGAAGAAAAATGCCTGTTCGAATTCCTCCCTTCAAATATGGAAGGACAAAAAGCGGATTGGGTTACATTACTCCTACCCCCTTCATCAACACAGTCTATGAGGATCCAGAATCCGACGGAGACGAACGATCTGATTCTTCCGATTCCTTTTCTTGGGATTCCGACACAAGTATTGGCGATTTTCATCGTTCTACTCTATCCGCCAATATGGTCTCCGCCAACGGTCCGCAAGAAAATGATGAAGATGAAGATGATTTTGAAATATCATCCGAATCGAAACAATGGGCTCAAAGATTAGACAACCAATGGGAATTCAGGTTCGAGCAAAGAGAACCTCCTACTGAAGATAAATTAATCCAAATTGATGTTGGTGAGGAGGGATCCCCCAAGCCAATATTCATCAGCGAAAGTCTTTCAGAAACAGATAAGCAAGACATGATCAAGCTTATTCATGATTACATCGATGTCTTCGCCTGGAGCTATGAGGATATGCCAGGGCTAGATCCGAAGATCGCAACACACAAACTTAATATCATGCCGAATGCTAAACCGGTCAAACAACAACATCGACGATTTCGTCCAGACATTATGGATGCAATTGAAGCTGAAGTCAACAAGCTTATGGCTTCCAGATTTATTCGAGAGGAACAACATCTTGAGTGGGTGGCTAACATTGTTCCTGTTCTCAAAAAGACTGGCAAGATCCGAGTCTGTATAGACTTTTGCGATCTCAATGCGGCTTGTCCTAAGGACGAGTTCCCTCTTCCAATCACCGACGTCATGATCGATAACACGTGTGGTTTCGAACGAATGTCATTTATGGATGGGTATTCGGGGTATAACCAAATCAAAATATTTCCAGACGACGAGAGACATACTTCCTTCAGAACGCCGATCGGTACATACTGTTACATAGTGATGCCATTTGGTCTCAAAAATGCAGGAGCAACGTATCAGCGAGCAATGAGCACTATATTCCGCGAACATCTCCGGAAAATAGTCGAATGCTACGTTGATGATATTGCAGTCAAGAGTCGACAAAAGGAGGATCATATCCAAGATTTGAAGACTATCTTTGATTTAATGCGTCAATATCAACTTAAGATGAACCCTACTAAGTCCTTTCTGGGCGTCTCTAGTGGTAAATTTCTCGGCTTCGTCATTACCGCTAAAGGTATACACGTGGATCCCGAGAAGATCAAAGCCATCCAAGAGATGCGTCCTCCACGCACCTTAAAAGAGCTACGGGGATTTCAAGGAAGAATTGCTTATATCAGGAGATTCGTCTCTAACTTATCAGGACACTGCAGACCGTTCAACAAACTTCTGAAGAAAGGTGTGTCCTTCGTCTGGAACGAAGAATGTCAAAAAGTATTTGACGACATCAAATAGTACCTCATGAACCCTCCGATTTTGGTACCTCCCGTCTCGGGAATACCATTCCTTCTATATGTTCGAGCCGTGGATTATTCTCTCGGTGCATTGCTCGCCCAGAAAAACAAAGATGGCCATAAATGGGCTATTTATTACCTCAGTCGCACAATGACAGGTGCTGAACCACGTTATTCTCTAATTGAGAAAGAATGCCTAGCATTAATGTTTGCCGTTCAGAAGACGCGATATTACATCATCGGTCAAACGATTCATGTCATTTCCAGAGTGAATTCCATCAGGATTATGATGAAGAAACCCGGTATTCTCAACTCCAGACTGGCTAATTGGAGAATCTTGTTAGCTCAATATGACATGCATTATATTCCTCAAAAGTCAGTTAAAGGACAGGCTCTTGCTGATTTTCTGGCAGCTCATGCAGTTCCAGAGGATTCTAAATTATACGATGAGATTCCAGATGAAATTATGGATTCAAATCAGGTTTCTGAAGAAACTCCTACCTGGCGTCTATTCTTTGATGGAGCGTCTAGAATGGGTCCCAATGGTGATATTGTCGCCGGAGTCGGGATTGTTCTTGTATCCCCGGAAGGGCTGACTATTCAGAGGGCTTATTCTCTGGATTAATCGTGTTCAAACAATATAGCCGAATACAATACGTTACTCATCAGTCTTCAACTTGCTAAACATTTAGATATTCAGTATTTAGAAGTTTATGGAGACTCCAAACTTATCGTCAATCAATTCAGAGGTACATACGAAGTCCGTTATCAGGATTTGATACCTTATTACCGAGCAGCACTCTCTATGGCCTCTTCCTTTGAAGGTTTCTTTATTGAACACGTTCGGTGAGCCTGTAATACAGAAGCCGATGCTTTGGCTAATCTTGCCGCTGTGCTAGCCATACCGGTCAGACGTCAACAATTGATAGTGGTTTATAACCGGGAGCTATTCTACGTCGAGAATAATTTGGCTTTGGATTTTCCCCATGACCCAGACGAAAATTCTCTCAACCCTGATGAATTTAATTCCTCCAACCTTAACACTGGATTAGGGTTTGACAGAGCATCCTCGTCTTCTTCCGATTCTACTATGGAATACGTCATTTCCAACAAAATAGAAGCCATGACCGAAGACTGGAGACGTCCATTTCTAGACTTTGTATTGTATGACATACTTTCCGATAATCCGAGCGAAGCAGCGTCTATCCGGCGTCGATCTCTCAGATTCTATTATAATCATACGACAAAGATACTATATCGTCGGGCCTATGACGGTCTTCTCCTCCGATGCATCGTTGGTGAGGAAGCACAATGGATTATCCGTGAAGCACATGATGGTGTCTGCGGAGCCCATAAACCAGGTCCTAAACTTCAAGATCGCATCCGACGTATGGGTTATTATTGGCCCACGATGGTGGCTGACGCCATTCAATATGCCCGAAAATGTAAAGCCTGTCAAATCCATGTAGACTTTATCCATCAACCGTCAGAGTTCTTACACCCGACAGCGGCATCATGGCCCTTCGAGGCCTGGGGCATGGACATCATTGGTCCCATCAACCCATCGTTATCAAAAGAACACCGGTTTATTCTAGCAATAACCGACTACTTTTCCAAATGGGCTGAAGCAATCCCGCCATCCGAAGTCAAAACTTCCAACGTCATCAACTTCGTCAAGCATCTTGTCATCTATCGATTTGGTGTTCCTCGGTGTATTATCCATGATAATGGACCACAGTTCGTCAGTCAAAAATTTACTCGATTCTGCGACGACCATCGAATCAATAACCTAGCTTCTACAGCATATAATCCAGCAGCTAATGGATTGGCAGAAGATTTCAATAAAACCATCATCAAACTCCTGAAAAGTTCATTTCTTCTAACAAACGCAACTGGAGCGAGAAGCTTGGTGACTGTTTATGGGACTACCGCACCACAGTTTACAATGCGACCGGATGTACGCCTTTCTCTTTGGTATACGGGTGTGAAGCTGTCCTTCCCCTCGAGATCCAGATTCCTTCTATGAGAATCGCAATCTCCAATGAACTTACAACGGAGAACAATGATCATCTTCGACTTCAAGAGCTAGAAACTCTAGACAAAAAATGATTGTACGCTCAACAAAATATCGAGCTGTATCAGGCCCGAATTTCAAAAGCTTTTAACCGGAAGGTGAAAGTCAGAGCATATCGGAAAGGAGAACTTGTTCTTACCGTCAAACGTCCAATGACTATGACACATATGAGCAAAGGCAAGTTCGACGCAAAATGGGAAGGCCCATTCGTCGTAAACAAAGTCTTCTCAAACGGAGCATATCAGCTTACCTCTATGGATGGTAAAGTCACGATGATGCCTATCAACGGTAAATTCTTAAAGAAATATTATGTATAAATCTCGTTAATATATGATATTTTCATCTGCTGCGATTATTCCCCAGCAAATATAAAATCAGAGTTTATTCTTCCCCACAAAAGTCGTCTCGATATCGTTATCCCCAGCGGAAATTGATATTCTACCACATATCATCTTCCCAGAGAATTTGATATTTTGTCTTATTAGATCCCCAGTGGATTTAATAAAGATCTCATATAGAAAATCACGTCCATATTACCTCTGAATTTTCTATCTCAGTATCATATTTTCTATTCTATGAAAATGATATCTAGTCTTTTGATTTTCGAGTCCAAAGATCATGGAAAATTGAGTTCAAAGATATCTTTATATCTGAAATCTGTTTTCTCTAATCAATATTAAACTAAAATTTTTGGTTTAATATCATCTGATGAAATTACAAAATTCATTTGTATATTTTATTCTATTAAAATATGTCATGTATTATTTACCTCTGAACACATTTTCTACAAAAATATCATACACAAAATCGAAATCAGGTTAAACTACTCATTTCCTCAGTCAAAATCAAAATACTGATTACAAGTGAGTATTAAAAAAAAAATTTCAAGACATGAGAAGTGTGAAAAATCTATTGAATAGGAGGAGTAATTATCTCCTGAATACGAGCAAGAACACTATTCATCTTCTCTTCATGAGCTTTACGAATTCGCTCTGTTGCTTCAATTGCAACCATCTGTTGGTCAAAATTAATGATAACAGAACTACGACGATTAGTTTCTTCTATCTGCTCAGCTTGCATCTGTTCCCGCTCTTGCTGTAGAACTTGATAGCAAGTAGCTTCAGCTATACGAGCAGCAATAATATCAGATTGCTCTTTTTCTACGGATGCAATGAGCTCCTGGAGACGAGCTAATTCTTCCTTTAGTTTCTGGAGTTCTTCAGCTCTAGATATTTTCTCTGTTTCCAGACGTTCTATCTTCTGGCGAGTTGTTACTATTTCCTCATCCTTTGCCATTAACTTCTCAGATGACAAAGCGAGGAATTCTTTCAAAGCAGCCTGCTGGATTTGAGCTTCACGTTCCAGTTGAGCAATCTCAGCCACGGTCAAGGATTTAATATCTTCTTTCTTGATTTCCCAATATTTGTGGATGGTTACTTCCAAATCGTCTAGGAGATGCTCAAAGAAAGTATACTGAGTCTCATAACCAGCCTGTCGCAGAGCTAAAAGCGAGAAATTAATCGCCGTTCAGAGATTAGAAAAAGGCATAGTCTCGTCCTTCATAAATCGCTTGGAGAATGTATCCATATATGAATAGATAATATCTGAATACATTGCCATGGTCCTTGCTATTCCCGTTTCAAAATCGGGAGTTGCTGCCATTGTGAAGGAAGAAGCTGGAATGGGCTCTATTCTGGAAACAGAAGTATGTGCTTTTGTAGAACTTGGTAAATGTAAGCTTCCCTCACCAACATCAGTCCGAACAGGTGGAGCATGAGTCGAGCTCATCACTGGTGTAGTTCCTACAACTTTTGGAATCAAAGAAGCTTGATCAAAATTAAAGACAATAAAGCAAGAAAAGACAAAACTTTACTGGATAAAATATTACCTGAAGTTGGCTCGTACTCTGTTTCTTTAGGATCGTTCAGCCCTGTTCGTAGTCTATTCAAAGTGTCTTCTGACACTGGTTTCATTTCACTACTTCCTGCCCCAGAGGTGCTCGGAACATGGACTTCTATTTCTAGAAGGTTCTCTGGCTATGGAGTCAACTCTGAATGTTGGCCGGCCGTCTTCAATTCGTCGATATGGATTTCAGTTGGTGATTCATCTTCAATCTCCATATCCTCGTCTTCAAAGGAATAAGACGAAGGTTCATAGTTAACCTGTTCTTCTTCACCCTTTTCGCTCTCCGAAACATCAATCAAAGCTAAATCAGCAGGTGGCTCGAGAGTGGTTACTTCCTTCACTGATTCTCTCGAAACCAGTAAGTCATCAGCTGTTTCAGTTTGAATCTCGGCCTCTACTGCAGGTTGACTGATTACCTATGCATCATCGGCTATCGGCGGAATCATCTCCGTGTCGGCAGGTACGGATGGTTCAGCATGCTCATCCACTACCATGGAAGGATCCTCGGCAGCCGGTGTTGTTCGATCGATAGATGGCGTAGCTGCCGATTCTTCTATCACATCCTCCGCAGCAGGTTCTGTATTAGCGTCCTGCGTGGGCTGCGTTTCCGAGGGTGCAGAAGAGGAAACTTCAATAATCTTCTTGGCAGTAGAAGATTCCGCTTCAACTCTTTGCTGAGAAGCAAGGGCAGTTTGCTTCTCTCGAGCCAATCGTTCAGCACGATTGGTGGAGCTTTCTGCATCAAGACAAATTACAGATTTAGTCTTTGAAACTACCACTTTTCTTCTTCCTACCCTTTTCACTAGTGGAATGGTAGGATAATCGTCTTCGGAGTCACTACCTTCTTTGTCAGCATCTCTGATTTGTTGACTCGAAGCAGGAGAAGTCCTCGGATAGTAATTCCTATACGAATGAATCTACAGTTGCATTAATGTATTTTGGTCCTCATGACGGATCACATAACCATAGAACTTTTGTACTTGTGAGTCCTCACATGGGAAGGGCCAGCCCGAGCCTACAGCAAATCCCCCTCAAGCCAGGCCACAGACCCGAGAGTACCCCCAGCAGCCCACCCGCACAAGTGGACCCTTCCAGCCCGAGCACGGGCAAATTTCCCAGAACCGACTGTTCGGTGAAACCGTAGACTAACATATAAGAAGAGAGCGAGATCGAGGGATCGACGAGAAAACCCTAATGCGAACCCACGTCGCCACCACCACCTCTCCCTGGCGCCGCACCCCAGCCACCGCAGCGCCGCCGCGAGGCCACTGCCGGCGGCCAGGGCGCGCGCGCGCGTCGAACTAGAGCAACCGCGACAGCAGCAGTTCGCTGCGGGAGGCCGACTTCACGGGTAAATTCCCGTCGCCACGTTCGACCGTTTTACGTGTCGATTCCTCTGGCATGTCGATAACATAACCCTCTTCAATTCTATGCTTTTAGTTCGTAAGTAGATGTTGTCGATCGTTCGGAAAAATCGACTCAAAGTCGAGAAAAATCCTGTCCCGAGACAGGGCAGGGATCAGCCCAAACATCCTGTATTTGCAGTCGATTTACGACCCGTGTGTTATGAATTTTGAAAATCCTTTTGAAGGAAGTTTTAGACAACATATACGACATTAAAACCCATTTTGTAGATCCAGATTTTATCAAGTATGTACAGAGATATTCTAACTCAAAAATCACAAAAAACCTGTTTTCGAAAACATAGAAAACGCTCCACACGACGTGCGTCACGCCAATCCGGACGACGTGGTCGTGAACCGAAAGCATCGAAAGCTGCGTAACGGTTTCGTGGTCGTGTGGGCTTTGACGGAATTCAAAATGGTCGCGTGTGCGCGACGAATTTGATGCGTATCCGTCGAAGTTTCCCGTATCGTACACTTTGCAAATTCTCCGATTACTTTGTGCACGCTCGTCAGATCGAGACGAAACTTGTGCCAACAGAACCGTATCATTTTTCTGGTCCTGTATGCCAAGTTTGGTCCAATTCTGAGACAGTTGAATCCGACGTCGTTTTGTAGGCCCCACGGTCCCACTCAACGGGCGATTTTGTGCACGGCCCACCGGAATCCAACTTTGGACATACGGTTGGGTTCATATCGAAAAACTGGATCCGTAGACATGTAGTTTGATGACTTTAGAGACCGTTGACTCTGACACGCTTTTCGGTGCCAAACGGGTCCAACGGCGGACATCGTTTTTGCCTAAAATTATCGTTTTGCCCTTGTGTCCAGAATTGGACTTGAGGACAGGCAATCCTAGCTAATTTGACTATTCTGAGAACGTTGGTACTGTTTATTTCAGCATCCGGATACTTCTGCATGTGTTGACTGATTGTGGCTCGTGAGTGGTATATTGTTATTGGTTTCTCCAGCTAAGGACCTCAGGCAAGTGCACTTTCTGATTGCTTTTCGATTCATAGTAGTCTTTTCATTTCATGTCTATACATATATCTTGCTGCTTGTTAACACGCTCGTCACACGGAGTAGTCGGGAGGGGAAATATCTAAGTAGACATGTGAACTACCCAGAACTATCCCATGAGTCTATTCTTGAATAATAGCCGCTGCACACGACACGTGCAGTGTGCCGGATTTACCCCCTAGCCGTTCACATGTCGAAACAGATATTTCACACCACCTAGATAGATGTCTTTTATTAGTTTTTTCTTGTTTACTTCTCTATCGTGCTATGTCATCAGTTTCTTACCAGCTTTCATATTCCATATGCTATTTTCATGTCTTGTTAATTCTATTGTGTTTTGCATTGCCGTCGGTTTGTGTACTTGTTCCAATCCTGACTGGATAACCAAAAATTTTCAGGTTTAGCCGCTATCACTCTTAACACTGGGGAAGACTTGGATATGCTGAAGACAACCTAGAATAGAAAGCATTTGTATCAATTTCTTTAATTGTAAAACTTTATTTTTCCTTTAACTATAAATGTTGTAACTGTTGTAATAATTTAGAAATGTGAATGAGCAGCAATTGTGATATTTGAGTAATTATTTCTTGCGGGCTTGACAGCGTTCTACCGCCGACTCTGCGGCGTAGGCTGGCTTGGACACGTCTCGTATCCGAAAAGCGGGTACGGGTCGTGACAAGTTTTTGTGGTGGCCCATACAGGTCCGTTTTCGCAAAAGATTGTGAACTCGCGGTAGTACCATATTAGTCGTACTATTGCGAGCCTGTGCTCAAGAAATGCTCATTCACAAATAGGATTAAAATGATTAGGAGGACAACTAGGGTAAGAGTCCTGTCACTCCCCGTTCCCAGAATGCGTATTTTAATACGTATATTGCCTGAATGTATTTATTTAGCATTTATCATATAGTATCCTGTATTTAAATTCTTAATAACTTCATGTTAATTAATTATCTGCTCTTTAAATTTTTATGTTAATTAATTAGCTGCTCTTTAATTTTCATGTCAATTTATTTCCTGCAAATTTTATTTCTATATTTCTTCCTGTACTTTTAATTCCTGTTTTAGTTTTACTTTCGGGTTAGCCTTGTTGGACCCGTGCAACCCGACCCATTGGACCCATTGGACCCGGCCCAACTCCCACCTACCACCCCTTCCATATTTAAAGCCACCCTCACCATTCTCTCTCCTCATTACTCATTCTCACCATTACTCCTCTTCTTCTTCTTCATTACTCTCTCCACCTACCAAACCGTAGGCAAGTGCCAACTTGCTTCTTGATGGATCCCCATTATTATTGTTCCATCATCCTTCTTATTTGATTCTAAGTCTCTTTAGTACTTAGCATTTTCAATTTCTATGGCTAATTTGTTGTAGATCTAAGTTTGTTACATTTTCGGGTTTCTTAGGTTTTGATCTAGTAAACTTTGATATCTTCAAGTTTTGATGGTTCCATGTTGTAGAGAATTTCGTTCTACCCAATTTTGACCTAAGGAAGTTCGAATTTGGACTCTGGATGAAGGTTTTATGGGACTTTGAAGCTTGGGTTCATGGTGTTCTTCTTCTCTGAAACTTGGAGAAGAAGAACAGTACTTGACTTGACCGCATGAATAAATCATGCGACAAGTGATTCCCAGCCGCATGGACTTTTCCCACTTAACCGCATATGCGCCCTCGTCTTTCTTAACCGCATGAACTTGTACTCCTTCTCCTGGCCGCATGGGCTTGACTTGACTGCATGACACTTCATGCGGCAAGTAACTCAGCCGCATAGGACTCTCAGCCACATAGGACCGAATCCCTTTCTTGACCGCATGGATTTCTCTCCTAAACCCAGCCGCATGAACCAGACTCACTCGCTGGCCGCATGAGGTCCTGAACCTTTAACCGCATGAACTCTCCCCCCCCCGCCAGCCGCATAAGCAATCTCCTTGACCAGGCCGCATGGGGTTCGACTTGGTTAAGCCGCATGGACTCATTTACCGCTAGCCGCATGAGTACCCTTTCCGCTGACCGCATGTGTCTTGTCTTTTTCGGCCGCATGAGCCCAATTCACCCTAGCCGCATGGAACATCCCTTCCCGCATGGGAGCTAGTCCCACTCCCCAGCCGCATAGGTTCCCGCCTCTTCAGCCGCATGTGCCTCTACCCCCTGAGCCGCATGAACCCGACTCCTTTCCTTGCCGCATAAGATCCCTCCTGGCCGCATTAGACTTAGCCGCATGACTATTCTATAGCCCTGAATATTGATATTTTATTAGATATTTTACGTCCATTTTATATCCTTACGCCTTTTGTCCTGAACTTGGTAAATTACGATTTGATTGACACGATTGAAATGAATTTTTATTTCCCGAATTTGGCAGTAATTAACATTGATTGTTATCTTGATTAATAATTGTTAGCTTGACTAAAATTGATCATGCATTCCTAGTTGGAACTAAAGAGGCTGGCTAGTCGTCTTATTGAATTGAATGAATGAGACACGTTCATGAAATGAACTATTGTAATCGACTGGCTAATCTCGAATATTGATATACAGGCACATGCAGGCTTCAAATTATTTATTTAATTATTTAGTTATTTTTCTACGAAAGAAGTATGTGTACTTTACGGTCAAGGCATGATTACCGTGGTTAGATTTGATTGTTGCATTACGCTATGTAAGACCTGCAACCTAACCGCACTGGTATCGTTGTAGAGTTGTGCATATCGTACCCCGTACGAAAGTACTCATTAGAATGACCATGATCCACGGCATGGGATTTCACTCAACGTAGGGACTATTAAGTTAAATAAAATAATGATTACATGGAGAGAATGGATTTCCGAATTCTTACATGGCAGCCCCCTTAGAACGAGTAGTATCCGACGGGCCGGCTGGTTCCCACAGGTACTGTAAATCTGCCACACGGGCAGGGAACAGTATCTGTTTTTATTATTATTGTATATTGTATATTGACGAGCGTCCTGCTAGGACTCGTCTAATTCATGCATGGGCCAATTGATTGACTGGATAGACTAGCCTTGCTTGCACATAGTAAGAATTGAGGAATCCCTAATTGCATTATTCCAGGATAACTTGGAACTCATAATAGCAAGCCGTAGGAGTTGATTGGCCGTTCAAGATGATTTGTTTGTGCACTATACTCTGTTACCTAACTGGGATGATCAGAATGTCAGGACATGACGGGCCAACTTCTGTCCTTGTTTGGTTGGGAGGTTGGTTCGAAGTGTCTTGATGTGATGTGAGTCCTAGTAGCAAGCAGAGATCTATCATCATATTCTCTTACTTACTGGTTTAGTCCTTCATATCGTCCTCCCTTGTGGTACTTGCTATTAGAGGTCTAACCTCTCTGGTTTTGCATGGCCAGATTTAGAGCCAGTCCCCGAGGATCCAGCTTACTTCTACCTCCAAGATGGTCAACACTAGAAGGACGATCGCAGGAGGACTCGAGTGGGTTTTCTTACTTCCCCGCTCGTTTTGTTAAATACTTTATACCTTGCCGTTTGGCACCGACATGTTAGTCGGATTGTCTTGTACTTACTTTTTACATAATTGTAACTAAAGTCAGACTGCAGCTGATAACAATTGTGTATACCTTACTACATCATCTGGCTATGTTTTGTAAAGCCAGATGTCAAGAATATTTTGACAAAGCGTTTGGGACGCCTTACTGCTTTACCTTACATGTTCTATATTTCTGTTTCTTGTTTGAATGATTGAGACAATAGATGTGAAGTGACCATAGTAGGACTTTTATGTAGTATGCACCCCCTCGTCTGGTTAGACATCATTGATCGTATTATACGGTATTCATCTACCCGTAATACGTAGCTGGCTGAGTCATCCCCCCGCTCTCCAGTATTCTGGTTCTGGGGCATGACAAGGTTTTAGTGGTGGCCCATGCAGGTCTGATTTCAGACTTGTGGGGTGTTTAATAGGATGTCTCAATCACACATATTTTCCCTTGATCTCATGATTCGTCAATTCCCAACTCTAGCTTGACATTCCAGTATCCTTTGACTTCATTGATCCTTCGTGTCCGGTCGTTTGATTGCTCTCTTGTCCCTTTTCTTAGGGGCACCTCGTCCGCACCTGTCAGAGCTGGACAGCAACATGGACAGCCTGACCAAGTTAGTCAGCAACAAGAGCCGGTACTAACTCAAGAGGCTACCCAAGAAGAAGTGATAGTGGAAGCAGCAGCTGGATCGCAGTATCCAGATGTTCCACCCCTATCAACAGTTCCACCTACCCAAGTGGACACACCAGCCCTTCTAGAGATCATGAGAGGGATGATGGCCACTCAGCAACACCAGATGTTAGCCCAGCAGCGCATGCACGCTCAGTTGCAGGAGCAGAATATACTACTCAACCAAGGATTACAGACGGCATTGGAAAGAGGGGCGAGGCCAGATTCAGGAGCGTCAGCCCGATTTTGCAAGTACAACACCCGCCGTTTCGAAGGCACGGAGGATGCCATCTTAGCAGATGCATGGCTTAAGGATATCGAAGCTATTCTGACAGCCGCTAAAGTGCCGACAGAAGAACGTGTGGATCTAGTGAAGTTGTTACTTCAGGATCTCGCACGTGATTGGTGGGAATCAGAGGAGGTAGGCATCAGACGTCCTGTTGCTTGGGACGATTTCACAGCAAGATTCAAGACGAAGTATTATGGAGTTGTGGCACAGTTTGAGCTGCAACAGAAGTTTATCAACCTCAGACAGGCTGGCAAGACTGTAGATGCTTATGCAGCGGAGTTCTGCAGATTGAGTAGGTTTGCCCCAGAGATGGTAGCAACGGAACGCCAGAGGGCGATAAGGTTCCAGCAAGGGTTTCATCTTGAGCTCTTGCAATTGATAGAGGGGCACAATTATCAGACTTTTGATGAGATATTGACGGCGACCCGAAGGCATGAGATCACCATTCAGAGGCTTGCGGCAAGGACTGGGGGTCAGAAGAGATCCCACAGTCAGATTGAAGGAGGAGGGGGAGCAGCGCCCCGAACAACAGCACCATCTCCTGGCATTCGTATCCACGATGTGGCGATGCGAGGGCCAGCACCACCACCCAGGCAGCAGCAACAGCAACAGAGGAAGAACCAGCAACCCCGGCGGACTGCACTTATTGTGGGAAGATGGGACACACTAGAGATGTGTGTCGGACATTGAATGGACTGTGTCTGATATGTGGAAACCCAGATCATCGGGTTACCACATGTCCCATGAATTCGAGGTCAGGAGGACCAGGGCAGCAGTTTCCTGCTCTGCCAGCACCAGGGGCAGGGCAGTATCGAGGACCAGCATTGGCAGTGAGGCCGTTGGTGCAGCGTCCGTTAGTATCACAGGCTCAGATGTTTCGGCAGCAGGGGCCGCCGATGCAGCAACACCAGCATAGACCACCCCAACATCATCAAGGCAGGGGCCAGCAGCAGCACCAGGCTAGGCCGCAGCAGGGGAACCGGCAAGGAGGTCGAGGGCAGGCATTCACACTGTCCTTAGAAGAGGCATTGGCATCGGGAGATGTTGTGGCAGGTAACATTCTCGTCGCCTCATATCCCGCAGTAGCATTGTTTGATTCGGAAGCATCCCATTCATTTATATCTGCACAATTTGCGACACGACTAGGAGTGGAGTTCGAGGCATTGCCAGGGAGGTTGAATATACTCACTGGTAATGGGCTCGTGGGAGTTAGTAGAGTTAGTTTAGCATGTAGTGTTGTAGTGTGCGGGTATCCTTTACCCGCCCGGTTGATAGAATTTCCTATTGGAAATTTCGACGTTATCTTAGGCATGGACTGGCTGAAAGACAGTCATGCGACAATAGATTGTCGTAGTGGGAGTGTATCTTTTGATATTCCAGGCATGAAGCGGTTCACCTTAGTCAGATCAGTGGCAACTTAACAAGAACAGGGAGTAGTGACGGCAATGGAAGAAGTTCAAGTTCCGAAGGTAGTTGAAGAATTTCTAGACGTATTTCCTGAAGAACTTCCAGGTCTCCCACCGGTTAGAGATATTGAGTTCAGTATAGAATTGGCACCAGGAACTAAACCAATATCAGATCGGGTTTACAGAATGGCGGATTCAGAGCAGGCCAAGGTGTATCAGCACATAGAGGAATTGAAGGAGAAGAAGTTCATCCAAGCTAGCGTGTCACCATGGGCAACACCAGTGGTACTTGTGGGAAAGAAGGATGGGTCGTCCAGATTGTGTATCGATTACAGGAAGCTAAATGCGGCAACAGTAAAGAACAAGTACCCATTACCCAGGATCGACGACTTATTTGATCAGTTGAGCAAGGCTAGAGTTTTCTCCAAGATAGATCTTCGTTCAGGGTATCATCAGGTGAGGGTTCGGAAGGAGGATATTCCCAAGACAGCATTCAGGTCGAAGTATGGGCATTATGAATTCTTAGTAATGCCGTTTGGTTTGACCAATGCTCCAGCAATATTCATGGATTTGATGAATCGCATCTTTATGCCGTATTTAGATCAGTTTGTCGTGGTATTTCTCGATGATATTCTTGTGTACTCTGCTAGTGAAGAGGAGCATGAAGACCACCTCAGGAAAGTGTTGCAGGTTCTAAGAGAGAACCAGTTGTATGCCAAGCTCAGCAAGTGTGAATTCTGGACGGATCACATTTTATTTTTGGGTCATATTGTATCAGGAGCTGGAGTAGCAGTGGATCCCAAGAAGGTAGAAGCAGTGAAGAGTTGGCCAGTACCCAAGACCGTAGCTGATGTACGGAGTTTCTTAGGATTGGCAGGATATTACAGAAGGTTTGTGTCAGATTTTGCAAGACTTTCAGCACCCATGACCCGCTTGACACGGAAGGATGTACCATTCGTTTGGTCTGTAGAATGCCAGGCATCATTTGAGAATCTGAAGCAGAAGTTGATATCAGCGCCTATTCTTACATTGCCAATGGGACCCGGAGGTTTTACTGTATATTGTGATGCGTCAGGTAAAGGACTTGGATGTGTCCTTATGCAACATGGAAAGGTGATAGCATATGCATCTAGGCAGCTTCGAGACCACGAGAAGAATTACCCAACTCATGATTTGGAGTTGGCGGTAGTAGTATTTGCTTTGAAGCTATGGAGACATTATTTATATGGTGACCGAGTAGACATGTACACAGACCACAAAAGCCTGAAGTACATCTTTACTCAGAAGGAGCTGAACATGAGGCAGAGAAGATGGTTGGAGTTGATCAAGGATTATGACGTGGAGCTTCAGTATCATCCAGGTAAGGCTAATGTGGTAGCAGACGCTCTCAGCAGAAGAGGCGGCGCATTTATGTTGACAACGCAGAAGCACATCTTAGAAGACCTTCAGGAGATGGGCATCGAAGTTATACTTCCTAATGATATAGGAATTCTGGCGAGTCTACAAGTTCAATCCGACTTGGTAGACAGGATCAAGGCAGCTCAGGCACAGGACCCAAGGATTCAGAAGCTTAGGGCAGAATATGAGTCAGGACTCAGAAAGGAGATGCAAATCCATGAAGATGGTACACTTAGGTTTGGGTCACGCCTATGTGTTCCTAGTGGAGATATCAGACAGGAGGTTATGGCAGAAGCTCACAGTTCCCAGTATTCTGTACATCCTGGAGGGACCAAGATGTACCAAGATATCAAGCAGCACTTCTGGTGGAACGGGATGAAGAGGGAGATAGCTAGATTTGTTTCCCGTTGCTTGGTATGTCAGCAAGTGAAGGCAGAACAGCAGAGGCCAGCTGGATTATTGCAACCGCTTCCTATTCCGGAATGGAAATGGGAACATATTATAATGGACTTTGTGACCGGTTTACCGAGATCACCAAGTGGTAAAGATGCTATTTGGGTGATAGTGGATCGGCTTACAAAGGTAGCACATTTTCTCCCTTTCAGAGTAGGGCAATCTACAGAAAAGTTGGCAGAGTTGTATATGCAACAGATAGTCAGGCAGCATGGGGTCCCTGTCAGTATTGTGTCTGACAGAGATACCCGTTTCACATCACATTTCTGGAAGAGCTTGCATCATAGTCTGGGTACCAAGTTAAGATTTAGCACGGCTTACCATCCACAGACGGACGGGCAATCAGAAAGGACAATTCAGACTTTGGAAGACATGTTACGAGCTTGCACCCTAGATTTTGGAGGATCTTGGGAGAGCCACCTGCACTTAGTTGAGTTTTCATACAACAACAGTTATCAAGCCAGTATCCAGATGGCGCCATTCGAGGCATTATATGGTAAGAAGTGCAGGTCGCCACTAGCATGGGATGATATCGGAGAAAGGAAGATGTTAGGCCCAGAAATAATTGTTCAGACGGTTGAATTGGTTAAGGGAATTAGAGAGCGACTTCGAGTTGCGCAGGACCGGCATCGTCATTGGGCGGACCAGCATCGTAGGCCGTTAGAGTTCTCTGTTAGGGACCACGTATTCTTGCGGATCTCACCTACTCGTGGGGTCATTAGATTTGGCGTTCGTGGAAAACTGAGTCCGCGGTACGTGGGCCCATTTGTTATCCTTGATCGGATAGGCGATGTTGCTTATCGTTTATCACTCCCACCTTCGTTACGAGAGGTGCATGACGTATTTCATGTATCTCAATTATGTAGTTATGTATCGGACCCAAGCCATGTCCTCGATCACTCTGAGCTGGTTGTTGGTACCAACCTGTCTTACGAGGAACAGCCTGTGTCCATTTTGGACCGAAGAGAGAAGATACTCAAGAACCGAACAATTAGCCTTATCCGTGTTGCTTGGGGTCATCACTCCTTGGGAGAGTCAACGTGGGAACGTGAAGATGATATTCGATCACGGTATCCACACCTGTTTGACTCACAAGGTATATCTTTTTCTGTATACCTTGATTGTCCTGATTCCTCATGCTTATCACCTTATGGGTAGAATAGCTTGATATCGTAGATTGATGGATTTACATATATGTTACTTGCTATAGACATTGTAAAAGGATTGCTTCATTGAATTGCTTGTACTTAGATTAGTTTAGCCCCGATGTTTCTATCCTGCTTGGATTTGAAATTTCGAGGACGGAATTTTTCTAAGGAGGGTAGAGATGTCACTCCCCGTTCCTAGAATGCGTATTTTAATACGTATATTGCCTGAATGTATTTATTTAGCATTTATCATGTAGTATCCTGTATTTAAATTCTTAATAACTTCATGTTAATTAATTATCTGCTCTTTAAATTTTTATGTTAATTAATTAGCTGCTCTTTAATTTTCATGTCAATTTATTTCCTGTAAATTTTATTTTTATATTTCTTTCTGTACTTTTAATTCCTGCTTTAGTTTTACTTTCGGGTTAGCCTTGTTGGACCCGTGCAACCCGACCCATTGGACCCATTGGACCCGGCCCAACTCCCACCTACCACCCCTTCCATATTTAAAGCCACCCTCACCATTCTCTCTCCTCATTACTCATTCTCACCATTACTCCTCTTCTTCTTCTTCATTACTCTCTCCACCTACTAAACCGTAGGCAAGTGCCAACTTGTTTCTTGATGGATCCCCATTATTATTGTTCTATCATCCTTCTTATTTGATTCTAAGTCTCTTTAGTACTTAGCATTTTCAATTTCCATGGCTAATTTGTTGTAGATCTAAGTTGGTTATATTTTTGGGTTTCTTAGGTTTTGATCTAGTAAACTTTGATATCTTTAAGTTTTGATGGTTCCATGTTGTAGAGAATTTCGTTCTACCCAATTTTGACCTAAGGAAGTTCGAATTTGGACTCTGGATGAAGGTTTTATGGGACTTTGAAGCTTGGGTTCATGGTGTTCTTCTTCTCTGAAACTTGGAGAAGAAGAACAGTACTTGACTTGACCGCATGAATAAATCATGCGGCAAGTGATTTTCAGCCGCATGGACTTTCCCCACTTAACCGCATATGCGCCCTCGTCTTTCTTAACCGCATGAACTTGTACTCCTTCTCCTGGCCGCATGGGCTTGACTTGACCGTATGACACTTCATGCGGCAAGTAACTCAGCCGCATAGGACTCTCAGCCACATAGGACCGAATCCCTTTCTTGACCGCATGGATTTCTCTCCTAAACCCAGCCGCATGAACCAGACTCACTCGCTGGCCGCATGAGGTCCTGAACCTTTAACCGCATGAACTCCCCCCCCCGCCAGCCGCATAAGCAATCTCCTTGACCAGGCCGCATGGGGTTCGACTTGGTTAAGCCGCATGGACTCATTTACCGCCAGCTGCATGAGTACCCTTTCCGCTGACCGCATGTGTCTTGTCTTTTTCGGCCGCATGAGCCCAATTCACCCTAGCCGTATGGAACATCCCTTCCCGCATGGGAGCTAGTCCCACTCCCCAGCCGCATAGGTTCCCGCCTCTTCAGCCGCATGTGCCTCTACCCCCTGAGCCGCATGAACCCGACTCCTTTCCTTGCCGCATAAGATCCATCCTGGCCGCATTAGACTTAGCCGCATGACTATTCTATAGCCCTGAATATTGATATTTTATTAGATATTTTACGTCCATTTTATATCTTTACGCCTTTTGTCCTGAACTTGGTAAATTACGATTTGATTGACACGATTGAAATGAATTTTTATTTCCCGAATTTGGCAGTAATTAACATTGATTGTTATCTTGATTAATAATTGTTAGCTTGACTAAAATTGATCATGCGTTCCTAGTTGGAACTAAAGAGGCTGGCTAGTCGTCTTATTGAATTGAATGAATGAGACACGTTCATGAAATGAACTATTGTAATCGACTGGCTAATCTCGAATATTGATATACAGGCACATGCAGGCTTCAAATTATTTATTTAATTATTTAGTTATTTTTCTACGAAAGAAGTATGTGTACTTTACGGTCAAGGCATAATTACCGTGGTTAGATTTGATTGTTGCATTACGCTATGTAAGACCTGCAACCTAACCGCACTGGTATCGTTGTAGAGTTGTGCATATCGTACCCCGTACGAAAGTACTCATTAGAATGACCATGATCCACGGCATGGGATTTCACTCAACGTAGGGACTATTAAGTTAAATAAAATAATGATTGCATGGAGAGAATGGATTCCCGAATTCTTACATGGCAGCCCCCTTGGAACGAGTAGTATCCGACGGGCCGGCTGGTTCCCACAGGTACTGTAAATCTGCCACACGGGCAGGAAACAGTATCTGCTTTTATTATTATTGTATATTGACGAGCGTCCTGCTAGGACTCGTCTAATTCATGCATGGGCCAATTGATTAACTGGATAGACTAGCCTTGCTTGCACATAGTAAGAATTGAGGAATCCCTAATTGCATTATTCCAGGATAACTTGGAACTCATAATAGCAAGCCGTAGGAGTTGATTGGCCGTTCAAGATGATTTGTTTGTGCACTATACTCTGTTACCTAACTGGGATGATCAGAATGTCAGGACATGACGGGCCAACTTCTGTCCTTGTTTGGTTGGGAGGTTGGTTCGAAGTGTCTTGATGTGATGTGAGTCCTAGTAGCAAGCAGAGATCTATCATTATATTCTCTTACTTACTGGTTTAGTCCTTCATATCGTCCTCCCTTGTGGTACTTGCTATTAGAGGTCTAACCTCTCTGGTTTTGCATGGCCAGATTTAGAGCCAGTCCCCGAGGATCCAGCTTACTTCTACCTCCAAGATGGTCAACACTAGAAGGACGATCGCAGGAGGACTCGAGTGGGTTTTCTTACTTCCCCGCTCGTTTTGTTAAATACTTTATACCTTGCCGTTTGGCACCGACATGTTAGTCGGATTGTCTTGTACTTACTTTTTACATAATTGTAACTAAAGTCAGACTGCAGCTGATAACAATTGTGTATACCTTACTACATCATCTGGCTATGTTTTGTAAAGCCAGATGTCAAGAACATTTTGACAAAGCGTTTGGGACGCCTTACTGCTTTACCTTACATGTTCTATATTTCTGTTTCTTGTTTGAATGATTGAGACAATAGATGTGAAGTGACCATAGTAGGACTTTTATGTAGTATGCACCCCCTCGTCTGGTTAGACAGCATTGATCGTATTATACGGTATTCATCTACCCGTAATACGTAGCTGGCTGAGTCATCCCCCCGCTCTCCAGTATTCTGGTTCTGGGGCGTGACAAGTCCCTTATAATTGAGCGTTGGGTAGTTAAGGTTATTAGATAGGCCATGCAACTTAGATAACTTGCTATATCCTTATAGGTACACTATTGCTCTTGATATGATGATATGATCCAAGGTGGGTATACTATTCACCTGGTAAGTTAGGCTTTCCTATAACTAAGGCTTTAATCTTGATTAACTGTTCAATTTTTTCTTTTTAGATATAAGTTTCATATCACGAATTAGAATTGCCTGCTTTAAATTCTAATTGCTGTAAGTAACTAGTTTATAATTTCTGATTCTGCTTTTCATATACAAATCTCGATGTAGGATTGGTTCAAGGTTTTCCCCTCAACCATTTGAAATATATATGAGGTAAAGATTAGGATGTTCTTTTACTTCACTTGTCTTTAAATAATTTCTTTCGACCTGTCTTTTGCTTTAAGGATTGATACTTATAGGCAGAGGTTACACCTTCTATCATAGCCAATTAGTTTGAACTCTAGCAGCTCGTTGAAGCCCTTAGGGAAATGGCTAGAGTAATTAAAATGACTGCGATAACTAGACAGCAGCGCACTGTCGCCAATTGTTTGAGAATGGATGGTATGGGTTCACTGCAGCCAGCAGCGCACTGGCAAGGCACAACCCATAGAAATGAAATTATTTTGAGGATCATGGGTTATAGAACATTGCTAAAACCATGTTGTAGTTGACCAAGACTTTAGGGATAGTAAGATTGTAGGAAGACTGTATAAGCAGGAACACCATGTAAGGTTTTGATTATCTTAAAACTCGAATTACTTATTCCTCTTTCCAAGAATCTGCGTGCTTGTATTTTGACTATCTTGACCAACGCTGCTATTACAGCTTAGTTTTCGCAAGCTCACTCTTTTATCGAGCTTGATTTAAGGCATATGTTTATTGGGGACGCCCGTTAATATATTGTCTAATCAGAATCATTGTATTACGGTCTGATCAACCATGATGCATTTGGTTCGCTCTTCATCTAATTTCCTTACGTGGATTGAGATGTAAATGTCTCTAGGATCTCATCCACGACTGCCTTGACAATTCCTCTTTAAATAGGCATTCGCCCTTGAATCATGTAATTGTGTTCAGTGACATCTCTCTTGAGCTCTTTATTGTTTTCGTCCTTCACTGATTGGAAAGACGAAAGCTCGTAATTAATAGATAGATACATAGTATCCCCATTACCATGATGGTTGAATATGCAAGTGTAGCTACCATCGGCCAGCCCTGTGACAAAAACCTTGCCATCATATCCTAGCCTCTAAGGTGGGTAGACTGTGAGCCTTCTAAAGTTTAGGATGTACGAGGATTACCGATTGATTAGAACAATTCCTATTAGGATGATAATTAGTGCCCCATAGACTCCCACTTTCATTTAGATCATTTTGTGTCCCCGGCCGTGTCATTAATATTCGGAGCACGAGACCAGCTGTTATCTTCCAACAAATTTCATATGCAAGATCTAGAGAAGTCCACCTTCATCTAGGTATGTCATGTCCCACTCAAACTCGTCCCCTTGTACTCTATTTTTGGGGTACGACTTTCAGATTAAAAGGACTAGTTATAACCTTTACTATAGTACCGATATACTTTCCAATCTCCATTAGAACCTTGACCACGACCCCAATTCCTTCGACCCAACATATGGTTGTGATCTACTCGAAGCCCATTACGCACATGCCACTAGTGTGCCGTCCAACTGAGGCCTCATGTGCCACTTAAACACAAAAGTCCCTGAAGGCGCATTTTGGGCTTGAGGGACCTAGCTAACCAACTTGACTGGCAACTAGATCAACCCCTTGGGTAGAAACCTATTCTGGGTCACCCTAACTAGTAGAAACAGTTTTATCATTGGGATCTTGTCCAGTCCATGTAGATTGAAACCCAATGATCATCCAACCAACGACCGATGTCCAAATAGAAAACCCCTTTAGACCAAAATCTTGATTTCCCAAATTCCGTTCCGTTATGAAACCTTGCGGGAATTAGAATTTCGAGAACGAGACTTCTGTATTGCACGGATTGCAGGCCACTCTAAGTAACGAAGAGTTCTTCGATTTAGCAAGCGACTAGACTATAGTAGCCCAATCTAGCAAACAAGTCAGTGGTTCTTAAACACCCTTTTTAGCTGTACCGTCGAAAACTCTCTACCGCTCTTGAAACTTCATAATTGCCATCGATTATTCCTCCTTACCCTTCTGTCCTTCATTTCGGAGCGACAAAGGTCATGCTTATTAGAATTTTATCAATATTCTTAGCTACTTGTGTAAATTTGCTTGTTAAGTTTTTGGATTGTTTGATAGATAGGAAAGGATATAGGTGCCAAATGTAGTAGAGATTTAGGGGTAGAAATTTTAGCAATTAGTTGGATGACTATAAAGTTGTAAAGACAGGAGACTGTGGAAGTAGTGGACTTATTCTTTTATTTTTGTTCGAATTTCTGGCATGGTTACGAGTTAGAATTTCGAGGACGAAATTATTTTAAGGTGGGTAGATTTGTAGCTCCCCTTCCCGAAAATTTGAAATAATCTATTTTTTTATTTATTTTAATTAAATGATAATTTTTAGATTTCTATATTTATTTGTTATATTAAATCGTTATAATGTGGTTTATACTTTATGCGTATATAAATTATATATATATGTGTATGTGCATGTATATGTATTAATATAAATACTAATTGTGTATGTTTATGGAACTACACATATTAATATAATAAGTAAATATGTATATACATAGATATATGTGAATTGGGTACGTGTAAATTCTAAATATATCAAATATGTATATGTATATATATATAAATGAATATAAATGTGTGTGCGTATTTATATAAAATATATACGTATATGTGTATGAATATCTAAATATGTAATTGTGTGTATATATGAATATATATATAAAATGTGTACGTATATACGTAAATATATATATATATATATATATATATATATATATATATATATATATATATATATATATTAAAAAAATATATATATATATATATATATATATATTAAAGGAATGAATCTACAGTTGCATTAATGTATTTTGGTCCTCATGACGGATCACATAACCATAGAACTTTTGTACTTGTGAGTCCTCACATGGGAAGGGCCAGCCCGAGCCCACAGCAAATCCCCCTCAAGCCAGGCCACAGACCCGAGAGTACCCCCAGCAGCCCACCAGCACAAGTGGACCCTTCCAGCCCGAGCACGGGCTAATTTCCCAGAACCGACTGTTCGGTGAAACCGTAGACTAACATATAAGAAGAGAGCGAGATCGAGGGATCGACGAGAAAACCCTAATGCGAACCCACGCCGCCACCACCACCTCTCCCTGGCGCCGCACCCCAGCCATCGCAGCGCCGCCGCGAGGCCACCGCCGGCGGCCAGGGCGCGCGCGCGCGTCGAACTAGAGCAACCGCGACAGCAGCAGTTCGCTGCGGGAGGCCGACTTCACGGGTAAATTCCCGTCGCCACGTTCGACCGTTTTACGTGTCGATTCCTCTGGTATGTCGACAACATAACCCTCTTCAATTCTATGCTTTTAGTTCGTAAGTAGATGTTATCGATCGTTCGGAAAAATCGACTCAAAGTCGAGGAAAATCCTGCCCCGAAACAGGGCAGGGATCAGCCCAAACATCCTGTATTTGCAATCGATTTACGACCCGTGTGTTATGAATTTTGAAAATCCTTTTGAAGGAAGTTTTAGACAACATATACGACATTAAAACCCATTTTGTAGATCCAGATTTTATCAAGTATGTACAGAGATATTCTAACTCAAAAATCACGAAAAACCTGTTTTCGAAAACATAGAAAACGCTCCACACGACGTGCGTTACGCCAATCCGGACGACGTGGTCACGAACCGAAAGTATCGAAAGCTGTGTAACGGTTTCGTGGTCGTGTGGGCTTTGACGGAATTCAAAATGGTCGCGTGTGTGCGACGAATTTGATGCGTATCCGTCGAAGTTCCCCGTATCGTGCACTTTGCAAATTCTCCAATTACTTTGTGCACGCTCGTTAGATTGAGACGAAACTTGCGCCAACAGAACCGTATCATTTTTCTGGTCCTGTATGCCAAGTTTGGTCCAATTCTGAGACAGTTGAATCCGACGTCGTTTTGTGGGCCCCACGGTCCCACTCAACGGGCGATTTTGTGCACGGCCCACCGGAATGCAACTTTGGACATACGGTTGGGTTCGTATCGGAAAACTGGATCCGTAGACATGTAGTTTGACGACTTTAGAGACCGTTGACTCTGACACGCTTTTCGGTGCCAAACGGGTCCAACGGCGGACATCGTTTTTGCCTAAAATTACCATTTTACCCCTGTGTCCAGAATTGGACTTAAGGACAGGCAATCCTAGCTAATTTGACTATTCTGAGAACGTTGGTACTGTTTATTTCAGCATTCGAATACTTCTGCTTGTGTTGACTGATTGTGGCTCGTGAGTGGTATATTGTTATTGGTTTCTCCAGCTAAGGACCTCAGGCAAGTGCACTTTCTGATTGCTTTTCGATTCATAGTAGTCTTTTCATTTCATGTCTATACATATATCTTGCTGCTTGTTGACACGCTCGTCGCACGGAGTAGTCGGGAGGGGAAATATCTAAGTAGACATGTGAACTACCCAGAACTATCCCATGAGTCTATTCTTGAATAATAGTCGCTGCACACGACACGTGCAGTGTGCCGGATTTATCCCCTAGCCGTTCACATGTCGAAACAGATATTTCACACCACCTAGATAGATGTCTTTTATTAGTTTTTTCTTGTTTACTTCTCTATCGTGCTATGTCATCAGTTTCTTACCAGCTTTCATATTCCATATGCTATTTTCATGTCTTGTTAATTCTATTATGTTTTGCATTGCCGTCGGTTTGTGTACTTGTTCCAATCCTGACTGGATAACCAAAAATTTTCAGGTTTAGCCGCTATCACTCTTAGCACTGGGGAAGACTTGGATATGCTGAAGACAACCTAGAATAGAAAGCATTTGTATCAATTTCTTTAATTGTAAAACTTTATTTTTCCTTTAACTATAAATGTTGTAACTGTTGTAATAATTTAGAAATGTGAATGAGCAGCAATTGTGATATTTGAGCAATTATTTCTTGCGGGCTTGACAGCGTTCTACCGCCGACTCTGCGGCGTAGGCTGGCTTGGACACGTCTCGTATCCGAAAAGCGGGTACGGGTCGTGACAGAAGCACCCTTGCTACGCTTTCTCTTCGGTGTACCCTCAGCAGATACACTCTTCTCGGCACTTCCAAGCGGTACATATAGTGGCTGATGAAGTTCATCAGAAAAGAGATTCTCCCTTGAGACTTCTTCATAAACCTCGTCAGTAGCGAGAGGATCCTCTCGGTCGTGACAATCTTCCGGCAGAGTTGACTTGGCTGATTTCTTATTAACATGAATGAAACTCTTACCCAAGATGCTGAACTTCTCATCAAATGTATTCGCAGATACATAGAACTTGGCATAAGACGCCAACATCTTAGCTCCTTTCCGATGATTCACCGGATCTGGCATTGTAAAGGTAGCTCCAGTGCCTTTGGCAATATAATATATCCAGTCTCTCGCACCGTCGATCAATCCGCCTTGGTGGTTGAAGCATGTCGTTGCATTCCCTACATGCAACTGATCATAGCCGAATTACCGAGCAAATCTACTCGAAAGATATGGCTCCAAATAAGTGATGTCGTCATGGCGACAGACCAGGTGGGATGGTCTGATCCTCTTCAGCCATTCGTGCTGAACATCATCGAGTTTATTGGCACCGGTGCCATCAATCATCTTCGCAGGCATAGTCTCATAACCGATAGGCGGAGGAACACTGGTGAAACTCCATAGTTCTCCCCTATTCAGTATGGTCCTGCAGTCTGTCAGGGTGTCATACTTCCACTTTGGCGTATGACGGTATCTTTCCAAGAAAGTGTCATCTGGTCTGGCCAGTCCAGTACTCATAAGAGACTCAAAGTGGAGGAGCAGCCATCCGTACAAATATGTGAAGGGCATTTCTACCCGAGGAAAAGTTGTAAGGTTCTTCTTCGCCAGGTTAAACATTCTGTCTGCATATGCTCTTAAACCGGCGTTCGGACGGCATGTCATCACCGTTAGCAAGTCCATCCTGTACCCGAACGTCAGACGGACTGCTGTAAATACGATTCTTCGGTGCATCCTGTCTGCCGAACAGGTGCCAGGTACTACGAATCTTCTCAGCCAAAGGGATAGAAACCCGGCCAGATGACCTTCATCAGATAAAGCCCGGCTACCTTGCTTTATGTAGGTCTCTAACCAATCATCAGCTTTATAGGTGCCTTCATCTTCTTCGTTTATGATGTCATCATGGGTGGTCTCCCGGATTAATTTGTCAATTTCGGCTTGACTCAGAGGTTTAAAACGACCAATATATTGTTCGGTCTTCTTCTTCTTCTGAGTTTCTTCGGTGCGGCCTTAGAATAAGTAGGCCATCCACTTCGAAGAGTAGCAGCCTGAATCTATATCTTTTGCCTTATAAAAGGCCTTACAGATACTATAGTGGCACATTAATTCTTCGAATACATGAAGAATTAGCGGGTTGGCGTCAGAAATCTTGTTCATTTCATCAATAAATGGGATATATTCCTCATACGGCAGATCTCCTGTCGGCAGCTGAGAAATGTATGCCATTTCGTGGAGAGCGAATCCCATCTCGCCTCTCGGAGTCATAAAAGTTTCGGTGTGGTAGTTGTACCTTTCTGCTAGTGCCAGGAACAAGTCTGGGTTCGGCCTAAAACCATAAGCAGTGCACTTGATGGCATCGTACAGGCCTGTCACCTTCAACTGTTCTCCATAATCTCTCAGAATCTATCTCACGAGAGCAGTCCATCTGGTATTCTCTGGGTTCACGAGACCAGTGAATCCCATGGACTGTTTCGGATAGACAGCGTTTTCTAGCTGTGCAAATTCGTTCGCAAATATCGGGACTCTAACCGGCATCAGAAGTGCAGAGTCCTCAGGGGGAATTGTGGCTGGCAATAATCCTCGCAAGACTGAAACATGCGGTTCAGTACCACTGCGAAATCTTCCCTGGCTGTACCCTATCCATCCAGCTTTTAATAGACGAATTGGAGTAATATCCCATTTCATGTGCCTTTGGTGACTCGCATGGAATAAGCGAGCTATGTTGATACTCTTAGACAATCCAATCAAGTACATCGGCTGAGTCTCATCAGCATCCCGGTAATACGAGTATGACACTTTATCGGAGGCTGGCTGGGAGCTTATGTCAATAGCGTCCCCGAATAGAAATGCCGGTTTTGAGTGGGTAACACTGTCCACACTCTGCAGTGGTTGACCACTTATCAGACTCAGCAGGGTTTCGCTCTCTTGATTTTTCAGAATGGCTATTCTCGTGGAAGGTTCATTAAACTGTGGAAAGTGGACATGGGATAGGTCACTCTTATAATTGCTCCCTGCACATCCTTCAAACTGTGCTTCTTGGGCCAGAATATCCACTACAAAGGAAAAATAAAAGGTTAAAAATCCTTAACTCTAAAAAAATACAAAGGGATGACAAGTTCAAAGATCAACTTACGCTCAGTCCATTCTAAGCGTATGTCAGATTCAAAAATCAACTTACGCTCAGTCTATCCTAAGCGTATGACAGATTCTAAGTTCAACCTACGCTCAGCTACGTGTATGTCTAACCAAAGCAAGCAGTCGTATAGAATTTTCCAAAGAGCAGCGTATGGTTAGCAAGATGTTCATTAAAAATACGCTAACAAGAGAGTCAGCGTATCTCAACGAGACGACTTGACATAGCGTATTCCTTCAGATCAGCCTATTTTGACATTTCTATCAAAGATACGCGTATCTTATAGAAATACTCTCAAAACATATTTTTCGTATAGACGAAAAACATGGAATACGACTAAACCCTAAAGAGGGAAGTGTATTTTATGACGTATTGACCCTAAAAAGGGGATACGTTTTCTGATTTTGTCCTAACCAGAGCCCTAAAAAGGGATGGTTACTGTTCATCGTCCCCATCCTCACCATATAGGGGTTTCAACGGAAGTTCGCTCTGTAGAAGACGCTGCTCGGCGGTTCTCCTAGTGGTTGCGACGGCGGCGGCGGGTCGAGACGGCTCTGCAGGAGCCTTGCCTTTCCCTTTCGCGGCAGCATCGAGCTTGGGTGCCATTGACGAAGATTAGGTTGGAGAAGAAGAAGGCTTGAGCTCTGGATTCTCTCTCTCGAAGATGAAGGCAAAAGTAAAGAAAGGAATTATGTTCTTAAAAGCCTATTTATAGAAGAAAGAGAAGCCCAAACGGTAGCCGTTTTCAAATACAGAATCCCTAGAGATATACATTGATATCGAGGAAATAACAAACTCGTGCCAGCGTGTCAAGACTTATTCCCACTTTGAGTTCAAAGTAATTTCGAACTTTCAAAAATCATAAAGTTCGAAAACTTTGAAGGGGGTCTTGTAGGGTATGAAAAATTCTGACACGCTGACATAAGACCAAGTCAGCCAAAGGCCATACGCTCAGCCAAAGGCCATACGTTCAGTGCAAAAGTCATACGCTCAGTGAATATTTTATTATTTTTCGACTGACAGCACAGCATACGCTCAGTGGGGGATGAATCTGACACTTCGTCTTTCGTGCAAAAAATAGTTGTCTTAGGAGAATTAACTGTCGTATGGATTTTTGAGAGTTGATTTTGTCTGTTACGAGGACAACTCATTAGCCATCATGAATGCACAACCATCATTACTGTCATTTCTGACAGTCTATCAGCTGTCATATCCGCAACACGATGCTCGAGAGATATTTGTCAGTTGTTGGGAGATATGGCATATTCGAGAAGATTGAGGACAGTCACGTGTCTACTTCTCCAGTTATACGACTCCTCATCAAGACAGCGTATGTACTTCATACGACTCCTCATCAAGGCAGCGTATGGACTTCATACGACTCCTCATCAAGGCAGCGTATGTACTCCATACGACTCCTGATCAAGTGAGCGTATATACTCCATACGACTTCTTGTCACCCAAGTGAGCGTATAGACTCCATATGACTCCTTGATATCCAAGTCAGCGTATGCAAGACATACGTATCCAAAAGACAGTGTATGGACTCCATACGACTCCTCTTCAAACAAGACAGCGTATGCTAGTCATACTTCTCCAAAAGACAGCGTATCAAAGCAAATACATTCAAAATGACTTCAAATGTACAGTCAACACACGTTCTCATGTGTCCTGTATTCGGTTACCCACTCATTCAGAAGTTATGCAACATAGCATTCATGCCATCAATCTTTCCTGGATATACTCCACTACTCTCAACCGCACTCCAACGTGTCTCCACCAAAATTCGCCATGCGTCCTTGCAGTTATGCACACGTCAAGTAACTGACTGAGCGTATGCCCAGAGCAGTTATCCAGAACTCTATAAAAGAGAGTTTCTCCACCTTCAATAGATACCACATTCAATTCAGAGAGAACAGAGAGATTGCCCAGTTGCTGTCCAAGTTCTTCGAGGTCCGAGCCTTCTTCATCGCATCGTCCAAGGGATAAAGTGATCGTCTTCTAGATCAGATTCCTACAGTTGTAATTTTCTCAGAAACACAATAAATAAATAAAATTTATTTATGGAAAATATGCATAGCCTGCGTCGGCAAGGTGGGCGCATGCCACGTTAAGACCGCGGGCGCATGTCCCAGGCTCCGTCGGGCCTGAGGGACTAGGATGAGAAATCTCACTCAGATCTGGGGCAGGTGGGCAGGAAACCGCAGTCCCCTGTACATCAACGACAGCGAGGGGATCAACAGTGCCAGCGACCGGCGGCCACCGTAGCGGAAAGGCTACGCCCGGAGAGGATAGCAGGGCGGGAGCCTGATCGAGGATCCACCCGAATTTTTGGGCGATACTGGGACCGGTGAGGCCGACTAGGGCCAGCTGCGCCCTAGCCCAAGCCGGGACGGGGCGGTAAGGGCACCGATGAGGCGGACGAGGGAGATAGGGGTGACGGAGGGACGACGGTGAGGAGGAACTCCAATGCCGTCTGCGATCGGATCGCTTACGAAGCTTGTCTCCGGTCACTAGTGCAGACGGCAGGCGACCCGGTGCAACGCCAGGAGCAGGGGATCGAGGAGGAAAGTACGATAGGGGGAGAAGGGGGGTGCTGACAGCGGTGGACGGGGAGGCATCCTGAGGAAGGAGCCACCAACCTAGAAGAGCGCATCGGACGGAGGAACACCGCATTGGGCACATATAGGAAGAAGAGATCGGTGAGGCGCATACAGCCATAGCAGGCGCATATGCACTGCAGGCTGTGGGCTCATGAACAGTCGCATCATGATGAACGCCAGAAGCGGGTATGGGCACCCGGCCAGGGGGACCACAGCCGTCGACCGAGCTAGGAGGCCCGTCCCCTAACGCGAGCGAGGGACCCGAGCCACCAAACAAAGCACGCAAACGACCGGGTGGCACAATTCGATATGCCCCCATAGGACCCGCTGGGTCACCAGAGGGGCCCACGCCAGCTGCGTCCGAAGCGAAACCAATTGCGCCCAAAGGGGCCCCCTGTAAAATCCCTAAAATTTTACAATATTTTTTATTTTTTATTAAATTTGGTACTGATTTAAATTTTATTATTGTACGTCACGTAGTCGTATTGTAAGTCGCGTACGAAAATTTAAATTTTCGAAATTGCTCGACGAGTGCGATTATGTGCGAGCGTACATATTTTTGAAAAATATTATTTTTCTATTTTTATAGTCTCAAAATAATATACATACTAATTATTTTTCATTCCAACATTTTCAAGTTTGTTATTTTATTTATAAAGCCTTATTAATCATAAATAATATTTTATTGTATACTAAAAAAGCATAATCATGTATGCATTATTTGTGCATACATATATTTCATAATTATTTATTAGTCTATTTTTTAATAAAAATGTAATTTTTGAGATTTATTAATATTAATATTTTATTATTCAAAATAGATATTTAAAAATATTTCTTATTTTCGACATTATTATTATTGGTATTTTGGAAAATATATTTCAAAATTTTTGTGGCGATTTAAATCTTGATTTAAATTTATGGATTTATTTAAATAGTGAAACGTTTGAAATTTGATTTGTCCCATTGATTTTAAACCAAAAATTTAATTAGATTTAAATTGGATTTGATTTAAATTAGATTTGTATTTAGATTTGGATTTGGTTTTAAATTAATAAATGAATTATCTAATTGAGTTTTAAACTTATTCTAATCCTATCCTAATGGAAATTCCCACATCCTATAAATAGGCAGGTACTCCTCCATTAATTCCACAAGCCAATTTTTCTCCACAAATATTTTCCCCACCCATGTGCCTCGTGTCCGTGTTTTCCGTCCAAATCTTATTCCATAGTTTACAAATACATTGATTCCGTGTCAGACACTTCCCCGACACAATGGAAATTTCTACCATAATCCCCAAATCTACAACCTGAAACCCTAATCCTAATATATTCGTTTTCGAGTCCTCGTGTCCTAACGATACGAACCATCGCCGTCACTGTTCTGTCCAGCATCGACGAGCCTGTCCCCGCCTTCTCTCCGTCCCCGCAGCCATCTTCATCGAACCCATCACCTCCGACTTCACCCTACCAGCCTACCAACACCAGACCAACATCGCCTCCGTTCACCCCGGCCACCCGAACAACCGCCGCCACCGCTAACCACCACCATCTCCGGCGAACCATACACAACCCTCGACCACCATGGTCGACACCGCAACCAAAAATTTTCCAACTGCCAACCAACCCACCCCGACCATTGGTTGCAGACCAACCCATCGCCTATCGCCCTGACACCACCCGCTGCCACCACCGTCACCACAATCACCACCAAACCCCCGCCAGCACCACCATGTGCGTTACCCCCGTCAGCACACACGCAAAGGAAGAAATTGATAAAACCCAAAAACTTACCCGCCTCGCCTCGCCTCGCCGTTCCTCCGACCGGAAGCGCCCGTTGCCGCCGCTCCAGGCTGTGTCCCGCGCCATCGACCTTTTCTCTTCCACCGTGTCCGGCCGCCGGCCGTACGTGCCTCGTCGACGCCAGGCCCGACCCCGCTCCAAGTCCTCCGCCGCGTCGGACCACCGGACTTCCGCCACCAGAAAACCTTTTTTTTTTCTTCCCGCGCCTAATCCTTCCCTCCGCCGCCGAGCAAGCCCCGCCGCCGCGTCCCAGCGCCGTGGCCGTCTTTCCCCTCCGTCGAAACCCCTTTCCTCCACCGCTGAAACCCGCTTCCACCGCATCCTTCCCTCCGCCGGACCCCGACTTCCCAGCCCCTCCGTCCAGCCTCTGCCGCCTACCCCTCCGATCGCGTGGCGAATCGCCTCCGACCGCCTCCGCTCTCTTCCGCTCTCCGCCGGCCGACCCGACCCCTAGCCTCAGCCGCCTCCCTCTCGCTCTCACTCGCTCTCCCTCTCGATCTTCCTCTCTCTCTTCTTTTTGTTACTTTTTTTCTTTATTTTTTACTTCCTTTTCGAAGAAGGAAGAGAGATCAGCTATTTCTATTATTATTATTATTATTATTATTATTAATATTAATATTAATAATAATAATATTATTATTATTATTATTCAGTTGATTTAATAATGAATAGAGATGGTTATTAGTAATGTTAGGTTCTACACTAGGGCTTAAATTCATAAACATGTTTTATTTTATTTTCAAATAATTTATTTTGGAGTATTGGGCTTTGGAGATAGACTATGGTATATTACAAATTATATATATTTTTGGGTCTATATGTTTTTAAATGATTAATGAGCTTTTTCAATACTTAATTATAATTAAGCTTTGGTCCTAAAAATAGTTCTCTAAATATTTCATCTAGTTACCTAGAATATAGTATTAAGTTATTCATATAGTATTTCTACATAATTTCCAAAGATGATTTTGACCTAATATATATACTTGGTAAAATTTAGTTTTAGTCTAAAAGATATTTTTAGATTTTTAAAGCATTTATTTAAAATATTTTGATTAGTAAAATATAGTTTTTAAAAATATTGTAAATATTTTTATAAATAGTTCTAAATATTTTTATGAATTTTCTTCGATTATCTAATCATACCCATGATAAATCGTATAAATTCCTATTTCCTTTCGAGTTTGGACTTCTACATATCGTTCCTAGCTAAACTGAATGTTCTGGACTCAATGGCACGGTCCGTCCCATCGATTGAGATCATCTTGCGTACTTTTGGCATTTACGACTATTTTGTGCCAATACGATCATACGCGCGTCAACTGCAACCATGTCACGGACTTGTTAGATTATCGTACCACACCAGGCGTCACAACAGGCAAGTATACCTTGCTAATTAAACTGTCATATTATTTATTTTCAGCATTTATTTACTTGTTTCATATTTGTTATTTTTATTTGTTATAAACTGCGCGTCCAAGTCACACTTGGGTGCAAGCGACTTTATTAGTCGTTGCTTTATTTTATGTATGTTGACTTAGTGTTAGCGGACTACCTTCTTGTTGGGGGATATTCTTATATCTCCTTTGGCTATGACACTACCCTACACGGTTTGAGACATGTTGTTAGGGGCACGACTTATTGACTAGCTATCTTTAAAGTCGTGTGACGGTAGATGATCATAACTGTTATGATTAGGGTTTTAGAGACTCAAGCAGTTACAAAACTGGACGAGCCATGGACAGACTTGAACAGTGTGGGATATATTGGGGGAGCACAGTCGCTAGTGCATATGGGAATCCAAACAGGTAAACCACAGTCTCCGGATAGAACTGTGGCGATATATTTGCAGATGCCCTCTGACGTTTTAGACGTTACGGACGGATACAGATGACTGGATGCCAGTTACGTACACATAGCCTAAAATCCCACCCATGTATATGAAAGTTGTCCTCTAAATTGCACATTAGGTGGTTAGAATAACCTTTGCATATTTATGTCTAGTTTATATATTATTTTATTCTGACAGTTCATATTAGCTTGTTCTTCCTGTATCTTGCTACGTCCGTCTGAGGACCTGGTTTTTCCCCAGGTGTGTGTTCATGTCTTCCGCAGGTATTCTAGCCAAGGCCGTGGTCTTCTCCATTCCTTCGAAGACGATTGCGCTTGGTTCGTCTTACCATTTTTATCGCTCGATTTCTTGTACATTTCTTTATTGAGATAGTTGGTAGTGGACTTTATCTCCGCCCAACGATTGTATTATAAATATTCGAGTTGATATTTATATTATTATTCTTTTCATTGTGGATGAGATTTAGTTTGTCTTGGATTACTACATTTTACAGCTTATGTGTTCATACGAGACCTATGTATTTCGTATGAATACAGCTGGCATAGTCTACGTTCCTAGTCCTACGTATTTTGGGACTAGGGCATTGCATATTTTTGTGGTGGCCCATACAGGTCTAGATAAATTGTTTGGTTACTTTTCCGTACCAAGCAAGCCTGCGTATAGGATTAGAGTCTAGGATCTCATCCACACCCTTGACTGCCTTCTCGTTTGACTCCTCGATTTGCATCATGCTTGATTCCCTCTACCATTAATTCTTATCCTTCTTTCGTGCTTGATGTTGGTTAGAAAGGTAATCCATACTAGGTAGACTTGAACCCATTGTCCTAACACCCTTAGTTTAACTCTTGTAAGTTGGGTAGAATGCCTTACGACCCTAATCATCCTTGTGACCTTAACCAAGTCTTAAGCAAGTAGACAATAGAACGACTGTATAGGCACCAACATACGACATGACTAGATTCTTAAGAAGTTTGAACTAATTTCACTTCTTTCAATATTAATCGTGCCTATGTTTTTGTTACTATTTTTGACTATCCTATGCTGCTAGTTTTAGCCTAAGTTTTGCAAGCTTATTCCCTTATCGAGCTTGATCATGACATGTTTTATTGGGTGCGCACCCACTAACATATTGTCTAATCAGAACCGGTACATGATGGTCTGATCAACCTATTGCACTTTGGTTCGCTTTTATTTATCGTTATACGTGGGTGGAGATATAGTTAAGCTTGCTCCCTAGAATCTCATCCACGTCTGTCTTGGCAATTCTCTTTGAATTTATTTAGTCATCTTTGAACCACGTGTTCGTATTCAATAAACATCTCCTTCTAACTCTTATTCGCTTTGTCTTTCCCTTAATTGGAAGGACAGAACACTCGTACTTGATAGATAGAAACCAAGTGTTCCCCTATGACCATTATAGTTATAGTTAGCCATCAACCAAGCCATGTGTTTACAACCTCGCCTCGAGTTATTTGACCTACCCTTCGACTCTAGATCATGATCTCTAATCATTTAAAATTTAGAAATGACTAGAATTATTTCCTTAACCACCCCTAAAACCTAGACGAGTAACTTCACTCTAAGGAACCATGTACTCTTGCTCTCTAATTACTTTACCTTCATTACCTAACCCTTAAATCCTTCTCTATCTTGCATTAGCTAGCGACCCTCATCCATTACCATATCCGTGCATTATTTTCGTATTTATCTAAATCACGATTTCCTAATGCATGTTTGTGTTAAATGTTGATTTCTTGCCTGTCTAACGATTTGATCATACCCTTGCATCTTCTCACCCCCTACCTATTTTTAATTTCGAGGACGAAATTCTTATAAGTTGGGTAGGATGTAAAACTCCTAAAATTTTACTATATTTTTTATTTTTTATTAAATTCGGTACTGATTTAAATTTTATTATTGTACGTCACGTAGTCGTATTATACGTCGCGTACGAAAATTTAAATTTTCGAAATTGCTCGACGAGTGCGATTATGTGCGAGCGTACATATTTTTGAAAAATATTATTTTTCTATTTTTATAGTCTCAAAATAGTATACATACTAATTATTTTTCGTTCCAACATTTTCAAGTTTGTTATTTTATTTATAAAGCCTTATTAATCATAAATAATATTTTATTGTGTACTAGAAAAAGCATAATCATGTATGCATTATTTGTGCATACATATATTTCGTAATTATTTATTAGTCTAATTTTTAATAAAAATGTAATTTTCGAGATTTATTAATATTAATATTTTATTATTCAAAATAGATATTTAAAATATTTCTTATTTTTGAAATTATTATTATTGGTATTTTGGAAAATATATTTCAAAATTTTTGTGGCGATTTAAATCTTGATTTAAATTTATGGATTTATTTAAATAGTGAAACGTTTGAAATTTGATTTGTCCCATTGATTTTAAACCAAGAATTTAATTAGATATAAATTAGATTTGATTTAAATTAGATTTGTATTTAGATTTGGATTTGATTTTAAATTAATAAATGAATTATCTAATTGCGTTTTTAAAACTTATTCTAATCCTATCCTAATGGGAATTCCCACATCCTATAAATAGGCAGGTACTCCTCCATTAATTCCACAAGCCAATTTTTCTCCATAAATATTTTCTCCACCCACGTGCCTCGTGTCCGTGTTTCTCGTCCAAATCTTATTCCATAGTTTACAAATACATTGATTCCATGTCGGACACTTCCCCGACACAATGGAAATTTCTACCATAATCCCCAAATCTACAACCTGAAACCCTAATCCTAATATATTCGTTTTCGAGTCCTCGTGTCCTGACGACACGAACCATCGCCGTCATTGTTCTGTCCAGCATCGACGAGCCTGTCCCCGCCTTCTTCCCGTCCCCGCAGCCATCTTCGTCGAACCCATCACCTCCGACTTCACCCTACCAGCCTACCAACACCAGACCAACATCGCCTCCGTTCACCCCGGCCACCCGAACAACCACCGCCACCGCTAACCACCACCATCTCCGGCGAACCATACACAACCCTCGACCACCATGGTCGACACCGCAACCAAAATTTTTCCAACTGCCAACCAACCCACCCCGACCATTGGTTGCAGGACCAACCCATCGCCTATCACCCCGACACCACCCGCTGCCACCACCGTCGCCACAATCACCACCAAACCCCCGCCAGCACCACCATGTGCGTCACCCCCGTCAGCACACACGCAAAGGAAGAAATTGATAAAACCCAAAAACTCACCCACCTCGCCTCGCCTCGCCGTTCCTCCGACCGGAAGCGCCCGTTGCCGCCGCTCCAGGCTGTGTCCCGCGCCATCGACCTTTTCCTCTTCCACCGTGTCCGGCCGCCGGCAGTACGTGCCTCGTCGACACAGGCCCGACCCCCGCTCTAAGTCCTCCGCCGCATCGGGCCCTCGGACTTCCGCCACCAGAAAACCTTTTTTTTCTTCCCGCGCCTAATCCTTCCCTCCGCCGCGAGCAAGCCCCGCCGCCGCGTCCCAGCGCCCGTGGCCGTCTTTCCCCTCCGTCGAAACCCCTTTCCTACGCTGCTGAAACCCGCTTCCACCGCATCCTTCCCTCCGCCGGACCCCGACTTCCAAGCCCCTCCGTCAAGCCTCTGTCCGGCCTACCCCTCCGATCGCGCGGCGAATCACCTCCGGACCGCCCCCGCTCTCTTCCGCTCTCCGCCGGCCGACCCGATCCCTAGCCTCAGCCGCCTCCCTCTCGCTCTCACTTGCTCTCCCTCTCGATCTTCCTCTCTCTCTTCTTTCTGTTACTATTTTTCTTTATTTTTTACTTCCTTCTCGAAGAAGGAAGAGAGATCAGCTATTTCTATTATTATTATTATATTATTATTAATATTATTATATTATTATATTATTATTATTATTATTATTTAGTTGATTTAAAATGAATAAAGATGGTTATTAGTAATGTTAGGTTCTACACTATGGCTAAAATTCACAAACATGTTTTATTTTATTTTCAAATGATTTATTTTGGAGTATTGGGCTTTGGAGATAGACTATGGTATATTACAAATTATATATATTTTCGGGTCTATATGTTTTTAAATGATTAATGAGCTTTTTCAATACTTAATTATAATTAAGCTTTGGTCCTAAAATAGTTCTCTAAATATTTCATCTAGTTACCTAGAATATAGTATTAAGTTATTTTTATAGTATTTCTATATAATTTCCAAAGATGATTTTGACCTAATATATATACTTGGTAAAATTGAGTTTTAGTCTAAAAGATATTTTTAGATTTTTAAAGCATTATTTAAAATATTTTGATTAGTAAAATATAGTTTCTAAAAATATTGTAAATATTTTTATAAATAGTTCTAAATATTTTTATGAATTTTCTTCAATTATCTAATCATGCCCATGATAAATCGTATAAATTCCTATTTCCTTTCGAGTTTGGACTTCTACATATCGTTCCTAGCTAAACTGAATGGTCTGGACTCAATGGCACGGTCCGTCCCATCGATTGAGATCATCTTGCGTACTTTTGGCATGTACGACTATTTTGTGCCAATACGATCATACGCGCGTCAACTGCAACCATGTCACAGACTTGTTGGATTATCGTACCACACCAGGCGTCACAACAGGCAAGTATACCTTGCTAATTAAACTGTCATATTATTTATTTTCAACATTTATTTACTTGTTTCATATTTGTTATTTTTATTTGTTATAAACTGTGCGTCCAAGTCACACTTGGGTGCAAGCGACTTTATTAGTCGTTGCTTTATTTTATGCATGTTGACTTAGTGTTAGCGGACTACCTTCTTGTTGGGGGATATTCTTATATCTCCTTTGGCTGTGACACTCACCCTACACGGTTTGAGACATATTGTTAAGGGCACGACTTATTGACTAGCTATCTCTAAAGTCGTGTGATGGTAGATGATCGTAACTGTTATGATTAGGATTTTAGAGACTCAAGCAGTTACAAAACTGGACGAGCCATGGACATGACTTGAACAGTGTGGGATATATTGGGGGAGGACAGTCGCTAGTGCGTATGGGAATCCAAACAGGTAAACCACAGTCTCCGGATGGAACTGTGGCGATATATTTGCAGATGCCCTCTGACGTTTTAGACGTTACGGACGGATACAGATGACTGGATGCCAGTTACGTACACATAGCCTAAAATCCCACCCATACGCATGAAAGTTTTCCTCTAAATTGCACATTAGGTGGTTAGAATAACCTTTGCATATTTATGTCTAGTTTATATATTATTTTATTCTGACAGTTCATATTATCTTGTTCTTCCTGTATCTTGCTACGTCCGTCTGAGGACCTGGTTTTTCCCTAGGTGTGTGTTCATGTCTTCTGCAGGTATTCTAGCCAAGGCCGTGGTCTTCTCCATTCCTTCGAAGACGATTGCGCTTGGTTCGTATTGCCATTTTTATCGCTCGATTTCTTGTACATTTCTTTCATTGAGATAGTTGGTAGTGGACTTTGTCTCCGCCCAACGATTATATTATAAATATTCGAGTTGATATTTATATTATTATTCTTTTCATTGTGGATGAGATTTAGTTTGTCTTGGATTACTATATTTTACAGCTTATGTATTCATACGAGACCTATATATTTCGTACGAATACAGCTGGCATGTCTACGTTTCTAGTCCTACATATTTTGGGACTGGGGCGTTACACCCCCCAAGGGAGCAGCCGCACCAAGAGGTGCGCCACAAGCTGATAAGGGCACGTGGCCAGGGGGCCGCAGCCATAGACTGTGTCCGAGTGTACGTGGCTAGGGGGACCACAACCATCGATTGCGCCAGAGAGCACGGCTTCCGCACAATGAGGTGCGCCACCAGCTGGCAAGAGCACCTGGCCTGGGGGTCCACAGCCATGGACTGCGCCAGAGTGCATAGCTCCCGACGAGAATGTGGGACCCGAGAAAAGCACACAACCATTCACTGTGCCAAAAAGCACGACTTCCAAAGAAAGAGCGGGACCCGAGGAGAGCACGCCCAAAGATACCGCTCTAGGCGGGAAAAGGACAGGGTCCACGTGCTTCCAAGTTGTCCGAGCTTCCGTTGCAGGACCTGAGGCAGCGTGCTTCCCGAGGTAAGTCAGCGACTTGGGACGGGGGGGCCGACGACTGATCGTCGAGGGGCGACAGCTCTGGTCGGCCGACGCCACCAGGAGGAAGGGCGACACCGAGAGCTCCGTCGGACCTGGACACGCGCAGAGGGGGGAAAGGTCCAAGACCGCCGACGGTGGAAAAGACCTCCTCGGCCGTCGCGGACACGAAGTCGGAGAGCGAGGAGGAGGGGAAGACGGAGAAGCAAGCGGTGGGCGGCTGGAGGAGCCGTCGGGCGCCGGGCGAGAGAAACTTCGGTCAAGGGGGGCGATCGCCCAGAGGCTCCCGAGAGAGCTGCTCAGAAGCCATTTTTTCCATATATATATATATATATATATATATATATATATATATATATATATATATATATATATAGGAATTCTTTACTATAAATTGAACAAAAGCAGTATAAATATTATTGATGGTATAAAATACTAATGTATAATCTAATAAAATGTTCAATGCCCAAACTAAATGTAAGAAGGGCCTAATGCAATATTTTGTTACAAGCAACATTAAAACATTTGGTAAATACTTCTTTTAGGTAAAATATATTATAACTACTAATATAATTGTATAAAATACTATACTAAAAATATTATACATCTATATATACAAATATATATACTCAAATACTTATAAAACGAACGTGGGCCTTAAGTCTAGCCCACAGAAATTAAAACCTAGAAAATAAAAAAAATGGCTTGAACCCAAGCCAATGATTTTTAACCAAAATATTCAACAATGGGCTTGAACCCAAGCCCATGAATTTTGGGTTTCTATTTCCCCAAGTCCTCTCTCCACTGGAGAGTGAAAACAGTCTAAATAAATTAGAAAAGAAGGAAGAGGAAAGGAGGAGGCTCACCGGCTTTCTAGGCTACTCGGCCACTGCGTACCAAGTGCGAAACGACGCTGATGGCGGTTGCTCGTGGGAAAGGCTGCACCGACGGCTTGATTTGCATGGAAAGCTCGACCCAAGGTCGTCGAACCTCGGGAAGTCGAGGGACGCTGGCTCTGGACTAACGCGGTAGACGGCTCGTGTTAGACGTCTGCTATCGAAGAGGTCGACCATCGGTGAGGCAGATTCAGAGATGCTCGTGCACAGCGCGCTGAGGCGGCTGGCATCGAGGAAAGGTGCAGACGGCTTGGCATTCGTGGTGGGGGATTCGGCCGAGGCACAGTTGCGGAGTCGGGTGGCGGGAGGAGCATGGTTAGGTTTGGCTCTTTGATTCTTTGTGTAGTTTTTATTTTGGTTCTTTGTCAATGAGGCGGAAACATGAGGGAGAGGCCGTTATGTTTGTCGATGGTGGTGGCGTTTGGTATTATCTATGGTAGTGGCGTGGTCGGGTGGTGAACGGAGGAGAGTGTAACCCCACAGTACCAATTTCCTGAACTTTAGAATGTTTTTGTTATTTTTGAAATTCGTTTTAGTAATTGTGATTCATGAATATTATTTTTGAAAAGTTTTATTATGGTTAATTAGGTAATCAAGTAGGAATAATTAATCAAGAGTGTTCCTCAAGCTACTAACTAACTAGAGTGGTCCCCCCAAATTTTCTAACAACTTCCTAACCAAATTCTAACAAACTCATATAACAAACTGTAAAAAGATTTGATGAGGGACTTAAATGCAAAGTTTTCCTTTCATTACTTATAACCGAGAGGAGAGAGAAATGAGAAGCTCATTTCATTTCTCCTCAAGACCATTCCTCACCCCCAATTCTCCTTCCTCAAATCTGTCGACCTAACCCTAACCCTAATTCTTCGACGGATTATCATGGCGACAGCGACAAAAGTTTGCTCCGACAGCTAAGGCGAGTGGTAGCGCTACCCTGCCACCAGCAACCCTCCTCAACATCAAGCAACGGGCGGTCTTCCACGGTGATGATGGAGTTCATGGCGATAGCGGTGATATCGACAACAGCGGCGCCCTCTCTAGCGTCGAGTTCTCGGCGGTGTACGACCACCACCACGGCGGCAGCAAGGATTTTGCCTCCGATGACTAGGTGACTTCCTCCTCAACAGATCTAGAGCGGGAAGCACTTCTTCGGTGGCGCACGATCGAGTTCTCGGCGGCGCTTCTCCGATTCTCCGACGACGAGGCAGTTTTCCAGTGGGCACGACGGGTTCCCCGACAGCAGGTCTCCTCCTTCTCCGGTGATCTACCACCGTGTGTGTGTCGTTCCAATTCTAAGGCGACGTCGACAATGAGCGTCTTTCCGACAAGGTACACTTCTACACGTGGAGTTTTCCTTCGACCTGTTCTCTTCTATTACTTTGGATCCCTATTTTCCCTGTTCGATCGATCCAATTGCTGAGGGGTTCAATGATCGACAACTACACTTGATCTGTGGGATCATTCTTGGATTGATCAACTCGTTGAATCCGTGGACAAGGAAACAAAATTGATGCTTGATCGGTTGCTTCAAGGAGTTTGTGTCCGAATTGGAGCTGTGTCCGATCCTTAATGTCTTCATCCCGGATCGACTCGCTTCTTCTCACATATAATTTCTATCACTCTCGATGATAATGAGCTCGTTATTATGAATCTTGATAGAGTGCAGTACCGGACAGGATCGGTTCTCTGCAGATTGGTCGTGTCCAGGCTTTAGCGTGTCCAGTTTTGGTTCGCGACATGCAGTGTTGTGTCCAGCTTTGTTTTGTTGATGTTGGGGTCGTGTGTAAGGGAGTCTGGACTGAACACTGGGAATGAAGTGTCACACTCACTTTTTCTAATTAAGGGTATTTTAGACATTGTGTATTTTTTAGAATTTATTTAAATGTTAATTAAATTGTTTGCTGTGTGATTTGGATTGGTGTTTTGGTAGGACCTAGATGGTATAACCTTAGTCAACCTTGTCTAGAAGCCTAATAATGTGATTAGATTTATTATTATCTTATTAGATTTAATTTAGAATTTTTATCTATTTTTCTAGAATTGTTTAATGATTTTTAAGTCATTTTTTAGAAGCCTTTTTAAGCTTTTGTTATTGGGCCTTTGTAGCAACCTAGGAATGCTTGGCCCATGACTTAACCTAACCATAATTCCCCCTACCCATGGCCGGCCAAGCATAGCATCAGCCCCCCTCATTTGTGAAGAAATTCCATAGCCTCCATTAGATCAAAACCCTAGTTTCCCTTGCTTCAAACCCTAACTTTCTCATTTGGCATCCGATTCGTGCCAAACGAATTGCGTTGCGACCGTGGGGAGGAGGAAAACTTGCTGGAGCACTGCTAGCAATGAGTTGGATGCGTTTGTTTGAGAGAAATCGGTCGTCGAAGTGCTCGAGGATTCACTTCTATTGAGATTTTGACTCTCAATAGGTAAACCTTGTTCTAGCAATGTTTTTTCTAATTTTTCTTCATGTTAGCATGCATCTAGGTACCCTCGACCTGTAGGTTTAGTTTTGTTCAATTTCGTGTTCGTTCGATGTGCGTATCGGATACGTATCAAGTTACAACATAGGTGTTCGACGAAATTACCCAATGGATTGAAACTTGTTATTTTTCGAATCTATTTATATATTTGGATAGTCCTATACATAAGGATCCTGACCCCATAGTTTTTGGCATGAAACAGGCTCGTGTCCGTGTCCAAATAGGATACGAACACGCTGCACGCGTGCGTGCCCTGCTACCGTGCATTGATTACGCAATGCACATGCCACGTGGCCGCGTGCCACTTGGCGTGTTGGTGGGGGCAATATCTGTGGACATGTCCCCCAAGTTTCGTGTCGTCTCGATTCGAATCGAGTGAGAAATTGTGACCGCACGGGTCGACACACGCACGCGTGCGCGCACAGCCGCCGCTGACACGGCCTTCGTACAGACACGTGTGGACACGTGGACTCGATATGATGTGTCCTACTTGTATCCCTATACCTAGCCTATCCTAGGACACGACCATGACACATGTTGTGGGACACATGAGTCCCTATACTCGCCGCCCTGCGTGTACGATGCGGTGCACTATTCCGTACACACGCGTACAGGCCGCACATGGACACGGGCTTTGTGTGCGTCGGACAAGACACTTGGCCGCACGAGGAATCGGCCAGTAGGTCGGGGACGTGTTAGCCAAGGTGTACGCGAAGTTCACGAGAAACGGTTCGAAATTGAGCGAGAAATCTAACTCGCACCGATTCATTTGACACGCATATCAGGTTTTCGGATAAGCATTCCGTGGACACGATACGGACACGGGTTCGACCCCGTGAGTACCCGAACACGACACACACATAGATACCTTCGTGTTTGCCAAGTTTTACAGATTCTAGTAGTATATATTGCATTTTGGGTATTGAGTTAGTTTTTGGGTTTCGAATTGTATATATAATTGAATTGTTTTGTGATATTTCAAATTGCTAAGATTTAATTCATAATTTCTGAGTTTATATAAAGGTATTAAGATTCTGGACTTGTGGATTTTAGTCCCTAGTTTTACTTTCAATTATTTCCATCATATACGTATATATATCCCTATTTGCCTTATGTATATGTAAATATATATATATATGTATATAGATGTGTTTTAAATATAGATATATGTATATATATTGTGACGAGATTTGTTGAGCTATTTCAATCCCAGGCCTGTGTTTCATTTCCCTTCGTATAACCAACATTCTTTCTCCCTATACATATATGTGTGTGTGTGTGTGTGTGTGTGTGTGTGTGTGTGTGTGTGTGTGTGTGTCTATATATATATATATATATATATATATATATATATATATATATATATATATATATATATATATATTTTATATACATATATATATATATATATATATATATATATATATATATATATATATATATATATATATATATATATAAATATATATATATTTTATATATATATATATATATATATATATATATATATATATATATATATATATATATATATATATATATATATATATATATATATATATATGTGTGTGTGTGTGTGTGTGTGTGTGTGTGTGTGTGTGTGTGTCTATATATATATATATATATATATATATATATATATATATGTATATATATATATATATGTGTGTGTGTGTGTGTGTGTGTGTGTGTGTGTGTGTGTCTATATATATATATATATATATATATATATATATATATATATATATATATATATATATATATATATATATAAAAATATATATATATATATATGTGTGTGTGTGTGTGTGTGTGTGTGTGTGTGTGTGTGTGTGTGTGTGTGTGTATATATATATATATATATATATATATATATATATATATATAAAGTTTTCTTTAAATAGATTGTGTATATATATGAGATATTTATATAGTGGTATATATAACAATTTATTCTCAGAATTGTACCCCCTAACAACAGCTCTTCACACACACACGCACCCAGACAATCTCTCTTCATAAGTTATATATATATATATATATATATATATATATATATATATATATATATAAATGAAGAGAGGACTCCGGTCTCCTCCGGAGGGAGCTTCTTTGCTCGCCGTAGCCCCCCCACCTCCTCGTGGTCGGATGGCTCGCATGGCCGGTCGGCCTCCTCGGACCGGCCGTGCACCCAGGCTCCTCTCCCCCCTCGGAGGCCCCCTCTCATCCCGCCGCCCCCGTTTCCCCGGATGGCAGGGTTCCGCTTGGCCGCCCTCTCCTCTGTGGGGGGTTTCCCCCTCCCTTGCCGGCGTCTTCTTGTTGTGCGGTTTCCCCCTCACTCCTACCCCCTACCCCCCTCGGCGTCGTCGTCATCTCCGTCATCCTCGGCGCCACCGGGCTAGGCGCAGGCAGTCCGGTCCACCCCACGGGCAGTCCCCCCTGGAGTCCCTCCGGCCCCTTCGTTCCTCGGCCCTCAGCCGGGGTCGATCCTTGCTCCGCCAGGCTTACCTCCCTCTGTCCCGGCGCCCCTCCCCTCCCGTCGCTCCTTTCGCTGTGCCGCCCCCCTCATCGGCAGCGTCCGCGTTCCTTTCTCTGAAGTGGTCCCAGTTTTCTCGACTGCATTTACCTCGAGCCCCCTCGTGCCTCTTTCCCCACTAGCTGTGGCCTCCGACGCTCCCTCCGGCACATGCTGGAGGGCCCTCCCCCTCACAGGTGGTAGGATCCCCCTATCATCGGCTGGCTTGCATCCCCTTTCGCCGGCCATGATCCCCTCCGATGTCGATCGAGCCCCCTTCTGGCGTGGTCGAGCCCCCTACAACGCGGTTCCTCTTTCCTTCTCCATTTCTCCGGCTCCGTCGGGATCGTTCCCCTCCTCTCCGTCGTGGCTCCCCCGGGGTTGAGCCCCCCCTCCCGCGTGGTTCCTCCCTCTTCCTCCCCTCCGCTTGTTCCTCCCTCTTCCTCCCCTCCCCTTCGCCGTGCCCCCCTCCTCCCCTAGGAGTCGAGCTCCCCTACACCCCCTTTCAAGCGGAGGCTCCCCTCCACCTCCTACCTTCCAGTCGGCTTTGGGTTGCGCACGGGGGGAGAGGGGGGGTGGGTCGAGGCTCCCTCGAGCCGTGCGCCCCTCCCTCGGGCAGAGCGACCAACTCCCCCCTCGGGCTGAGTACCCCCACCCCCCCTCGGGCAGTGCCCCCGTTCCCCCACCCTCGGGCTTCACGTTGCTGCGGTCAACGGTCCCCGCAGTTTCGTATTTTCGGTTTTCTAAATTTCGAAATGATCTAAAATTTCGTAGCATTTCGAAATTTTAGTTGTTTCAAAATTTTGAATTTTAACTTTTTAAATTTCTTACCTTGCTTAAAAGGGCCCTTTTGTGTCTTTTGGCTCTGTACCTGTCCGTATTTGTCACGACCCGTACCCTAGAGTTAGGGCACGAGAACGTAACAACGCCCAGCCTACGCCGCAGTATCGGCGGTAGAACGCTGTCCTAGGTCTCAATGCATCTAACAGTATAAGACTAAACAGTTTATACTCCCCGAATGGGGGTGACATAGCAGATACAACTCAATCACATCTAAGGTAGAGCATGATAAGAATAGATAAAACATGAAATCCAAAAGAGATACAGGAGATAGAAGTCTAAGTGTCTAAGGTACATGAACCCATAAATACATCTCAAAACTCAATAAAGATACAGTAATCCACAAAGTAAATACAACTCCAGACAAAAGAAATAACTACCTAAACAGACCCTACTGTGTCTCCTCTAGGCTAGCAGGCAACCTCCAAGCTATCTGTAAAATTTATCAACAGGTCCAGTCAGGACTGGAACGAGCACATTACATCTCAACAGTTCATAGCAGGTTAGAAAATATAATCATGCAGTAAAGTAAGATACAAGATCTGAAGAAATACAGTATGTAAACAGGGAGAGAGAACTGTAATAGAAATATCTACTATAAATAGAGAACTAACAGTGGCTAGTGATGTAGAGTACAGGATAGCACATGTGAACGGAACAGATTGGTACATGATCTACACTAAAGAGTTGTACATGATCTACACTACTAAAGAATTGTTCACATGACTACTAGCACTCCCCCGTTTTCCCCAATCAGTACACAAGGATCTAAGCAGGTTATGTTATTGTACATGATATCACATGGGGCCCTTAAAAGGGTGCACATGATAGTATACATGAAGGCTCTGTGAACATGAGAGTACATGATTCACAAGAGTGTACATGTATGGTGAAAGCACAGGAGTACATGATGAAAGTGAAACGCACATGACATAATGTACCCGATGCTCCTGAGGGGGATAACATCGCATGAAGAGATCCGTATAGTACTAATCCGTGATAATGTCGTGACAGCATCAAGTATAGTAATTTAAAGCAGGAATATAATTCTAAGCAGGATATAAAATGATCAGAGAATGTACTCGCCTCGATAACCTGAACAGCTGATAAGTATAGGGGGTCCCACTGAAGCCACATAGTCCTATTTAAAGCGACACAGGTTACAAGGTGTTCAAGTTGTAATAAATGAATCCACAAACAATCTATTTTATCCTAGGTTCTTCTAGTCAAATTAACTCTAGGTCAACTCCGGTCAATAATCTAGTCAAACTAGGTCAAGCGTTGACTTACAGTTGCCTTTGGGTCAACTGGTCAACTCTGGTCAAACAGGGTCAATTTTAGTCTAATATAAAGTGTACTTCGTTATTTGTACGTCAAAACTTACGACACGTAAATCGAGATAAAAGGATTATCGATAAGGTTGATAATCTTATTATAGTGATCCACGTATCCGACTTGTCAATTTCAGCGATGTGAGATCACTGGAATTGGCTGATCTCAGTTTCGTTGTACTAATCCCGAAATACGAACATTATATGAATTAATTATTAATTAATTATAAAAAGGTTAAACTTAGAGAAATTATCAACAAATATTGTCGGACGATGAAATGAACATCGCCAACGTGTCCAGAATGGTCAAATTAGCTAGGATAGCCTATCCAACGGTCCAATTTGGACACAAGGGCAAAAAGGTAATTTCGGGTCAAAACGGTGTCCGTGTCGGAGCTGTTTTGTACCAAAAAACGTGCAAGAAAACAAGTCTATAAAATATAACAAATTATATGTCCACGCAAACAGAATGTCGATACGAACCCAACGGTATCTCCAGAATTGGATTCCGTTGACCCGATCTCAATTTGGTCCGTTGACCAGAACTTGGAATTCTGATTTGCACGGAAATGCGTGCCGGAGCCAAAGTTCTCAAAACTCAGCAAACTACCTGTCAATGAGTCCAGAATGATGATATGAACTCAACGGTATCTCCGGAATTGGATTCCGATGAGCCGAACTCAAAATGACCCGTTGACCCGGATATTGGTATCCGACTTGCACCGAAATGCGTGCCGAACCCAATGTCCACCAAAACCTAGCAAATTATATGTCAACCAGTCCAGAATGACGATACGAACCCATCGGTATATCCGGAATTGGATTCCGATGAGCCGGCGTCAAAAAGTCCCGTTGACCCAGAAAGTGGGACCCGTTTTGCACCGAAATACGTGCCCGGGCCCACGTTCTCCAAATCTAACAAATTTTATATGAAAACATGCCAGAACGACGCCACAAGTATAATGGTGGTGTCAGAAATGAAATCTGGAGTCCCGTGCTCAAAAATGGAATTTTACAAGTTGGAAATTACGAATTCGGACGACCAAATTTGGCGTCGAATTCAACCAATCAAACAAGCTCACAATGAAACGAAACTGGAAGGGGAGTAAGAGGGTTATACCAGCTTCGCACCGGAACTGGTAGCACGCCAAACGGACCTGCGGTGGAGGAGATACAAGCTGACGAAGTTGGCCCCGCGAAATTGTCCAAATTTAATACAATTTAAACGGTCAACTTGGTGGCCGGTTTTCATGTATCAAACGATAAAATTAACGCACGAAAATTGACATGAACGAAGGTGGATATACCGAGATTGCGACGGAGCGAAGAAATTGCCGATCCAACAGTCGGATCTCCGGGAAATCGTACGCGAAGTCGCTGCGACGGAGCGCCAAAACGGACTCGACTTCGCGCGCGTCACGACGGGATGTCGTTCAAAACGCACGAATCGCCTCGACGGCGCGTCCCGGAGGACGTTGGCCGCCAGGGGAAGGCAGCCTGGGGTGCGGCCAGAGGGGGGCTACCCACGGCGGGGGTCGGCCACACCGGTGGGCGGCCGGCGGCGGCGTGGCGGCGCCGCTCGCGCGCGCGCCCATGCACGCTGTGGTGCTCGCGTGCAGCCGCTGCTGCTGCTGCGAAGCTTCGCGCGGCGGTGCGCTGCCACAGCGAGCGACGGGGCTACGCTTGGTCCGGCGGGGCACGGCCTGGCGAGGTGGTGGTGGCAGCTATGGCTGTCGCCGGAAGGAATGGTGGAGATGGTGGTTAAGGTGGCGGAAATGGTGGTGATGATGAGGAGGAAGGAGAGGAGATGGAGGAGAAGTAGAGCTGTGGGTGGCCGACGATGGAGTGGTCGGCCAGGGGGTGGCCGGAGGTCGGCCAGGGGGTCGGGCAGATGTTGGTGCTGTTGGTGTCTTTGTTGTTGTTGTTGAAAAGAAAGGATAGGGAGGAGAGAGAGAATGGATAATATTGAGTGAATAAATGAGAGGATAAGAGAGAGAGAAATTCTTTCCAAATTTGCTAGGGCCGGCCACATGTGGCTGCTAGGGGTTGGAAAAGAATGTAGGAAAATTGATGGTGAGGATTAGTTGAGGAAATCAATGGCTAGAAATAAATAGAGAAATAGGTTATTCCAAGGAAAATAAATAAATGGAAAATTTCCCATTAAATATTAGAAATAGGTAAAATGAGAAATTGATATTTTTGGGCAATAAATATGAGGGTGTCCCGATGGAGGGCAACATGGAGCTGGACTGGACTCGGTGGAGCCGGATTGGGTCAAAACTGGACATCGTGCAAAAATAGAATTAAAATTAGGTGTTGATGATCATGGGCAAATAAGTAGCACATGGAGATTCCAATAAATGGGACACAAGTGGCGGACGGATAGTAGGCTCAATGTGGGCCATGTCCATAGTTGGGGCTGATAGGTTTTGGTCGACAGGGGACCCACAAATCAAGTTGGAAAATGAATGTGACGCCGTAGAGTGAAATAAAATCGGGTCACGTGTCGGGAAAGTTGTGCGAATCAAATGGAGCTCAAAATGACGTATCTGAGGGGGACACAAAGGTCATGGGTGACGAGCGTCTCGAGTAGATCATCAATGAGGAGTTGGTTTCAAGAAACTGACTGGTCTGGCGCTCCCAATTTAAATGTCATGGTAACGCGCTGGAAATGATCAAGAAAAGAGTGGGAAAATAAATATCAATCAAATGGTCTAAACCAACCCGAAGTTCAGTGAAGCAGAAAGAGTACAAGGGAACAAGTTTGGATGGGACACTATATACCGTCATGAAGGTAATCGTGTCCACTCCAAAACTCGTGAAGAAGATTTCCAGAGTTGAACATCCCTGATACTCCAAATATCAAAGGCATGGGAAAGTACACTTAAGGGAAAAATAACAAAATTAATTATTTATCAAAACCAATCAATCAGGAAATAAAATAAAATGAAAAAAAATCAACCCGAAATTCAGGGTGCTAACATCCTACCCACCTTATAAAAATTTCGTCCTCGAAATTAAAATGTCCCTACTCCCTCTAGGTCAAACCCCCAAAATCAAAGTCCCAGAACTTAAACAAATCATACCATCAAATAAAAGATAATATCCAGGGTCATGGTAACGGTGACAGTGAAGTCTCATCTAGGTTTACTAGTCATGCTAACCAACGGTCATAGGGTATCAAACACACAAGCAATCCAGGGTGCTAAAATCGAAAGATACAGACACAACAACCATCAAACTATAAAGTTGTCTACCACCCCATATGAAAACTGGTACTCATAAAAATAAAATAAAGGAAGGTGACTACCAATCATCTGAAAAAATACTATCCCAAGAAAATCAAAATCACAAGTTAAAGAATCGAAAGTCACTTGCATTGAAATCCAATCACAATATATATACAGAGAGAGCGTTAGAGAGGGAAAACTAGCATTATGCAATATTATATGGTTTGTGTGTGTATGGGTGTATGTGAACAGGTTCATATGGTTAGATAGCAGACATTGGTGTACGTGAATATACATGAAAGTGTATATGGGGATTCGGGTTTCAACAATAACTAGCAAATTACACTAATCATGGCATATGGGTTAACGACCTACAGTACACAACCTATTTAATCATAACATGCATGGCTAACCATATATATAAAAAAAAGACTTAGCCATGTATCTATATACGTTATAACATATATGCATAAACTCTATATATCTATCTAGGTATATAATCATAACATAGAGAGGAAAGATTAGGTTACACGACAGGGTGTACTAAGTTAGAGAGTGTGTGTGTCCTTGTACAGGGTTATAGCTTAGTATTAAAAGGTTAAATCCAGTTTTAGTTCAGCATTTAATACAAAATCTAAAATAAGCTAACATTTAAACCAATGTAATATTAACATAATGCAGACTCAGATTTTAGGGTTTGAAATATCACAACAAATCTCAACGCTCCCAATATCCTAACATGGTAGACAAGAAACCCTAACATATTATCCATACATTTATCTACGCATACAGTTCAATATTACATATTAAATCTGAAACAGAACTAAACATGGAAATCAATATGAAAATGTTAACATGTATACAGTTTTTAGGATATTAGAGAAATTTGAACATCAAACCCAACTCAATGTTTATCACAAACTAACATGTAAGAATATGAAACCTAAATTTATATTCCTACTTACAACAATGTATGCAGCTCTAAATATTATATTAAGAAAATAAATCAGTAATTTAAACTAAACATTTGGAATTCAGTATTAAGGGTTAATATGTACACAGTCTTAAATTGACAAATTTAAACACAAATTTTCAACCAAAATTCTTTTGAATTGAAACCCTACGTATAACATACATGTGCAGTTATGTAAACCTAAATAATAACATGAAATTTATATTTAAATTACGAATTTAAACTGGAAAAGCAGAAAGCCAAAAACATTGGGATTTTGAAAATTTAACATTAATGACATTTCAATATTATCTAGATATGTGGAAAAATCAAGTGTAGCATGCATACGTGTTAGGCAAAGTGTCTGCTATATATATTCATATACATATTCTCATGTCCCAATAAAAATTAATTCTACGTTAAGACTAACGTTTAGATTCCTACCAAGATTGCAAGCAGGCGATTGACGAAATCAAGACAGTTTTATTATCATTATTATTTAATACAAGAATAATAGCAAGAAAGAAATAACGAGAAAATCTGTTCTGCTTATCAGTTTAAAGAAGGAACCGTTTTGAAATCCAGACTTAAATATCAAATTCAAGATAAAATCTAGCAAAATCATCGATTCATTGTATTAAGAAAAACTCATAGCAAGAAGTTACACAAAGGTTTATGAAAACAACTAAACATACTCTTAAGTTAAATGACAAGAAACTAGGCAAAACATCAAACAATAATTCCTTTTTTTTGAATGACTGAGAAAAAGTAGAGAAAACATGTTCAAAATATTTTAAGGTGCAATCCGATAATCATATGCGTCTATCCAAAATTATGGTACTCTAAATCCTCGTCATACTAGTAAGCAAGGCTACGATAATCACAGAGCCCTTGACTTATGCACATATCTCTAGAATCATGGTATTTAACATTTTCGCGGTGCCGCATGCTTGGCTGCGAAAACCTTAAATTCCCACACCCGAGAAATACATCCCGAGTCAGACTATATGTCCTCACCATGCTGGCTAATGTGACTATAGAAGACTAGATTCCATAACATAGATGACCTAGCCCATATAATTTTATTTTGCCAAAAATCGAATTAAATCAACAATGAATACTCAAAAATCAAATCAAAATTTTATTAACGAACATCAAAATTCAAAAGTGAACACAATCCATCAAAATGCAACTCGAATGCAACAGCTATCATCAAAATTCAAAATTCGAAAATCTTCCATCAAAATAAATACAAACTCAAATTCAACGATAATCCATAAAAATCAAATTTAACAACAAAAGTAAAATAAATTAAATCAAGGGAGAAAAAGAGAGTTTTCAAATCGAAGTTAAATAAGATTCTCCAGGGTCGTCCCGGAAATCTCTCAAGGGTTCCTATCTGTGATTGAGTACCTTCAAAATATATCCTAATCCTACTGCAGGCTGTAGTGGTACTCTAGTTCGAATACCACTACACTTTAGTCTCGACCTGCATGGGCCACCACTAAAAACGTGTCACGACCCGTACCCTAGAGTTAGGGCACGAGAACGTAACAACGCCCAGCCTACGCCGCAGTATCGGCGGTAGAACGCTGTCCTAGGTCTCAATGCATCTAACAGTATAAGACTAAACAGTTTATACTCTCCGAATGGGGGTGATATAGCAGATACAACTCAATCACATCTAAGGTAGAGCATGATAAGAATAGATAAAACATGAAATCCAAAAGAGATACAGGAGATAGAAGTCTAAGTGTCTAAGGTACATGAACCCAGAAATACATCTCAAAACTCAATAAAGATACAGTAATCCATAAAGTAAATACAACTCCAGACAAAAGAAATAACTACCTAAACAGACCCTACTGTGTCTCCTCTAGGCTAGCAGGCAACCTCCAAGCTATCTGTAAAATTTATCAACAGGTCCAGTCAGGACTGGAACGAGCATATTACATCTCAACAGTTCATAGCAGGTTAGAAAATATATTCATGCAGTAAAGTAAGATACAAGATCTGAAGAAATACAGTATGTAAACAGGAAGAGAGAACTGTAATAGAAATATCTACTATGAATAGAGAACTAACAGTGGCTAGTGATGTAGAGTACAGGATAGCACATGTGAACGGAACAGATTGGTACATGATCTACACTAAAGATTTGTACATGATCTACACTACTAAAGAATTGTTCACATGACTACTAGCACTCCCCCGTTTTCCCCAATCAGTACACAAGGATCTAAGCAGGTTATGTTATTGTACAGGATAGCACATGGGGCCCTTAAAAGGGTGTACATGATAGTATACATGAAGGCTCTGTGAACATGAGAGTACATGATTCACAAGAGTGTACATGTATGGTGAAAGCACAGGAGTACATGATGAAAGTGAAATGCACATGACATAATGTACCCGATGCTCCCGAGGGGGATAACATCGCATAAAGAGATCCGTATAGTACTAATCCGTGATAATGTCGTGACAGCATCAAGTATAGTAATTTAAAGCAGGAATATAATTCTAAGCAGGATATGAAATGATCAGAGAATGTACTCGCCTCGATAACCTGAATAGCTGATAAGTATAGGGGGTCCCACTGAAGCCACAGAGTCCTATTTAAAGCAACACAGGTTACAAGGTGTTCAAGTTGTAATAAATGAATCCACAAACAATCTATTTTATCCTAGGTTCTTCTAGTCAAATTAACTCTAGGTCAACTCCGGTCAATAATCTAGTCAAACTAGGTCAAGCATTGACTTACAGTTGCCTTTGGGTCAACTGGTCAACTCTGGTCAAACAGGGTCAATTCTAGTCTAATATAAAGTGTACTTCGTTATTTGTACGTCAAAACTTACGACACGTAAATCGAGATAAGAGGATTATCGGTAAGGTTGATAATCTTATTATAGTGATCCACGTATCCGACTTGTCAATTTCAGCGATGTGAGATCACTGGAATTGGCTGATCTCAGTTTCGTTGTACTAATCCCGAAATACGAACATTATATGAATTAATTATTAATTAATTATAAAAAGGTTAAACTTAGAGAAATTATCAACAAACATTGTCGGACGATGAAATGAACATCGCCAACGTGTCCAGAATGGTCAAATTAGCTAGGATAGCCTACCCAACGGTCCAATTTGGACACAAGGGCAAAAAGGTAATTTCGGGTCAAAACGGTGTCCGTGTCGGAGCTGTTTTGCACCGAAAAATGTACAAGAAAACAAGTCTATAAAATATAACAAATTATATGTCCATGCAACTAGAATGTCGATACGAACCCAACGGTATCTCCAGAATTGGATTCCGTTGACCCGATCTCAATTTGGCCCGTTGACCAGAACTTGGAATTCCGATTTGCACGAAAATGCGTGCCGGAGCCAAAGTTCTTAAAACTCAGCAAACTACCTGTCAACGAGTCCAGAATGATGATACGAACTCAACGGTATCTCCGGAATTGGATTCTGATGAGCCGAACTCAAAATGACCCGTTGACCCGGATATTGGTATCCGACTTGCACCGAAATGCGTGCCGAACCCAATGTCTACCAAAACCTAGCAAATTATATGTCAACGAGTTCAGAATGATGATACGAACCCATCGGTATATCCGGAATTGGATTCCGATGAGCCGGCGTCAAAAAGTCCCGTTGACCCAGAAAGTGGGACCCGTTTTGCATCGAAATACGTGCCCGGGCCCACGTTCTCCAAATCTAACAAATTTTATATGAAAACATGCCAGAACGACGCCACAAGTCTAATGGTGGTGTCAGAAATGAAATCTGGAGTCCCGTGCTCAAAAATGGAATTTTACAAGTTGGAAATTACGAATTCGGACGACCAACTTTGGCGTCGAATTCAACCAATCAAACAAGCTCACAATGAAACGAAACTGGAAGGGGAGTAAGAGGGTTATACCAGCTTCGTACCGGAACTGGTAGCACACCAAATGGACTACGGTGGAGGAGATACAAGCTGACGAAGTTGGCCCCGCAAAACTGTCCAAATTTAATACAATTTAAACGGTCAACTTGGTGGCCGGTTTTCATGTATCAAACGATAAAATTAACGGACGAAAATTGACATGAACGAAGGTGGATATACCGAGATTGCGACGGAGCGAAGAAATCGCCGATCCAACGGTCGGATCTCCGGAAAATCGTGTGCGAAGTCGCTGCGACGGAGCGCCAAAACGGACTCGACTTCGTACGCGTCACGACGGGATGTCGTTCAAAACGCACGAATCGCCTCGACGGCGCGTCCCGGAGGACGTTGGCCGCCAGAGGAAGGCAGCCTGGGGTGCGGCCAGAGGGGGGCTACCCACGGCGGGGGTCGGCCACGCCGGTGGGCGGCCGACGACGGCGTGGCAGCGCCGCTCGCGCGCGCGCCCATGCACGCTGTGGTGCTCGCGTGCAGCCGCTGCTGCTGCTGCGAAGCTTCGCACGGCGGCACGCTGCCACAGCGAGCGACGGGGCTGCGCTTGGTCCGACGGGGCACGGCCTGGCGAGGTGGTGGTGGCAGCCATGGCTGTCACCGGAAGGAATGGTGGAGATGGTGGTTAAGGTGGCGGAAATGGTGGTAATGATGAGGAGGAAGGAGAGGAGATGGAGGAGAAGTAGAGCTGTGGGTGGCCGACGATGGAGTGGCCGGCCAGGGGGTAGCCGAAGGTCGGCCAGGGGGTCGGGCAGATGTTGGTGCTGTTGGTGTCTTTGTTGTTGTTGTTGTTGAAAAGAAAGGATAGGGAGGAGAGAGAGAATGGATAATATTGAGTGAATAAATGAGAGGATAAGAGAGAGAGAGAGATTCTTTCCAAATTTGCTAGGGCCGGCCACATGTGGCTGCTAGGGGTTGGAAAAGAATGTAGGAAAATTGATGGTGAGGATTAGTTGAGGAAATCAATGGCTAGAAATAAATAGAGAAATAGGTTATTCCAAGGAAAATAAATAAATGGAAAATTTCCCATTAAATATTAGAAATAGGTAAAATGAGAAATTGATATTTTTGGGCAATAAATATGAGGGTGTCCCGATGGAGGGCAACATGGAGCTGGACTGGACTCGGTGGAGCCGGATTGGGTCAAAACTGGACATCGTGCAAAAATAGAATTAAAATTAGGTGTTGATGATCATGGGCAAATAAGTAGCACATGAAGATTCCAATAAATGGGACACAAGTGGCGGACGGATAGTAGGCTCAATATGGGCCATGTCCATAGTTGGGGCTGATAGGTTTTGGTCGACAGGGGACCCACAAATCAAGTTGGAAAATGAATGTGACGCCGTGGAGTGAAATAAAATCGGGTCACGTGTCGGAAAAGTTGTACGAATCAAATGGAGCTCAAAATGACGTATCTGAGGGGGACACAAAGGTCATAGGTGACGAGCATCTCGAGTAGATCATCAATGAGGAGTTGGTTTCAAGAAACTGACTGGTCTGGCGCTCCCAATTTAAATGTCATGGTAACGCGCTGGAAATGATCAAGAAAAGAGTGGGAAAATAAATATCAATCAAATGGTCTAAACCAACCCGAAGTTCAGCGAAGCAGAAAGAGTACAAGGGAACAAGTTTGGATGGGACACTATATACCGTCATGAAGGTAATCGTGTCCACTCCAAAACTCGTGAAGAAGATTTCCAGAGTTGAACATCCCTGATACTCCAAATATCAAATGCATGGGAAAGTACACTTAAGGGAAAAATAACAAAATTAATTATTTATTAAAACCAATCAATCAGGAAATAAAATAAAATAAAAAAAATTAACCCGAAATTCAGGGTGCTAACAGTATTGCTCTCCATGAGCCCACTTTAGCTTTTCAATGAAATGCTTTTTTCATTAAAAATATATATTATATATATATCTCTGTGTGTGTGTGTGTGTATAGATACATTACCTAGAATGAATGAATGAATATATATATATATATATATATATATATATATATATATATATATATATATATATATATATATCTGTGTGTGTGTGTGTGTGTGTGTGTGTGTGTGTGTGTGTGTGTGTGTGTGTGTGTGTGTGTGTGTAATTGAAAAAATATATATATATATATATATGTAATTGTTTGGTTGTGAATGTAACATAGGGAGTGTTAGTAAATTTTAAGTTGGGTAGTAGAGATGGATTTTATTTTGATGCTACTAAAGGATTGATAAATTGAGAAAACAAAATGTTGATTTTTGTGAAATAGTTACAATTTATTTGAGTATGAAATCGATATAAGAAATAGCTTAAGATTTTAAATTTAGTAGTATGAATTACAGTTTATTTAATTTGAGTTTGAAGGATGATAGTAAAAATTTTGGTTTAAAATATTTTGGAAAATATGAAATCGATTGAAGGAAATTTCAAATTTCAAATTTCAAGTTTATATTTGATGATTGGTTGATAAGATTATTTTGAATTTAAAGTTGGATTGACAACATTAAAAACTTTGGGGAACAATTTATTGGTGTTATGATAAAGGTTAATTTGAGATTGTTGGGAGGTATTCACGAAAGGACCTATAGGTTCTATAAGATGGAGAAATCAAAAATTTTATTTTGAATATTTAGGGAAACTTATGATATATTGGATTATGGGAAAAAAATAAAGAGAGAAAAGGTATTGACAATGATCTAAAGGGATACTGCGAGATTTCTTGAAGGAATTAAAATTTTAAGGTATGATTATACTTGGCGGCATAAAATGATTTTGGTAAATTAATTTGAGAATCACATTGAGAATTGTTAAGGAAGCTCGAAAAATTAGAAGTTTAGACTTGTATTGATAAGAAACCAAGATAGACACGAGATCACCTTCATGAGATATAAGTATACCCTATTAGTTGTCATATCACCCATGACCATGATAGTGATACATACACAAGTATCGTTAGTCATCGACCAAGCCATGTGACTATATATTTCAATCTTGACTCACTCGACATTCCCTCAAATCTAGATTTTATCGTGACTTTCTAACCATTTGAAACTTGAGAAATGATTAGATTGTTCCTTGATCATACTCCATCTAAGTGGTTATCATATCTCTAGAAATTGTATATCTAACTTATTTTACCTTGATTTACTAGAATCTGAATTATCATTATTTTATGCTTTAGCTTGGTCATTTATTTTGTGCGTTAATCATTATCTCATGAACTCCCACTTTCTATTTTAAATTCTTTTGTATCCTTTACCGTGACTTGGATATTTAGAGCACAACACTAGGCTTTTTCATCCAACAAATTCCATATGTAAGACCTAGACGAGCTCACCTTCATGTAGGTATATCAAGTCCCACTAAAACACGTCCCCTTGTACTTTATTTTTATGATGCAACTTTCGAGTCGAAATGGCTAGCTATAAACCATACAATAATACCATTGTCCATTCCAACTTCAGTTAGATACCAAATATGGACTCAATTCTTTCGACCCTATATATAATTGTGACCTACTTATTTCCTTAAATGGTGAACTTGGTGCTTTATCCCGATTGCTTGACCCAGTGTCCCATCATACTACAAGTTAACTCTTTTAGGTTGGATAGATGTCTCACAACCTAACATTCACTTTGACCTTAACCAAGAAGATAGTAGGACACCTTTATGGTCACAAACACCGGGCAAGACTTAGATACTTGGACTATTTGTATTTTTTTGCATTATTCTTTCGCATGCTTCTTTTTGAACTAGCTCGACTTATGTCGCTAGTTTAGCCCAGTTTTGCAAGCTTATCCTTTTATCAAGATTGATCAAGGACAGTCCATTATTGGAGGCCTCCACTAACATACTGTCTAATCAGAGCCGGTATATGATGTCTGATCAACCTAGTGTACTTTGGTTCGCTTTTTATATATTGTTCTACGTGGATGGAGACATAGTTAAACTTACCCCAAGAGTCTCATATGCGACTGCCTTGGCAATTCTTTTTGAAAATTTTCAATCGTCTTTGAACTACTTATTCATATTCGATAATATCTTCTTCGAACTCGTTAATATTCGTCTTTCGCCTATATTAGAAAGACAACACTCGTACTTGATATCCCCTAGTTGCCCAACATCTATTGCCAAGATAGTTAGCCACTAACCACCCAATGTGACTATATTCCCGTCTTGAGTTACCTTTTTCTCTACCCTAGATTCATTATCGCACCCTACTAATCGTCCTTGAAACTTGAAAATGATTCAATCGTTTTCTTAACCATACACTAAACCTAGACGACTATATTCTATACAGGAACTACATCTTCAAGGTCTCTAAATTATATTTCTTGATATCCTACTATCCTTAATGCATGTTATCTCAATTAATTTTTACCTTTAAATCATTTCCTTCTTACATTAGTTAGCCATATCCGTGATTCATTATCTAAATCATGAATTTCTAAATTTTCCATTTGTTTCGCTACATTGCTTGGTCATGTTTTCATATCAAAATCCTTCTACCCCTCAAACCGCAAAACTCTACCTATTCCTAAATTTCGAGGACGAAATTCTTTTAAGTTGGGTAGGATGTAAACCCCCCTAAAATTTTACTACGATTTTTTTTTATAAATATATTTTTGTATTTATTTTGTAATTCGTATCTGCACGTCGTATACAAGTTTGCATTGTTGTATTGCGTAGCGTACGAGATTTGTGTTTCGTATTTACTCGACGAGTGCGAATATGTGCAAGGTACATATTTTTGTAAAAACATTTTATTTAGAAGCATGGTTTTTCAAATAATAAATAATAAATATTTTTTTCATAAAGTTGTAAAATGCGTCATATTAGAATTTTTTAATTCTTTATTTTACATCATGAAAGGTTATATAAGTAGTAATTTGAAAATGAGGTTTTATGCAAATATTCATTGCATACGAGATACATAAATTTAGATTTTATATATAATTCTATTTTTGAAATTTATTTAATATTAATATTTTATTATTCGAAAAAGTATTTTAAAATAGTGTTTTGGTTTAAATTTAATTGATTGTGATTATTTATAATTGAAAAGATTTTATTGACTTATTTTGAATAGCTTTAAATTCAAGATGGTTTAAAACGAGTTTAAATTAATTTGAATTTAATTATGAAATTATCTTATGGGCATTTAAACTATCCTAATCTTTATCCTAATGGGATTCCCACCTCCTATAAAAGGAGAGGTACTTGCCCTCTTTTTCCATGAACTCCACAACACCAAATTTCTACCCCATTGTGCATCGTGTCCGTGCCTCCCATCCACTTTATTTTCTCCAGGACAAATGCATCATAAATCCGTCCCGAGTCCGACAATCCTGGACCTCCATCTTGACGTGTCGGACATCCCTGACACGGACAAACCCAAATCCTAAGCTAGTCCTGACTCCTCGCCACCACCATCGCCGTCCCGATATCACCATCCTGCCTCCCCGACATCCCGAACTGCCCCGTCTCCGTCATCGCCACCACCACTACAGACAACTCCACCACCAGCGTCACGCCTGCTATGGCCATCTCGGCCACCACAACCCAAATCGACCCCCCAGAACCATCACCATCTCCACCAACATTACCACACCCCCACAACCATCGCTACCAGTTCCTCCTCCGGCCATCATTGCCCAATCTCTCCGGCTCCACACCCATCTCAACTCCGTTGTCGGGACCTCCTTCCCGGCCATCCCTACCCCGGCCTCCCGAGGTGCCACTATGACCAAACCAGCTCCACCATCATCACCACCCAAAACCCAAAAATATAAAACCACTCACCTCCGCCACCATCGAGCGTCGAAGCCACCGTGCACGGTGCGCCGAGCTCCTCTCCCCAGTCAGATCACCCGTGCCGAGCGTGCTGCTGCAGTCGCGGTAGCCAACGCCGCCCTCATCGTACCACCGTCCGCCGCACCCGCGCTCGGCTCCGACCGAGCGAGCGACCCTTCGTCGACCGCACCGACGTGGACTCTGCCCCTCCTTTTTTGCCTTTTTCTCTCTCCGCCGGCTCGATACGCCTCCACCAGCTCCGGGACGGAGCACCGAAGCCCCCGCCGCCGAGAATCGTGCACCACACCGACGAGCTGTCCGGAGCCCCCGTACCACAGATCCGCGCGTGGGACCTCTGCCAACCACCGCCGATCGCATCGACCGTCGTGCCGCGCCTCCGCCGAAACCCCCTCTGTGAGTCACTCCCCCCCTCTTTCGAACTTCTCCCTTTTATTTCCTCTTCCTCTCTCTCTCTCACTTTACTAACTAAAGAGAGCAACCCGTTTAATATATTTTTTATTAATAATAATAATAATATTATTATTATTATTACTGATATTATCATTATTATTATTATTATTATTATTATTACTGTTATTATTATTATTATTATTATTTTTACTATTAAGGATATTATTTTCTTTATTAATAGGATTTAGAAATGAATATGTATAAATATTTATAAATATGTATAAAAATATGGTTTATTATTTTTAGTATTTAATTTCTTATACAAATTTTGTTGACTAAAAATATATAGTGGCTTTCAAATTATAAAATGTATTCTAGCATTTTTTTAGTTATCAAATAAATAAAGATATGATTGTTCTATTTTTACAAACAGAGAATTTTGCCTAAAACGATTTTTAGATTTCAAGTATTTACCAAAATTATTTTTTTACTAACAAAAATCTAGTCTCAAGTATTAGAAATACTTTTCTAAAAAATAGTATGATTATGTTCTTCATAATTTCTCCGCGATTTTCATCATTGATCACGACTGATCACGCATTTCTCTTCTCATGAAATACCGGACCCTCACATATCGACCCCGGCCATTGGACAAAACAGAACTTGTTGGATCGTTGCACAACACCAGGCGTGACACCAGGCAAGACACCTTGCCTTTACTGTTTAAATTTTTTGCTCAATATCATGCATGTTTTATTTCTTATAAGTTGTTCTTTTAAAACCATATGTAGTTGCAAATTATTATACTTTTATTTTCTTTATGCATTTGGCCTAGAGTTAAGGGACCGTCTTTGTTTGTGCCGCATTCATTGGCCCGACACCTGTGTGCCACGATGTCACGTGTCTCATATAGATTCGGACTTACGCACCGACCATACATCGGTGCGTACAGGACAAGCGTTAGGATATAACTGCTAATAAAATTGCCTAGAAGACTTAGCGGTTATTAGAAATATCATGGTGTGGATTCAACACGAGTAGTGCATGGGGAGGGGAAAGACAGTTATTAGGTGCAGGGGCTTTCACATATTTACTTTTCTCTAGCTGCCATTAGTGATTCAGCCGAGAGCTAGTGTGCCGTGCATTTATTTACTTTTCTCTAGGTGCCACTAGTGCCTCGGTTGAAACACAAATGTGCCTTGCATTTACTTTCCTCTAGCTGTCGTTAGTGACTCACCCGAGAGACTAGTGTGTCGTGCATTTATTTATTTTCCTCTAGATGCCACTAGTATCTCGGTTAAAATGCTAACGTGCCGTGTTTCTAGTCTCGGAAGCCCTTATGTGGAACGTTGTCTTCAAAAATCCATTTTCACATAGAATGGTTAAGGACCTTTATCTGTGTAGTCATATATACTTTTCTGTTGAGCTTTTATTATTCAATTAGGGCATGATATTATGTGTCTTGTTACGTCCCTCTGAGGACCTGGTTATCTCTCCAGGTGTGTGCTCTTGTCTTTCGCAGGTGTTCTAGCTCTGGCCATGATCATCTCCATTCTTCAAGGATGATTGCACTTTGATCGTCTTCGCTTCGCTCGCCAAACTCTTTCTTTTGTGATGTATTTCTTTTCATAGTTCGTAGTGGATTTGTCTCCGTCCAACTACATGTACCAATGACAATTCATAGTTGATTATATGGTATCTTTTATTCTTTTATTTTGTGTGGATGAGATTAGTCATGGTTCTACTGCATTTTACAGCTTACGTATATTTATTATACAGCTGGCATGTACGTATTTCTTAGTCCTACCTATATTGGGACTGGGGCGTTACAATGTAACCTAGGGAGTGTTAAGTCAGATTAGGATTGACCCAAGGAGCCTAGAATGGCCGAGTTGACCGACAAGTTGACAAAAGTCAACTTTGGGTCAAACTTGATCCAAATCGACTCAAATGAACTTAGAATGACTTGAAAACTTGTGCTTGACCTAGAAATTAGTAAACGGACTAGTTGAGTTATAGTTGACCAGGTTTGACCAGAGTTGACCAAGGGTTGGCTTTGACCTAGAAGGACCTAGAATCATATAGAATTGCATTGTAGGCATTCCTTAAGATATTTTAGACGTTGTTGTGACTTGTGGTTGTTCTAAATAGGATTACATCACTCCAATTCAGTTGCACTTCCTTATTAGCAGCTTGGATTGCCAGGCGAGTACATTCTCTGACGGTTTCATTCTTGCTTGGACATATTTAATTGTTATAGACTAGTTTACTTATTGCTGTCACGATGTTATCACGTATTAGTACTATATGGATCTCTTCATGCGATGTTATCCCCTCGGATACATCGGGTATATTGTGCTCATGTACTTTATCGTGTACATCGTCTACTCTTTGTATTCGTATTTATTCATGTATACTCATGTGACATTCATGTACACTCATGATCATGTGAGCCTTCATGTATAACCCAGTGTTCATGTGGACTAGCTATCCATATGACATACTACTTTCATGTGCAATAACATAACCTGGACAGATCCTTGTGTACTGATTGGGGCAGAAAGAGTATTTATTTGGTTATGTGATCTACACCCTTTTCGTGTACAACTCCAAACTAGATTTAAGTCATGTATAACCTAAGCCAGTTTACATAACCAGATTGTGCTCTACACCACGTAGTTAGTTCAGTTCTCTTATTATATCATGTATATCTATTTCCATATATCATGTTCTCTTTTACAGTCTTATTTCTTTATCAGCAGTTCATGTATATTATTCTATAGCTTGTTTCATATTTTCTTTCATATTATGATCTGTGTGAGAGATATGTATTCGTTCCTGTCCTGACTGGACCTGTTGAAATATTACAGATGATGAGGATTACGACGACACTTACTATAGAGCAGGCTTATTTGACACAGGTGACCTGGACCCTCAACAAGATCCAGTACTCGTTGAGGACTTGCCATTAGTTCAGGTTGGACTTATCTCATTTTCTAGTCATTGAGACATTGCGATTGTATGGAGATATTATTTATGGTGTGGTTTACACCGAGACTTATTATTCATATTGTGACTCTCTGTTGAGATTATCTTATCTTCTTTTCCATCTTAGTTGTGATTGAGATTACTTATTATATTGTTCTCCATTCGGAGCCTATTCTAGATTGTGTTAGATTTGGACCAAGGACAGCGTTCTACCGCCGACACTGCGGCGTAGGCTTGACGTACCCACTTCTCGTGCCCTTACACCGGGTACGGGTCGTGACATGGAGTATTGCAATAGCATAATTTGGATTTCAAATTTGTGTAGCTTTGTGTTGTTTGGTCTGCGGGGGTTTGGCGAGGACTTCTGATTTGTTTTGCTAGGCTACGAGCCTGTGGGTTGTCAAAATCGTGGTGCTCTTTCGAACATTGTCCATTTGATGTTCTGAAATGAAGGAGTCTAGTCCATTCTTGAGCCTGGAGTATACAGTCTAACTGAAGTATAGAGATGGAGGGAAGGGGTTTTGAATTGAATTTAGTTGATCTAACTGGAGTTAGGTTTTTACAAGTTTCTGTGGAGTTTTTGTATATGTTTTGAGATGTGTATAATTTATTAACCTATGTATTATATTTATTTAGAGTTGGTATATAGCCTTGCTGGGTTCAGTTTCGCTGGGTTTATTGGTTGTAATATAGTAACTTTTGAGTTGTGGTTGGCTGTATGTAAAACCCCTAAATTTCTACTATTTTTATTATTATTATTAAATTTGGTACTGATTTAAATTTTTGTATTATACATCGCGTAGTCGTATTGTACACGCGCACGAAAATTATTTTCGTAATTGCTCGACGAGTGCGAATATGTGCGAGCGTACATATTTTTAGTTTAAATTTTTTATTTATTTTTGTAGTTTCAAGATAATGTGTATAATAATTATTTTGTTATCTTCCAAAATTTCAAGTTGCTATTTTATTTATAAAGCCTTTCATTTCTTGAAATTTTTTAATAATAAATAATATTTTTATTTCATACTAGAAAGACATAATTATGAAAACATTATTTATGCATACATATATAACTAGTAATTATTTATTAGTTTATTTTTAATGTAATTTTCGAAATTAATATTACTAGTATTTTAGAAAATATAATTTGAAATTATTTTGGCATCTAAATCTTGATTTGAATTTATGGAGTTATTTAAATAAGTAAATATTGGTAATTTGATTTATCCCATTTGATTTCAAACTAAAAATCTAAATATATTTAAATTGTATTTTGATTTGAATTTGGATTGATTGATTTAAATTTATTAGTAGAAAATATCTAAAAGGGGATTTAAATCTTTTCCTAAATCCTACCCAAATGGGAATTCCCACATCCTATAAATAGGCAGGTACTCATCCATGTAATTGCTATTCTCCACAAATTCTACTACAAACGTGCGTGCATCGTGTCTGTGTTCCACCATCCATATTTTTATTCCTTTTTTACAATTATAATATTTCCTGTATCAGACACACCCCCGACACGAACCAAAAATACTAACCCTAGCCTCCTCGACTCTCGGCTTTCCGTCCACCATCACCACGCCACCATTCTCCGGTACCTCTGACAGAACCACCACCATGACCACCGGCCATCACCTGGACAAACACCACCCCTCCATCGTTCTCACCAATCACCACCACGCCCTCTACCGGACACGTCCCCCGGCCACCATCTCCCTGTCGTACCCCCACCCGACCATCACCATCACCACGTCTGCCACCACCTCGGCCGACTCAGCCTCATTTAACCAATATTCCTGTCCCGGCCACACTTCTGGCCACCACCACCCATCATATCCCAACAACAACCACCACCGTCGCCGGCGTCCATCGCCGACGACCACAAAAATCACCCACACCACAAGAAGAAGAAGAAGAAGAAGAAGAAAATCCTAACCTGAGCCCGACTCTGCCGCAAGTTGCCCGGACAACCCCACGACCGTCGCCTCTTCGTTCCAGCCCGGCGCTCCGTCTCCCCTCTTCTCTAGTCGCTCCACCCTCCGCTGGACTCGAGCGCTTCCTCCCTCGCACGACCTCTCTTCCGCTCCGGACGCCGTCGTCCACCCTGGGCTTCCGTGTCGCTCGGGAAACCAGCCACCGCCCGGCGCTGTCGTCGGAGCCATTCACTGCCGGAGCCACGCCCTTCCGCCTCCGCAGCGCTCCAGCCACCGCCGGCCACGCGCCGGAGCCGCCTCGGAAACCCTCCGCTCCCCACCAGATCCGTAGCCTCACCGAACGCCTCTCCCGATCATCCTCCTCGCTCCCCTCCGGGAAACCCATCTCCGTCGCTGCCGGCACAAACTCCAGCGTGGACAGTCACCGCCTCCGCCGCCGAGGAACGCTCGATGAGCACCCATTTTTCCTTTCCCAATCTCTCATTCTCTCTCTCTCTTCTAAAAGTTTTTTTTTAAAGTACTGGGACAACACTGTGCTGCTTATGTATTTATTATTATTATTATTATTATTGTTATTATTATTATTATTATTATTATTATTATTATTATTATTATTATTTTATACTTTATTACTAATATTATCAATACCAACTATAACAGATTATTATTATTATTATTATTATTATTATTATTATTATTTTAGTTTTATTATTGGTAACACTACTACTATTTTGATTATTATTATGATATTATTATTATTATTATTATTATTATTATTATTATTATTATTATTATTATTATTATTATTTAGCATTACTATTTATTATTATTATATTATTATTAGTTTGTTGTTTGTTAAAATTATTATTTACACTATTACTATTATTTTCTAGCAAAATTTCAAGTTAGTTTTTGAAACCCTGAAATATTCTTTGGTATTATAGGTACATATATTTGACCAATCTTATTTTTGGGTCTAAATGATTTAAAAAATATTTTAAATATTTATCTAAAATAAATAGTTAAATTTTGAAATATAGTTTCCGCCATAATCATATTTTACAACTTAGAGTATTTTGACTAATAAGACGTGATTTTCAAAATTTATATATATACATATTTTCAAAGTATTTTCGTAAATAAATTTTTACAAGTAAACATGTTTTTTAAAGTAATATAAAAATTTTCAAAAAATATGGCACGTAACTTTCTACATAAATTCTTCTCACCATTAAGCGTGACTAAATCATGCTTCCTATTTTTTGTACCTTTGCTCATCGACATGGCTAGTGGACTAATTGGGACCTGTCAGATCACCACACCAGGCGGTACCCCAGGCAAGACACCTTGCCTTTACTGTTTAAATTTCTTGCTCAATATCATGCATGTTTTAGTTATTTCTTTTTAAATTATATGTAAATACAAATTACTATATTTTATACAATTGGCTTAGAGTTAAGGGACTACCGTCAAATTTAGTGTGTCCCATTGACTTGTCAAGATTGTACACGAGTTGTGTGTGAGAGTTGTGAGTATCATGTAGGGGTCACTTGCGTGTGGGCTGATCACCCGTGCGCATGCGTTAGAATATAACTGCTAATAGATTGTGTAGAAGACTTTGGCAGTTATTAAGGATTAAACAGTGTCGTGGAGTCGACGCATGTATAGTATCATTGGGGGGAGGGGACAGTTATTAGCGTAGGGGCTAAATTTTATTTTTACACACATTTTGGGCCGAGGGTGACTCTCATGAGCACTACCTTCTGCCCAGGTCGATAGCGTCTCGGATGAGCGCTACTTACTGGCCACTTTCTATTACTTGCTTGCGTGAATCCGTTACAGCCCCTGCGTAGAACGTTGTTCTCAAAATGTATATCACATAGGATGGTTTGGAACCTTTACTCATGCGTACTTTTCTGTTGAGCTTTTACTATTCAGTTTATGGCATGATATTATGTGTCTTGTTACGTCCCTCTGAAGACCTGGTGATTTCTCCAGGTGTGTATTTTCGTAATTCTTGCAGGTGCTCTAGCTAAGGTCGTTCCTTCCTTCGCGATGATTGCTCTTAGACTCGTCACTTGCTCTCGCTTGCTAAATTCTTTTCTTGCATATTTTTTCCATGTATAATTTGGTTGGTAGTGGACTTTGTCTCCGCCCAACTATTGTGTACTTGATAAACTCAAAGTTGCTTTATATTATTATTTATCTATGTGGATGAGATTTAGTGTCTTGGCTTTCTACATTTACAGCTTATGTATATATACGAGTCGTATATTTACTCGTATGTATACAACTGGCATGATACGTACCTAGTCCTTATATTTTGGGATTGGGGCGTTACATATTTTTGTGGTGGCCCATACAGGTCATGTTTGCCGTTCGGTTACCTGACTATACCGAACGGGCCTGCAATATAGGATTAGAGTTTAGAATCTCATCCACCTACTTGACTTCCTTTTTTGACTTCAGATTTCGAACTTTGTTCGACCTCCTTGATTTGTATCTTGCTTGACTCCTTCTACCGTAAATTCTTAGTTCGTGTTTAGTAAGATGACTACACTAGTATGTGCCCATAGGTTAAACACATGGCTAGATGGATTGCATTGGCAATTAATAGGCATTGATATTTTATTGAGTTATAAAGGCATTATTTTCCTAGAAATATGATTTTTAAGGATTAGTTAATTCCAAGTTGGGTAGTAGCATATTACGGCTTCCAAGGGATAGTTGGAATTATATTTTTACAAGGTGGTATACACAAGAGGATAGATAGATCGAGAAAACAAAATTGTTATGAATTTTGAAATTGTGAAATAGTTATAATTTATTAGGGATATATCTTGAGTTTTATATTGTGACACTTGATTTACGGTTAACTTTAAGTTTGGATGGTAATATGATAAAGTTTATCTCGAGATTAATTAAAGAATTTAAATTATGATTTTGTAGATGACTAGAGAGACGAAAGTTTAGAAGGGAGAGAACTTGAGGTTTTAAATTGCGCGTACGATTTATAAGTTTATTAAACTTTGAAAAAAAATATTTAAATTTTTGGAAGATATCGACTTTGAAGGAAAATTCAAATTTCAAATTTTGTCCTATGATCTATGATTTATAGAGTTATTTAAATTTCGAGTTTAAAGCCTTGATTATGGATTATTTAAATTTTGATGGAAAAAAAAAGAAAAAAAAGAGGGTAGTATGTTCAATTTACAATATACAATGACTATTTCAAGATTGATTAGCAATTTAAATTTTGACTAGACTTGGTAGCTTAAGATAATTAGAAATTTTGGTGGGGTATCTCAAAAATTTTATTGAGAAACTTCGAGGAACTTGAAATTTAGATTAGATCATATTGGTAGAGGACCAAGAAGCAAGGAAGGTTACCCTAGTGAGATAGAAGTATTCTACATTAGACTATCAATGCACCTATGATTGTAATATTGCATATACAAAAGTGTAGTTAGTCATCTACGAAAACCATGTGACCATATCTTTGATTTACTCGATCTTCCCTCAAATTCTAGATCTTTTATCGTGATCATCTAATTATTTGGAACTCAGAAATGATCAGAACCATCTCCTTGACCATACCCTTATCTATGAAACTTTTTCTAGAAACTGTGTCTCTAACTTATTTTACCTTGATCTACGAGATTCCCTAATATTCTTATTTCGTGCTTTAACCTTTTATTTTGTTCGTTAATCAATATCTCATGAACTCCCACTTTCTATTTTAAATTCTTTTGTGACCTTTACCGTGACTTTGATATTTGGAGCACAACACTAGACTATTCCTTCCCACAAATTTCACAAGCAAGACCTACACGCGCCCACCTTCATGTAGGTATATCACGTGCCACTAAAACACGTCTCCTTGTACTCTAATTTCATATTGCGACTTTTGGGTCAAAATGACTGTACTCTAATCCCTACCGTGAAACCAATATACTTTAAACTATATATGAGACTCGACCTCAACTCCATTCTTTCGACCCGATATACGATTTTGTTCTACTTAATTCCTTACATGCTTAAATCTTGATTGCTGGACCTATCACACCATTAGTTTAATTCTTGTAAGTTGAGTGGAATATCTCATGACCTAACCAACATTTTGTGGACCACATTGATAGGTTCACTTGGACCATAGAATTCAGTAGACCCTAACTTATCTAGTCAACCAAGCCGACTACATAGGCCCAAATTTTGGGCGGAACTTAGATTTTATAAGATCTCGGACTAATTGATTTCTTTCATCATTACCCTTTACTTATTATTTTAATTACCTATGATGCTAAAATAGCCTAGTTTTTGCAAGCTTATTCCTTAATCGAGCTTATTCAAGACATATGTTATTTAGGTCGCTCCCACTAACATATTGTCTAATCAGAACCGGTGCATGATGGTCTGATCAACCTATTGCACTTGGTTCACTTTTCGTATATCATTTACGTGGATGGAAACATAGATAAACTTATCCCTTGGAATCCCATCCACGACTGCCTTGACGATTCATTTGAAATCTATACGACCGTATTTGAACCACGTATTCGTAATTGGTAATGTCGTCATTAAACTCCTTAAATCGCTTTCGCCTTCACCAATTTTGGAAAGACGAAGGCACTTGTACTAGAAATTCCTCGAGCTGTCCTATCAATTATGACCATTACCACTCGATGTTGCTATGTCTTCATCATAAACTCCTCGACCTTTTCCTTGGCCCTAATTCTACAATCTTGACTTTCTAATCACTTGAATTTAAGAAGTGATTAAAAATTGTCTCTTAAATCATATCCTCAACCTAGACTACGACCATATAAACTTTTTTAAGAAACCCTTCTATCTACCGTTGTGCCTTCTCATCCCCTACAAATTCTTAATTTCGAGGACAAAATTCTTTTAAGTTGGGTAGGATGTAAAACCCCTAAATTTCTACTATTTTTTTATTATTATTAAATTTGGTACTGATTTAAATTTTTGTATTATACGCACGAAAATTATTTTCGTAATTGCTCGACGAGTGCGAATATGTGCGAGCGTACATATTTTTAGTTTAAATTTTTATTTTTATTTTTATAGTTTCAAGATAATGTATATAATAATTATTTTGTTATCTTCCAAAATTTCAAGTTGCTATTTTATTTATAAAGCCTTTCATTTCTCGAAATTTTTTAATAATAAATAATATTTTTATTTCATACTAGAAAGGCATAATTATGAAAACAGTATTTATTCATACATATATAATTAGTAATTATTTATTATTTTATTTTTAATGTAATTTTCGAAATTAATATTACTAGTATTTTAGAAAATATAATTTGAAATTATTTTGGCATCTAAATCTTGATTTGAATTTATGGAGTTATTTAAATAAGTAAATATTGGTAATTTGACTTATCCCATTTGATTTCAAACTAAAAATCTAATTATATTTAAATTGGATTTTGATTTGAATTTGGATTGATTGATTTAAATTTATTAGTAGCAAATATCTAAAAGGGGATTTAAATCTTTTCCTAAATCCTATCCAAATAGGAATTCCCACATCCTATAAATAGGCAGGCACTCATCCATGTAATTGCTATTCTCCACAAATTCTACCACAAACGTGCGTGCATCGTGTCCGTGTTCCACCATCCATATTCTTATTCCTTTTTTACAATTATAATATTTCCTGTATCAGACACACCCCCGACACGAACCAAAAATCCTAACCCTAGCCTCCTCGACTCTCGGCTTTCCTTCCACCATCACCACGCCACCATTGCCCGTCACCTCTGACAGAACCACCACTATGACCACCGGCCATCACCTGGACAAACACCACACCTCCATCGTTCTCACCAATCGCCACCACGCCCTCTACCGGACACGTCCCCCGGCCACCATCTCCCTGTCGCACCCCCACCCGACTATTACCATCACCACGTCTGCCACCACCTTGGCCGACTCAGCCTCATTTAACCAACATTCCTGTCCCGGCCACACTTTCCGGCCACCACCTCCCATCATATCCCAACAACAACCACTACCGTCGCCGGCGTTCATCGTCGACGACCACAAAAATCACCCACACCACAAGAAGAAGAAGAAGAAGCAAACCCTAACCTGAGCCCGACTTCGCCGCGAGTTGCCCGGACAACCCCGCGACCACCGCCTCTTCGTTCCAGCCCGGCGCTCCGCCTCCCCTCTTCTCCAGTCGCTCCATCCTCCGCTGGACCCGAGCGCTTCCTCCCTCGCACGACCTCTCTTCCGCTCCGGACGCCGCCGTCCACCCTGGGCTTCCGCGCCGCTCGGGAAACCAGCCACTGCCCGGCGCTGTCGTCGGAGCCATTCACTGCCGGAGCCGCGCCTTTCCGCCTCCGCAGCGCTCCAGCCACCGCCGGCCACGCGCCGGAGCCGCCTCGGAAACCCTCCGCTCCCCACCAGATCCGTAGCCTCGTCGAACCCCTCTCCCGATCATCCTCCTCGCTCCCCTCTGGGATACCCATCTCCGCCGCTGCCGGCGCAAACTCCAGCGCGGACAGTCACCACCACCGCCGCCGAGGAACGCTCGATGAGCACCCATTTTTCCTTTCCCAATCTCTCATTCTCTCTCTCTCTTCTAAAAGTTTTTTTTTAAAGTACTGGAACAGTACTGTACTGCTTATGTATTTATTATTATTATTATTATTATTATTATTATTATTATTATTATTATTATTGTTATTATTATTATTATTATTATTTTATACTTTATTACTAATATTATCAATACCAACTATAACAGATTATTATTATTATTATTATTATTATTATTATTATTATTATTATTATTATTATTTTAGTTTTATTATTAGTAACACTACTACTATTATGATTATTATTATGATATTATTATTATTATTATTATTATTATTATTATTATTATTATTATTATTATTATTATTATATAGCATTACTGTTTTATTATTATTATATTATTATTAGTTTGTTGTTTGTTAAAATTATTATTTACACTATTACTATTATTTTCTAGCAAAATTTCAAGTTAGTTTTTGAAACGCTGAAATATTCTTTGGTATTATAGGTACATATATTTGACCAATCTTATTTTTGGGTCTAAATGATTTAAAAATATTTTAAATATTTATCTAAAATAAATAGTTAAATTTTGAAATATAGTTTTCGCCATAATCATATTTTACAACTTAGAGTATTTTGACTAATAAGACGTGATTTTCAAATTTTATATATATACATATTTTCAAAGTATTTCCGTAAATAAATTTTTACAAGTAAACATGTTTTTTAAAGTAATATAAATATTTTCAAAAAATATGGCACGTAACTTTCTACACAAATTCTTCTCACCATTAACCGTGACTAAATTATGCTTCCTATTTTTCGTACCTTTACTCATCGACATGGCTAGTGGACTAATTGGGACCTGTCAGATCACCACACCAGGCGGTACCCCAGGCAAGACACCTTGCCTTTACTGTTTAAATTTCTTGCTCAATATCATGCATGTTTTAGTTGTTTCTTTTTAAATTATATGTAAATGCAAATTACTATATTTTGTACAATTGGCTTAGAGTTAAGGGACTACCGTCAAATTTAGTGTGTCCCATTGACTTGTCACGATTGTACACGAGTTGTGTGTGAGAGTTGTATCATGTAAGGGTCACTTGCGTATGGGCTGATCCCCCGTGCGCATGCGTTAGAATATAACTGCTAATAGATTGTGTAGAAGACTTTGGCAGTTATTAAGGATTAAACAGTGTCGTGGAGTCGACGCTTGTATAGTATCATTGGGGGGAGGGGACAATTATTAGCGTAGGGGCTATATTTTATTTTTACACACATTTTGGGCCGAGGGCGACTCTCATGAGCACTACCTTCTGCCCAGGTCGATAGCGTCTCGGATGAGCACTACTTGCTGGCCACTTTCTATTACTTGCTTGCGTGAATCCGTTACAGCCCCTGCGTAGAACGTTGTCCTCAAAATGCATATCACATAGGATGGTTAGGAACCTTTACTCATGTATACTTTTCTGTTGAGCTTTTACTATTCAGTTTATGGCATGATATTATGTGTCTTGTTACGTCCCTCTGAAGACCTGGTGATTTCTCCAGGTGTGTATTTTCGTGATTCTTGCAGGTGCTCTAGCTAAGGTCGTTCCTTCCTTCGCGATGATTGCTCTTGGACTCGTCACTTGCTCTCGCTTGCTAAATTCTTTCCTTGTATATTTTTTCCACGTTTAATTTGGTTGGTAGTGGACTTTGTCTCCGCCCAACTATTGTGTACTTGATAAACTCAAAGTTGCTTTATATCATTATTTATCTATGTGGATGAGATTTAGTGTCTTGGCTTTCTATATTTATAGCTTATGTATATATACGAGTCGTATATTTACTCGTATGTATACAGCTGGCATGATACGTACCTAGTCCTTATATTTTGGGATTGGGGTGTTACACTGTGGTAGAGGCAGTACTCAATAAGAGTCTGGATCGTGCACTTTTGAATGCAGGTGTTGGTTTAGCTTGGGATTTCCACAAATATTAGTTTAAATAATTATGTCTAATTCTAAGTTCTATGTATATAATTCTATAAACTTTGAACTCTGGAGACGAGGCATTATATAATGGAGTTTGGCCTGGGTTTTCCAAATGCTCTTTAATAGTTTGGACCTGTTTTCAGATCAGAGACTGTTTAATTAATAGGGTCTATTGCTACAGTCTCGAAGATTTATAAATGGGCTGGGTCTAATTAACTAGACTATTATTGTTTTATGGATTTGATTGGTCCCGATTTTAAATAGCCAGGATTATACTACTATTGCTAGTTTATATGACTATTTTGTTATAAATCTTACTAAATGATTTTAAGATCTATCTATACTTGGTTAATAGATATTATCGTCTTGCCTATAATTCAATATAAACTATATTCCTACATAATTAGTTTCTATCTTTAAGTATTGATGGTTAGTTGATAAATTATCTAGATTACTTTAGTTAGTCACAAATTGGTAGATAAACGACTAGTGTATATGATTAATGTTTAGGTTAGCAGTAAACAAACTAGTTAGTACCATTATTTAGACTCTAATTAAACCCCAATTGATACAGATGGATTTAGAGATTATCTTTCTATTCCCAATCTTCCAGAGCAAGGCAAGTACATTTTATGGTTTATGTTCATTTACATTCATATCCTGTGCTTTTTTTGTGACACGGTATATCATGTACTCTTGTACTTTCATGTTCTTGTTTTTACTTGTACTTGGGGAGGAGAAATACACTAGATATGTGACCAAACCCAAAGATCAGAAATTCAGGTTGATAGCTTAGGTCTCACACAGTGCACGTGGGACCCTAAGCTGTACCCATTTCCTGTGCTTATTTATGTACTTATTCCAGCCGGTCACATATGCTAGCTGTATTTCAAATATTGTGCACATGTCATGTCTTGTACTTCAGGTTCAGGATTTACTTCTTGTACTTTATTTTCTGTACTTTCTGTACTTTATATTCCTGTACTTTCATGTTTTTTTCCTGTACTTTATATTTTATGTTCTTTTGTACTCTTTTTCATATCATGTTGTTCTTATTCATTACCTAGAATTGTACTTTGCTCTGCTCCTGACTGGATATGTTGCAGGTGTACTTGAGGATATCGTCCACCTTATGGGCCAGAGTCCAGAATCTTAGCTGAGCAGGATGGAGCCATGACTTAGTTAGAGGTTATCAGTTTAGATTTGTTTAGTTTTACTTCTAGATATTGTATATTGAGAGTTCATAGTTGTATTTCATTCTTGTTACCGGATTTGTCTTTGGTACTTTCATGTATAAGTTGAATTATGACTTGTGGATTATGGTGATCATTCTGGGACGGATAGATGCTGTGATGTTTACTTTCATGTTCTTGGAGTTTTTCTTAGATGTTTACAGCTTACTAAGTTGAGTCTTCCAAAATAGGCTGGGCGTGTCCAACTCATATCTGAATATTCGGGAGCAGGTCGTGACATATTTTTAGTGGTGGCCCATGCAGGTCCATCCTAATGGCACTTAGGCTATAGAGTGCTATTGGGGAACCTGCTAGACTAAGGAAAACTCATCACAGTATAGGATTCCGGAAAAATGGATATGGTTATTACTAAGTCTGGTTATACATATTATTTACTAGGTTGTTTATTATCTATAGTTAGGTCATTTTAACATTTTTCTATTTTTCAGATGGTTCAGGCACGCAACATATTATTTACTAGGTTGTTTATTATCTATAGTTAGGTCATTTTAACAGTTTTCTGTTTTTCAGATGGATAAATCCTTATTAGAAATTTAGAAATCAAATAAAAGCCTTACCAACAAAGTCCATTTAAAATTAATAATCCCATATTTATACAAGCCAAATAATATATATATATATATATATATATATATATATATATATATATATATATATATATATATATATATATATATATAAAATATATATATATATATATATATATATATATATATATATATATATATAAAAGTTTAGAAAGTAGTATTAAAATGATTTAAACCTATATTAGTAGAAGGCTTAAATATAATCCATAAAATTCTTTGTGGGCTTAAGGTCCAAAATCATATACCTCAAATAATAATAATTATAATAATAATAATACTAATGACAAGAATAGTTAACATAATAAAATATATACGAAATTAATATCTCTCTATTCTTTTAGAAAAGTCCAAACAGGTAAAATACTTAAATCCAATTAGTAATATAATTTATTTTAAAACTAGTTTTTGGTAACCGAAATAATCATAAAATATTTTTCACGAAGTATTGAGGAAAATTACCTTTAAAATACAATAAATAAATAATAATAAAATATTTTTTTGAAAATTCGGGAAGAGGAGTTATAAATCTAGCCACCTTAGAAATAAATTCGTCCTCGAACTTAAGGACTATTATGATAGACGGACTTGGTTGATCGACGAAAAAGATGGTAAGATTATGATAAGAAAATATTGATAAAATAGATGAAAAGAAAAGGAAAAATTTCTTTAATATGAGCATTGATCAACTAGGATGGAAATGGAAGGGGTAAATAGGTATGGTTTGGTGTTGGAACCTTAGGCTATGGTCTTGAATCCTAAAATGCTCTAGAATGTTCTCAAATATTCGACACAAATCTAACAATAACGTCAAGGACAATTCATCCATCGAAGTCTCTACTCACCTTAGAAATTTCTTCCTTGAAATTTCGAAGGGTACGATTAGTCATGATTATGAATATAATAAAAAATGATATGATCAATGATCAAAATGAGTTAGATCTTAAATATAATCAAACTTTAAGAAAGGATACCACGTGGTACGATTAAAGTATAGTCCAAAGGGTCTAGTCATAATGGTCAGGGATATAATCAAAATAGGTTAGTTAAATAAGAAAAATTCGTTAGGCACGATTAACTACTGTTGGAATTACATAGGCATGGTCAACGATCAAAATTTAGACAAAGTCTAAACATGTTGAAATCACTTAGATACAACTAACGTGCAGCCACGATCGAGGTTAATCATGCAAGTCATCCAAGCATGATTAAAAATTAAAATTTTGGCACGAGCATGAACATGATCAAAATAGTCATGATCACAGTGGAATAAAAGTCTAAACGTTAGCAATAATCGAGTTAGAAATATAGGCACAATTATGATTATGAATTTTGTATAATGGAATCAGAATAGGTTTAAATGATTCCTAGGAAACCTAATAACGATATGAAAAATAAAAGATAAAAAAGAAAGGTTCAAGAAATGAAAGAATAAGAACTAATCAAAATTTTAAGAGAATGCATGAAATTCTGAACCATGAAATCAATAGTCATATGCCAAAGGACGTAGTCTCTATAATATTTAAAAACCGTATGTATATATGAAGTCGCTTTACTGAGAATTTATGCCTCACCAGTGTACATCTGGCTGTAGTAAACTCTTGGTTTCATAACTCAAATATGATATTGTATCGAATACTCTATCAACTCTATCCAATATTGATATAAATAACTAAAATCAAAATAGGACAACAAAGACATAGTTTTAATAATATACGACAACCGACGCATACCTGAAATTACTTAAACTTAGAGGTCATGCCTCACCAGTGCGTTGCTGACTGTAGTGAACTCACAGTCTCCATAAGTCAAGTAAATGACGACAATACGCTTGTCTTACCATTGTAAGTCAACGAATATTCTTTCAACTATATCCATACAAATTCTTCAAAGGAGTTTTTAGAAATTCAACTAGCGGATCTTGTAAGTATCAGTCCTTGAAGTAAAATTATTAATTTTGAAAATCAAACGATTGATTAGGAAGAAAATGATCGAAGACACGAGAAATTTTAATTTCTATTTCTCTGGCATTCAAGGATCAGGGGAAAACATATATATAACTTAATTTTTCAACAAAACTAACTTGGAATAAATTTATGGATAACGAGTCGAGTTAGGTTCAAACTTAATGGATGGAAATAAAACGTACTCTTAGGGAAAACAATTACTTATGACCAATGGGAAATAACTAAGTGATACGAGTAATGATGGTAATGTTTAGAGGGGACAAAAAGATAATTTGAACAAATTATCAAGGTTGGGGATTGAATTCGAGGAAGGGCTAAGTTACTGAGTGAATAGTCTACCCACCTTTAATCCTACTATCTTCTCAGAACACAATAGTATATCTATAGAAATTTCTCAAGTTCATCTAATAGGGGTCTACTTAAATCACATAGTCCAACGTAGCAACCAACTGTCAATTTGAATAAAGGATGTAGCAGCTTAAAAAGTATCCTCAGCACCCTGCGCTACTCATAGGAAGCGCCAACATTCAGATCAGCAATTGGCACCAACTATCAGATGGCGCCAGTCATCAAGTGGCGCTGCCTGCCACGTGGCCATCTTCTCGAGAAGCTAAACAGTTATCATCATGATTGAAAGTACGTCAGTCGAGAAAAATTTGTTCGAATCCCGAGCGCGTGGCGCTCGAGAAGATTTTGTCAGACGTGTCAGATCCGCCATAAATGACCATCAGCTTTCCTGTGCCATCTGCAGTTGGCACAGGATGATCATTAGTATCATAATAATTAGTGGAGCACTAAACAGCTGTTAGCGCCTGGTGCCACTCAGCAAGTAGCGTCTGGCGCCACTCAGCAGTTGGCGCTACCTGAGCAAATCATCCTGAAGCAGTTAGATTACGTAGCATACATACCACTAATCTCGAAGAACATGAATATGACACTGCCTATGACCAAGTGCATATCAATCACAGCATGCCACACATCCAATCAGTTAAACTAACCGTTCGCCCAAGGGGTGAATGGCGCGCCACTTGCAGTGTGCGCCAATCAGAATAACTGGCTAACAGTTATTTCAGAACTCTATAAATAGAGTTTCAAATCACTTCTCAAGCATCACTAATGATCATAATCTTCTGAGCACTTGCTGCAGCACTCTCCAAAGGTTTTGTTTTTCGACATCGCATCATCCAAGGGATAAAGTGATCATGTTCTGATCAGATTCCTAAAGTTGTACTTTTCCAAAAATTAATTATACTTTGTACCTTCTTTTTGTAGTTTGTAAAGGAATACTTTTCGTTTTTGCAAAGAAAATGGCGACTCTACTGGGGATGACTTTCTCCTCTGAAGAGAAAGTGACAACTCAATGCGATGTTGCGTCGGTCGGCACGACGCAGAAGACATTAGTCGTAAAAGTTGACCAAACTGCCTATGAAGCGATGATTGGCGTAAGGGGTGCCAAGCGCACCACTGTTGCTGCCAAGAACAAGGCGTGCGCTATCTGGAATCCGAAGTCCTCTAGTGCACCAATCGCTGCTGATGTACCAGTTATGGAGAAAAGCTCTCTAGCCACTTCTTCTTCCTCACTGATTCTGAAATTGGTGGAGAGTGCTTCTACACTACCCTGGCGCCAACCAAAGGACAGCGCCGCTAGACCACTTCTTCTTCTTCGCCAATTCTGAAATTGGCAGAGGGTGTGCTAGTCAACGCTCAGGCGCCAACCAAAGGACAGCGTCGCCATGCCACTTTTTCCTCACCAATTCTGAAATTGGCAGAGGGTGCACCAGTCAATGCTCAGACGCCAACCAATGGACAGCGCCGCCAGGCTACTTCTTCTTCGCCAATTCTGAAATTGGAAGAAGGTGCGCCAGTCAATGCTCAGGCGCTAATCAGGGGACAGCTCCGACAGGCTACTCCCTCTTCCTCCCCAGTTCTAAACTTGATGGAGAAGTTGCTGACTACTGCCCCTATGCAGAACAAAGGAAAACGCCCTATGGCCTTTCCTTATCATTCTCCAGTCTTAGACTTGGTGGAAAATGCATCTGACTGTGCCCATGTGCCAGTCAATGCAAAAATGCTTCTAAGTGGAGATTCTACTTCTCTTGGCAGAGACAATCAAATCAATGTCAAGAGACTAGACTCTGCTCGAAGTCTATCTTCTATTGATCAATTGTGCCACACCAAATGTACTAAAAAATAGTACGTAGAACAACAGGGCATCCTGCCCACTCCTCATGGCCAGTGCCAGTCAAACCAGAGCCAAGATTTTCCTACCCTGTACATTTCAAGAACAAAGCAAGGTAAATTGAAGGTGTCTCAGATAGATAGTTAGGTGGCGTACAACTCTGACATATGCACCTACCTCAACCAGTGCATGGTAGTATCAAACATACATCAAGCACCATTTCGGCCATTTGCCAAATTGCGTACAGGAAGAATTACTCAGATCAAGAACCCTCTCATCTATGCCAACGAAGTCATCACTTATCTGTACACACAGAGAATAAGGCACCTTAAGAATCGAAATCATGTTCCTAACATCATCAAGAAATATGTACCTCCGACTTCTCTTTCTCTTATTACTGTAACAGATCTCCGTGAACTTCTTGTACAAAAGCAAAAGATCGCAAGACCATCTCGTCCATCTGTAATTCATCATCAGGAACATCATTATAATCTTTACCATGAAGTAGTGATCAAATATTGCTGCCAGTCAGCTAAACAGTCTATCTTCGACCGTTTGAACTACACTCGGACTTCTGAATTTGTGATGGTGGACGAAGATGAACTGTTGTATGCTTCAGTCAACATGATATATCGAAGCACTGGGGATGGAAAATATCCAAGACGTTATACAACCCGCAACCCTAGTCAACAATACCTTGATCGAGTCCGTGACTCCAGCGAAGGAGTCTACCAACATACCATATCAAGAAGCCGAGAGACAATCTGTCAAAGAAATCTTTCTTCCGACCAAGAAATAATCGATCAAAAGAATCTTTCTGAGTCAGAACAGGAATTCCTCAATCAAGAGAATCTTCCTGCTCTTCATCCCGAGGGTAGTTCTTTACATGATTCTGATACCGATGGTGAAGGCTCTGAACTGACAATCTTTTCCACCAGTTCTTCCTCGATGGCCAGAGAAGTGACTTCCTATATCACTAATGAAGAACAAAATACATCTAGCTCTGGAAGTCAGGAGCAGAAGATCGCTACTCTAGAGGCCAATTTAAAGAACATGGCTGAAATGATGGCAAGTATGCATACTGTGATCATGGCACAATACACTGTTCCACCGGTTGTGAATCCAATTCCAACCCAAGAACACATTACAGCATCAGCTCCTGCCAACACCGGTCTGGGGATACAACCTCCTCATAATGCCACTATGCCGGCTCCAAGTCAGTCTAGTGCTGGGGGGATGGTGCTTATCATGCAGTCCCACCTCCTAACACATCGAACCAATCTACTGCTCCCCAGGCATCAAGGGATACCAATGAGGCGGTGAAGCTTCTACGCAGTCAGTTTGAAGCTTTCAAGCAGAAGGACGGTCTACAGAAGCTTGGGATCAAGCAACCCTACCCTATAGAGTAGAAGGAAGTCCCATTTCCACCTAAATACAAACTACCAACAATCATGCTATTTGACGACAGTTCATCTCCAAGTCAATACCTCAACTTCGGGTTAATGATCGATCATCTCCAACCAAATGATGTTCTACTCACTAGAGTGTTCATCGAATGCTTGTCAGGTGCATCCTATGACTGGTATCGTATCTTGCTAGATGGTTGCATAACTTCCTTCTCAGGGTTCAAGTAAATGTTCCTGGAATAGTTCTATGAGGGAACAAATGACATGACTATGTCGGCCCTCGTCAAAATCAGACAATGACCTAATGAAATTGCTGAATGTTTCATTAAGCGCTTCCGTCGTGAGGCACTCAAAATGCCTCTGGGAACTCTAGATGCTTTGACTATAGATACATGCAAATCAAACTTGTTACCTATAGTCAGCATATGGACTGGATCCATGCAATTCTAAGATTGGCCTTCCTTTATAGTAAGTGCCAGGCAGTCGAAGAGAGTGCCGACAAGTTTAAACAATTTGACATTCAGATGCCTAATCTTGACAGAGATAAACATTCTGTATCCAATAACGGTGGCCGTCAGAACAACCGTAAAGGAAAAGAAGCTCTAGCCATCAATATCAAAGGCAAAGAAGCTTTAACCGTCAATGTAGGTCAGTCAACACCTACTACGGTGATACCTCCACATAGAGCACAACATATGAAAGAGGATTACTCCTTTGATGATCATGAGCATCATGAGCATCTTTGATTGCTTAATAAAGAGCAATAAACTTTAGCTGCCTGAAACAAAGCGGCCAGATGAAGTAGGTAAAACTGATCATCCTAAATACTGTGTGTATCACAGGTTCATCGGACACTCGACCAGAGTATTCTACATTCTTAAATTGAAGATACAAGAGCTGATTAACGCCGGAGCAATCACTCTCCACCAAGATGAGAAGACTGTGACAGCCAATATCGTCTCTATACAGTTTGGTGACTTTTCTGCCCAACTTGTGCATGAAGGAGTCGTTCCCATTTCGAAGGCTACTCTAGAGATCGTCAATCTTCCACCAGCACAAAGTGATGGTCTTGTCCTTCTATCAACCGATAAAGGGGAAATCATGTGGATCCATCCTGACTTGGTTGCTGACTTTGAGACGACTGCTTCATTTGCAAAATCCAAGAAGACAACCAAATACAAGCCATGCCACATGACTTCTATCAGTGGTCATCATCTTCCACCTCTGGATGCTACCTTCATCCCGGCGGCTGATTCACTTTCTTCTTCTGGAATAATACTACCAAAACCAGAAACCAATTACCAGCCAGTATTCTATCTATATACTCAACAGTCCCACGAACTGATGAAAAATATGGGATATGATATGCAAAAAGCCCCCGGTTTGAATGATGGGAAGGGGTCTCCTATACCTCTCTTTCTACGTCTTCAATACAACCAGTCCCGTGTTGGCTTAGGATTCTAGACAAATCCTCTATCACTTCAGAAGAAGTCCTCGAAAAATAAGCTTCGGATGAAGAACTGCAATATAGTTTTCTTCTCACCAGCTCCAGAAGAGGAAGCCATCACCGGTACCAGATTTGGTAGACTCTACCTCCGAGACTATCCAGAGGGACAAGAGAATGCAGTTATTCCACCTCTAGTCCCTGATGTCCCTTCAACATCTTCTCCGCATGCTGTCAATATTCTGTCACCCTCATCATCGCCAGTGGACCGACTCATTCCAAACCAACAGCGACTGACAAAGGTAAACAACCAATTTGCTTTGATAAAATATTGAAGAAAACCCCACCTCTTGGACTGGAGAAGCCATACAAATTTGACATATTGGCACAGCTACCCAATACTCTATCAAGGTTGTCAATTTTCGAACTTCTTTATCTTTCGAAGGAAACTCGGGAAATACTGAGCAAAGCTCTGATATATGCTGATGCTTGTCTAGCACTTCTCAAGAAATTAGATGAGGAACCTGTGGCTTGTTTTCACTGTCATAGTATGATGGAGCTGATCCCCAACATCACCTTTACATAAGATGATATGCTTTTGGAGGATAATCGACATGATCGACCTCTCTATTTCATGGGATATGTCGATACAATGAAGGTCGATCACATCTTGATTGATTCTGGGTTTGTACTCAGTATCATGTCAAAGATTCTACTGAATGCGTTGAAAATCCCAGTCCATAATCTCTTTGCAATAATCACCACTATTCTAGGATTCAATTCCGGGAGAAGTGAACCATTGGGAAAGATTCGCCTGAAAGTTCAAATCGGCAATCTCTGCACGAAAGTAACCTTTTATGTGATTGACAATCATAGCTCCTATAATGCTTTATTAGGAAGACTGTGGCTGCATGAGCATAACATCGTGCCATCAACTCTTCACCAATGCTTCAAGTATGTGGATGACCATGGCAAAGTCCGCAAGGAAGTGGCTGATCTCAATCCCTTCCGAGGCATCGAAGCATATTTTACTAACTCCAGGATGTGCAAAGAGAAGTTTATGAAAGTTATACTGGCTATGGACACTGAAGAAGATCAGAGGGACAACCCCAATGATGTCCTTGTGATTCCGGTCAAAGGACGCACTTCTCGTTCTTCATCTTCTCAGACGCTGACCATCCATCTATCCTCTCATGCTAAGCATCCTCTTGCTCAAAAGACAGAGCATAGGGAGCTCACCTCTTCTGAGCCTTTTGTTATCGACCTTCGTCGTAACAAGCTTTCACTTTCACCTTCTCTTTCTCCTTCTCCGCCTCTGTTCATCAGCCTTAGCAAGCCATCGGCTAAGATCAAGAGCCCTGTTGTAATGATGTAATTATCAATAAAGTAGCATCTCCTTTGCAGTATACTAATGTCAACTACTATACTCGATGTTATCTAGAAATCCTAGATAGCTTCAAACCTCTTACATTAGGAGCAGTTCAACCTCTCCAAGATGAAGTATCACTTGAACCAGCACGAGATTCATTCTTTCTAGTTCTTCTCGAAAGAAAGATGAACATCCTATCCTCTTCAGCAAAGGGTTACATCAAACAACTACGTCTGATAGTGAGGCTAAAAATAATGATAACGGGCGACGTCAGGTACATCATTACGGTCAACAATCAAAGAATATAATTCAAAAGATAGGCTATAACTTCAAAACTGGCCTTAACGGTGGTAGGGGAAGGCGAACTTCTATTCGTATCCCTACTCTGAAAGAAAAGTCACTACAATACTACAACAAAAAAAGCATGGGTTGGGTTATACTTCACCGATCATGATCCCAGTAGCTTCTGAGTTTGATAAGGAGGAACGATCTAACTCTTCCGACTCTGTTTCATGGAATTCAGACACCAGTGTAAGGCACGTTCATCGAGTGACTCTATCTTCTAATATGGTGACCGTCGAGTTCTCCGAAGGCGACGACGACTTTATTGAAGCTCCTAAATCTGATCCTTAGGCACAAAGGATGGATACTCAATGGGAACTTCATTTCGAGAAATACGAACCACCTACTGAAGATCAATTGGTTCAAGTCAATATTGGAGATGAAACCTCCCCAAGACCAATCTTTATCAGTAAAATCCTCCCTGAAGTGGACAAACAAGAGCTGATTTAGTTTATTCGGGAATACATTAACGTATTCGCTTGGAGCTATGAAGATATGCCGAGAATAGATCCTCAGATCACTGCTCACAAGCTCAACATCCTGCCAAATGCAAGGCCGATCAAGCAACAACAACGTCGGTTCTAACCTGACATGATGGATGCCATAAAAGCTGAAGTTAAAAAGCTCATCGCCAGTGGCTTTGTTAGAGAAGAACAACATCCTGACTTGGTGCTAATGTCGTCTCAGTTATGAAGAAAGAAGGGAAGGTCCGAGTCTGCATCGACTTCAAAGATTTCAATGAAGCTTGTCCCAAGGATGAGTTTCCTCTTTCGATCACTGATGTCATGATCTACAATACTTACGGGTTCGAATAGATGTCTTTCATGGACGGATTCTCCGAATACAATCAAATCAAGATGGATCCCGAAGATGAAAAACATACATGTTTTTGCACTTTTCTAGGAGTCTACTGCTACACAGTCATGTCGTTTGGTCTTAAAAATGCTGGGAAAATCTATTAACGGCCCATGAGCACCATCTTCCATGAATATTTACGGAAGACAATCGAATGCTATGTCGACGATATTGCTGTCAAAAGTTATCTAAAGGAAAACCATATCCAAGACTTGAGAACTATCTTCAATCTAATGCGCCAGCATTAACTCAAAATGAATCCCACCAAGTCATTCCTGGGAGTCTCTAGTAGTAAATTTCCCGGATTCGTTATTACCTATAAGGGTATACACGTTGACCCTGAGAAAGACAAAGCCATTCAAGAGATGCGTCCTCCACACAACCTAAAAGATCTACGAGGATTCCAAGAACAGCTTGCGTACATCAGGAGATTCATCTCAAATCTCTCTAGATGCTGCAGACCATTCACTCAACTAATAAAGAAAGGTGTGTCTTTTGTTTGGACTAAAGAATGTCAGCAAGCCTTTGAAGATATAAAGTGGTACTTGATAAACCCACCAGTCCTGGTACCTCCAGTTATAGGAACACCCTTTCTGGTGTATATCCGGGCAATGGATCATTCCTTGGGTGCCTTACTAGCCCAGAAGAACAAAGAGGGTCATGTGTAAGCTATCTATTATCTCAGTCGCATAATGGTCGGTACTGAACATCGATACAGCCCGATAGAAAAAGAATATTTAGCCCTAATGTTTGCTGTTCAAAAAATACGATATTATATTACGGGCCAAACCATTCATGTCATCTCCAGAGTCAAACCACTTCGAGTCTTGATGAAGAAACCCAGTACACTTAATTCCAGACTCGCTACATGGGTCATACTACTTGCACAGTATGATATGGTCTATGTCCCACAAAAGTCTGTTAAGGGTCAAGCCTTGGCTGACTTCCTGGCTGCTCATCCAATCCCTGAGATGTCCAAACCCTATGATGAGATTCCTGATGAAACTCTGGAATCCAACATGATTTCAGAAGGATCCTTGCTTGGCGATTGTTCTTTGATGGTACTTCCAGAATCAGACTTAAAGGTACTATAGTCGCTGGAGTTGGAATCATTCTAGTATCTCCTGAAGGACTGGCAATTCAGATAGCTTATTCTCTGGACGAGCTATGTCCAACAACGTTGCTGAATACAATGCTCTAATCATCGGTCTCTAGTTAGCTAGACAATTGGATATTGATTACCTCGAAGTATATGGAGACTAAACTGATCGTCAATCAGGTTAGGGGTACGTATGAAGTTCAGTATCAAGATCTCATGCCATATCATGAAACAACAATCAAACTGGCTACATCATTTAAAGGTTTCTTCATTGAACATGTACGTCAAGCTTGCAATATAGAAGCTGACGCGCTTGCCAATATAGCAGCAGTATTGGCGATCCCTGTGAAAAGACAATATATGATCGTTATCACCAACAGAGAGATATTCTGTATTGAAAATAATTTGCATTTGGAATCCAGCAACTCAGTTGAGGTTTGTACTATGAGTGAAGATTGGAGAGCTCCTTTCATCGACTTCGTGGTACATGACATCATACCTGAAGATCCGAAGTAAGCAACTCCAATCCGTCGACGATCGCTGTGATTCAACTACAATCATATCACCAAAACACTCTATCGACGATCATATAACGGTATGCTTCTATACTGTCTTGCTAGAGATAAAGCAAAAAATATTACGTGAAGCTCATGATGGTGTCTGTGGTGCACATCAGCCGGACCTAAACTACAAGACCGAATTTGTCGCATGAGATATTATTGGCCAACCATGGTATCAGATGCTATAGAGTATTCAAGAAAATGCTGAGCATGTCAATCCATGCGGATTTTATCATCAACCATCGAATTTCTACATCTGACTGCAGCATCATGGCCCTTCGAAGCTTGGGGCATGGATGTCATTGGTCCTATTAATCCGTCTTTATCTAAAGGACATCGGTTTATCTTAGCTATAACTGATTACTTTTCTAAATGGCCTGAAGCTATACCTTTGATCGAAATTAAGACAAGCAGGGTCATCAACTTCATCAAACATTATATGATCTACAGATTCGGTGTTCCTCGACAAATTATCCATGACAATGGGCCACAGTTCATCAGTCAGAAGTTCACCCGATTCTGTGATGATAATAGGATCAACAATGTTGCTTCTACAGCCTACAATCCCGCAGGTTACGGTTTGGCAGAAGCATTCAATAAAATAATCATCATGCTTCTCAAAAGTTTATTTCTACCAATAAAAGGAATTAGAGCGAAAAGCTTAGAGAATGTTTATGGGCTTATCGTACTACCGTACGTACTTCACCGGTTGTACACTTTTTTTCTTGGTATATGGATGCGAAGCTGTTCTTCCATTGGAGATTCAGATCCCATCATTAAGAATAGCCATTGCCAATGAACTCATAATAGAAAACAATGATCGTCTTCGACTTCAGGAGCTTGAAGCACTTGACGAGAAGCGGCTACTAGCTCAACAACACGTTGAGCTATATCATGCCCGTATCTCAAAAGCCTTCAACCGTAAAGTCAAAGTATGAGCATTTTAGAAAGGCGAAATGGTCCTTACTGTCAGATATCCTATGACTATGACACACATGAGCGAGGGCAAGTTTAACCAAAGTGGGAAGGTCCCTACGTTATAAACAAAGTTTTCTCTAACGGAGCTTATCAATTATCAGGGATGGATGGCCGAATAGCTATGATGCCTATTAATGGAAAATTCCTGAAGAAATACCAAGTTTGAAAATATATATGTTTTCTAACAAATATTGTACATGTTTTAAATCTTTGAATCCCCAGCGGCGTCTATCCAGAACGACAACATCATCTACCACATCATTGCAAACATCATCTTTTAAAACCCAGTTGTTTAAAAGATATCATGTTCTTGAGTCCCAGCTGGCTCAAGGATAATCAATAGATACAGAATTTATGTCCACATCACCTCTGAATTCTGCTATCTACATCAATGACTTGTCACGTCATATTACCTCTGATCATGTCATCTTCGAAGGGACAATATTTTAAGTTATATTCTGTCATGTCCATATTACCTCTGAACAGATATAATAAGTATTATTATTTTCAAGAGATATGTCATGTCTGGTACCTCTTAACATATTTCTTACTCCTATCTATTACTTATGTCTTAAACAGATACGCAATAAATAATAGAGCCATAAAAAGATCATCATTTTTTATTCCAGTGACATGCAAAACATCAAATTTGTACATCAAACAAAATAGAACATAAGTTGTCACAATCTGGATAGCTTCACTTGGGAGGCTGAGTGCTGAGTTTAGTAATCATCCTCTTCAGAGCATCAGCCCTCTCAATTTTGAAGTTGAGTACCCTTTGCCTAGCCAAAGCTCTCCCAAATTCTAGATCAAAAGGTTGCAGGGATTTGACTTGGCATTCAATTTCTACACTCTGAGTTCGGAGGAATTCTTTTTGTTGCCTTTTCAGATCGTCCAGACGGCTCTCGACAACCTGATGCATTTCCAGGACTTTTTTACATCTTTTGGCTGCCCTAAGTGTCTCGCGAAGTTGGGCCATCTCAGCTTCAACGCCTGAAGACAAGTTTGGCATTCAGCCGCTTCCTTCTCCTCTCTGAGGCTTCAGTCTTATAACGCACAATAGAAGAAGTAGTCTCGAGAATGCTAGACTTCAACTCTGTGGACCGTATTGAGAAAACAGTCACAAAATCTTCTAAGGCTGCTTGTTGTGCTGCAGACTCACGAGCCATCACCTCACACTCGGCATCTACGGGCCTCTGGATATTACCTCTGGTCAGATCTTGGTAGGATTTTATTGGTTCTTCGAGTGCATCCAGAATGTGTTCCAAGAATCTAACTCTATCCAAATCACCAAGATTGCGGATAACATTGATGATAAAGGAGACAATTATCTTCATTGACTCGTAGGGGTGGCCTTTCTCAAGACCATCTGCACCAGCGCTTCTAAGGAGGCGAAGAAAGTAGTGGTATAAGTCTCGACGACGGCTTTGTTCATCGCCGATACCAGGAGTTAATACTTCAGCCTGAATTCTTTCTTCTGCTGAAGATGGAGGAATCACAGTCTGTGCACCAAGATCTTAGTGCTGTCATCATCTAGGAGCTTCCTTCTCCAGCCTGAGTCCCCATGTCCAAGGAGCCATGGCCGATCTAAAGCTGAAAGCAGTAGACAGAGCTACTGCTATCATCCCTACGGGACCTTATACAAATCAAGAAGCACAATCTTTATATCATCAAAGGATCCATGGTAATAATAAAAATAAAAAATTTACCTGAGCCTGGCAGCAGATATGGGGTCTCACAAGGCACATTTAGCTATGTACGGAGCCTTGCCATGGTGTTCTCAGAGACAGCCGCCGGCTGCTTCCAGCCTCCGAACCACCTGACATAAAATGGCAACTTTCGACCTCTGAGTTGGCTTGGTCACCTGGGGATGCAGCTACCTCCGCCCCTCTGTCTCAATAACATGTTCAATTGGAGTCTGAATCCCTTCAACATTAATTTGAGGGTTCTCATCACCCTCGACATCAATATCTCCTTCTTTGTCGTCATTAGGGGTCTTACCACCTTCGATATCAATGTCTTCATCTTCACCTTCATTACCACTTGAGCCTTCATCACCCTTAACTTCAGTATCAGAGTCTTATCGCTTGGCAGTTCTTCAAAACTCTGATTAGCATCACTGGGGCTCCGGACACTATCATCCTGATGATCACCACCTTCAACTTGATCGTCCTTGGTCATTGAATCCTGTTCCGGTACTTGAACGGGAGTATCATTCATGTTGGGATCAAAAGCTGCATCAATCGGGTCTTCCTCGATTGGATCAATACCATGATCACAATCTAGCAACGCTTTTATCATCCTTTCATCTTGAAAAGGTTCTTCGTTTGGAACAGGAGCTGTAGGACTTGAGGTGTAGAAGACACCGGAGTAACTGGGGTTGGCTCACTCGTTGAAGGAGATGATAAACCAGCTGTAGCAAACGCCACCAATGTTGTTGAAGACAAAGGAATGGTGAATCCCACAACCAATAGCTTTGAAACAGCAATACCATGAGTATCTGTTACAACCATCGGATTTAGAGCACTGGTAGTCGGAGGTTCCGGAGATGAAGTTATATCAATACAAATTGCCACAGGATCAACATCAAGTAACTATTGCTGAGTAGAAAGAGTAAAAACATCACCTTATAGAGAAAAAACACCTCCGGGTGATATTGTCCTTTGTGCCAGAGAAAATAATACAGGAGAGGCTACAGTCTTTCTCCCCTTGACTTTGGTGGCCAATAACTTTCTTCTGGCCGAATGCTTGAATAAAGGTAGAGAAAAACGGCAACCCTCAGTAAAGACAGATGATTGGGGCTGTACTTCTTCAGGAGAAGGCCGTTCTTTGCTATCTCCTTTTGACACCTATACTTTCTCATCTAAATGGGGACGAGATCGATCCCTTGAGGAAAGTAGTCATGCCGGTGACAAACCAGCTTCTCTCTGCCATATCTGAAGTCTGGTCCTGGCTCTGGGTCTTTCAACATCAGTTGTTGCTTCTGTCTCATCCCTCCCTACAGCAGGAGAAGGAGGAATATCTTGAGATGACTGGGTGGCAGCCCCTACTCTTGGTTTCTTGGTAGCCTTCTTCGCAGAAGATTTCTCTTTCTGCTTCCTGAGAAGGCCGCTCAGCGGATCTTGAGTTTCATCAACTAAATCCATATTTACAATCTCTAGAGGATCCTCAGTAGGGACATGCTCTTCAGCTTCAGTCAAATCTATAGTAGCTTTAGTCCATCAAAACGCTTTGCGAGTTCTGATGAAACTATCATTCATTGAAAACCCTCAAAGAAGGTGTACTTGCCACCCTTTCTAGCAAGGATCTTTGGTAAGAACCCTAATCTTTTCTTCTAAAAATTTTTGCTAAAATTCTGTAGAATATATGTTATTAAATCTGTAAATTATATTTTGATGAATTTTGTTATATTTAATCATCCATAAAAGTTCCATGTATTATAGGCATAATATCCATGTTCCGGTAGGGTCAAATTAACACCATTGTGAAGGAACTACTAGTTATTGATGCATATTCTTGAAACTGAATTTTATGTGTATTCATATACAAATTAGGATTTTTAAGTATTTTTCCACGAATTTAGCAACTCAATTTTGGTTGAGAAAATTATAGGTCAAAACTAGCTAATTTCGGGCGACCTGCTGACCTAGAATGCCCCGAACTTGTAGTATAATCTTACCCTTATATCTCTGATATTATTCTGAAAGTAAAGTTTTAATTCTATTTAAATTATATTTTTGGATTATTTTATCAATTATGAGTAATTAACTATGTTCCGGACAAGTTTCGGGTTAATTAGCTAACTTAGTAATCAACTAGTCATAAATACCTTTAGAAACATTAATTCTATAATTTTAGAGTTAATTCTATATAAAATTAGTTTAAATAATATTTTAATGATTTTTATACGATTTCTAAGTATAGTATTGAAGTAGGGGCATAACTGACTAATTGGGAGTTGGAAACGCAAAAACTATGTAGGGTGTCTCGTGGAGCCTGTATGTGATTGTATAGGTCTAAAGGGTCCCAGAGAAATTGAATATAATCTTAAAACATTATTTTGACTAATTAAGTCATATTTTAAGTTTATTATAGTGGCTTAATTTAGTTAATTAATTATCTAGGAGCGTCGGGTTCTAGAGGCGTGGACACGGAACGAAACTTCATCCTCACATCGCAAAACCAGGCAAGTATACCTTGCCAACTTGTACAGTATAATTTATATGCATGCTCATCATATCGCTGTGGTTCTTTTCCTTACATGCGTGATTGCTTCATTCCATGTCTAGTACACTCATCCTGTTATAGTTTTACTTGACATGTTTCTAGTCGCTGCATATTCTTTCCTTCCTGTTATGATAGTTCTATCTGTTACACTGTGTTAGTTTATATGTATTCCTTGATGGAGTCGTCTAGTCCTACTACAATTCCCTCGACTTGATTATGACTTGACTTGACATGACTTGAGTAAGACTTGACTTTGACATTCTATAGATTGTGAGTACTTACCTTGACTATGGTCTATAGGATTTTTATACTAGGATTGGCTACTGTCTTGATTGTGAGTACTTACCTTGACTGCGATTGAGATACTAGATTGTGAGTACTTGCCTTGACTGTAGTCTATAGTTTTGACCTATTAGCCATTTCTAGTATGGCATGCCAGTGTCTTAGGATCCTTGCGTTTAGATCTTGTGTCTTGGTCCATTTTGTCTCGTTGGATGTCCTTGATTGTTTCTTATTTCTTTGTATATTTGTACTGTTACATGTTGGCTTGTATATTATGTATTGCTAGTCCTCTGAGACCTGATGATCTCTTCAGGTTTAGCGACTACATGGAGTTAGTTAGCAGAGCGGGATGGTAGAGGATTGCGATGTATGATACAGGTATTTACTTGTGATATTTCTTTATTATCTTCTTGTGCTTTTACATTCCGTACCATGTTATTCTGCGTATTTTATAGACTCATATCATTCTTGGAGTCTAATCGGACAATTTGCTAATGGGCTGCAGACCATGACCCATAATTGTTCATTCTTGTCTTATATATTCTTGTGGATTGAGATACACTATAGATTACCATATTAGCCATGATACCATGAATCTTGACAGCTTATACGTACTCGAGTCGGGCTGGAGTCCGCTTGATACGTAGCTGGCTTGCTCACGCTCTCGCATCCCGAAAAGCGGGTGCAGGTCGTGACAAGTTTTTGTGGTGGCCCATACAGGTCAGAGCATATCGTATCGGTTACGTAACTGTACTGATACGAGCCTGCAAATAGACTAAACCTTAGAATCTCAATCCACTCTGCCTTGCAAATTCCCTTAGAAATTACTCCCGTCTTTGAAACCTCGTATTTGTTCTCAATTATTCTTCCTTGCTTTTCCGTACCATTGATTCTCGTCTCTTTTTATTTCGGAGCGACGAATAATCGTGCTATATAGGATTTATCAAAAAGAATTCTTAAGTTATAGTGTAAGTTTGCTTATTGTATTGTGATTGCTTGATATATAAGGGGAATTATAGATACAATATGACATAGGGCATCATGTGTTCGATGAGGTAGTTTGACCAAAGGTGGGTAGACGTTTTAGAAATGGCTAAATGATCATACTAGGTTACGCTCTTTATGGTAGTCACTTGATCAAGAATAGAGTAGTAGTTTTAGAGTAGAGACTGACCCTTTACTAGAAGAACCTAAATATAGGCTAACCCAGCCCATTTAGAATTATCCCCTACCAGTTGTAAAGTTAGGATTAGACAGATTGGTAGGTATCACTTAGATTGATTAGGTGACATGAGATTCTATAGTTGTGACAATAATATGGTTAGAAGGGCAAACCTTCAGCGTCATTATTTTAAGACCGCTGGTACCTAGAATAGCGACTAGAGATAACCATCAATAGTTTATGATAGAGATGTAGTAAAACAAATTATTTAGGATTGATTATTACTTGAGTTATTAGGAGACATAGTGACATAGCGTATTCTTTGAACTATTCCTAGTTACACTAGCGCGGTTCTTTGTTAGTGAGCCTAATTTTAATTTCGAGGACGAAATTCTTTTAATGTGGGTAGGATGTAAAACCCCAGAATTTTTTTGGATTATTTTATTTATTTATTTATTTGGCTTAAATAGGATTTTATGAAATTTGTGAGTATCTTTAAATTAAATACTTATTATTATAGATGACCTTAGCCATGGTTGAGTTTGAATATGCAAGACGACTAAAAGTATGGCATGCCTAGCATTATGGGTGCTTTAACTAGCATGCTAGCCATGTTAGGAGTGACATGGTCATATGGTAGTCCCTTGCATGTTAGCCATTCAAATCATGGAACAAGTCATAATTTTATTTAAATAATTAGTAAGAAAGCCTTTATGACTTTTTAGGAGACCCGGTTGCACTAAACCTTTCCAAACCTCTTCCAAGTCAAAACCAACCCTATGTAGGCATGTTGGGGATTAATATATATTAATAATTATATTTATTTGTATTTAATTCAGATTTTGTAGTATAATTACATAGATAGAATTAAATAGTTCTATATTAGGAAACCTTTTTTTAAAATCATCAATCCAATCAACTAGCCAACTCGCCAAACAACCAAATCATGCCAAGTGGACCCCCACCATGTTAATTTCGGCCAGGCAAACCCCCCATGGCTAAATGCATCAAATTAAATAGGATTTAAATCCTAGATTGCTTAAAATTCATTTAAGGATATGTTAAATATACCAACTTATCCCAATCCTTAACCAAATCCTAATATTCTTTTCCCACCTTGTGGACGACCACTTCTCCTATCCCTCTCTATTTTTGGCAGCAATCCCCTCCTCATAGCCTCCACACATCATCATTCCTATACATTTCCCTCTTCACAACAACTCATCTCCTCCACCATACATCCATCCAACCCCTCAAAACAAACTCTAAAAAACTCCATCCCCCCATCCAACCCTATACAGCCATTATCAACTCTCACATACTCATCAAGAGAGGTTTAGAAAGCGAGGATAGCGGAAAAGATTGGAGCTGTGGTGAAGAGAAGTCATCACCACCCTTTCTAGCAAGGATCTTTGGTAAGAACCCTAATCTTTTCTTCTAAAAACTTTTGCTAAAATTCTGTAGAATATGTTATTAAATATGTATAAATTATATTTAATGAATTTGTGTATATTTAATCATCCATAAAAGTTCCATGTATTATAGGCATAATATCCATGTTCCAGTAGGGTCAAATTAACACCATGTGAAGGAACTACTAGTTTGATGCATATTCTTGAAACTGAATTTTATGTGTATTCATATACATAAATTAGGATTTTTAAGTATTTTTCCACGAATTTAGCAACTCAATTTGGTTGAGAAAATTATAGGTCAAAACTAGCTAATTTCGGGCGACTGCTGACCTAGAATGCCCCGAACTTGTAGTATAATCTTACCCTTGTATCTCTGATGTTATTCTGGAAAGTAAAGTATTTTAATTCTATTTAAATTATATTTTGGATTATTTATCAATTATGAGTATTAACTATGTTCCGGACAAGTTTCGGGTTAACTAGCTAATTAGTAATCAACTAGTCATAAATGCCTTTAGAAACATTAATTCTATAATTTTAGAGTTAATTCTACATAAATTAGTTTAAATAATATTTTAATGATTTTTATATGATTTCTAAGTATAGTATTGAAGTAGGGGCATAACTGACTAATTGGGAGTTGGAAACCCAAAAACTATGTTGGGTGTCCGTGGAGCCTGTATGTGATTGTATAGGTCTAAAGGGTCCCAGAAGAAATTGAATATAATCTTAAAACATTATTTTGACTAATTAAGTCATATTTAAGTTTATGAGTAGTGGCTTAATTTAGTTAATTAATTATCTAGGAGCGTCGGGTTCCAGAGGCGTGGACACGGGAACGAAACTTCATCCTCACATTGCAGAACCAGGCAAGTATACCTTGCCAACTTGTACAGTATAATTATATGCATGTTCATCATATCGCTGTGGTTCTTTTCCTTACATGCGTGATTGCTTCATTCTATGTCTAGTACACTATCATGTTATAGTTTTACTTGACATATTCTAGTCGCCTGCATATTCTTGTTCCTTCCTGTATGATAGTTCTATCTGTTACACTGTGTTAGTTTCATATGTATTCCTTGATAGAGTCGTCTAGTCCTACACCACGATTCCCTCGACTTGATATGACTTGACTTGACATGACTTGAGTAGGACTTGACTTTGACATTCTATAGATTATGAGTACTTACCTTGACTAGGTCTATAGGAATTTTATACTAGGATTGGCTACTGTCTTGATTGTGAGTACTTGCCTTGACTGCGTTGAGACACTATAGATTGTGAGTACTTGCCTTGACTGCAGTCTATAGCTTTGACCTATTAGCCATTTCTAGTATGGCATGCCAGTGTCTTAGGATCCTTGCGTTTAGATCGTGTCTTGGTCCATTTTGTCTCGTTGGATGTCCTTGATTGTTTCTTATTTTTGTATATTTGTACTGTTACATGTTGGCTTGTATATTATGTATCTTGCTAGTCCTCTGAGGACCTGATGATCTCTTCAGGTTTAGCGACTACATGGAGTTAGTTAGCAGAGCGGGATGGTAGAGGATTGCGATGTATGATACAGGTATTTACTTGTGATATTTCTTTATTATCTTCTTATGCTTTTACATTCGTACCATGTTATATTCTGCATATTTTATAGACTCATATCATTCTTGGAGTCTAATCGGACAATTTGCTAATGGGCTGCAGACCATGACCCATAATTGTTTATTCTTGTCTTATATTTTGTGGATTGAGATACATGTAGATTACCATATTAGCCATGACACCATGAATCTTGACAGCTTATACGTACTCGAGTCGGGCTGGAGTCTTGATACGTAGCTGGCTTGCTCACGCTCTCGCGTCCCGAAAAGCGGGTGCAGGTCGTGACAAGTTTTTGTGGTGGCCCATGCAGGTCAGAGCATATCGTATCGGTTACTTAACTGTACTGATACGAGCCTGCAAATATGACTAAACCTTAGAATCTCAATCCACTCTGCCTTGCAAATTCCCTTAGAAATTTCTCTACCGTCTTTGAAACGTATTTGTTCTCGATTATTCTTTCTTGCTTTTCCGTACCATTGATTCCGTCTCTTTTTATTTCGGAGCGACGAATAATCGTGCTATATAGGATTTATCAAAAAGAATTCTTAAGTTATAGTGTAAGTTTGCTTATTGTATTGTGATTGCTTGATATATAAAGGGAATTATAGATACAATATGACATAGGGCATCATGTGTCGATGAGGTAGTTTGACCAAAGGTGGGTAGACGTTTTAGAAATGGCTAAATGATCATACTAGGTTACGCCCTTTATGGTAGTCACTTGATCAAGAATAGAGTAGTAGTTTTAGAGTAGAGACTGACCCTTTACTAGAAGAACCTAAATATAGGCTAACCCAGCCCATTTAGAATTATCCCTACCAGTTGTAAAGTTAGGATTAGAAAATTGGTAGGTATCACTTAGATTGATTAGGTGACATGAGACTTATATAGTTGTGACAATAATATGGTTAGAAGGGCAAACCTTCAGCGTCATTATTTTAAGACCGTTGGTACAAGAATAGTGACTAGAGATAACCATCAATAGTATATAATAGAGAAGTAGTCAACCAAATTATTTAGGATTGATTATTACTTGAGTTATTAGGAGACACCGTAGTGACATAGCGTATTCTTTGAACTATTCCTAGTTACACTAGCGCGGTTCTTTGTTAGTCAGCCTAATTTTAATTTCGAGGACGAAATTCTTTTAAGGTGGGTAGGATGTAAAACCCCAGAATTTTTTTGGATTATTTATTTATTTATTTGGCTTAAATAGGATTTTATGAAATTTGTGAGTATTTAAATTAAATACTTATTATTATAGATGACCTTAGCCATGGTTGAGTTTGAATATGCAAGACGACTAGAAAGTATGGCATGCCTAGCATTATTGGGTGCTTTAACTAGCATGCTAGCCATGTTAGGAGTGACATGGTCATATGGTAGTCCCTTGCATGTTAACATTCAAATCATGGAAAAGTCATAATTTTTATTTAAATAATTAGTAAGAAAGCCTTTATGACTTTTTAGGAGACCCGGTTGCACTAAACCTTTCCAAACCTCTTCCAAGTCGAAACCAACCCTATGTAGGCATGTTGGGGATTAATATATTAATATTATATTTATTTGTATTTAATTCAGATTTTGTAGTATAATTACATAGATAGAATTAAATAGTTCTATATTAGGAAACCCTTTTTTTAAAATCATCAATCCAATCAACTAGCCAACTCGCCAAACAACCAATCATGCCAAGTGGACCCCCATCATGTAATTTTGGCCAAGCAAACCTCCATGGCTAAATGCATCAAATTAAATAGGATTTAAATCCTAGATTGCTTAAAATTCATTTAAGGATATGTTAAATATACCAACTTATCCCAATCCTTAACCAAATTCTAATTTCTTTTCCCACCTTGTGGCCGACACTTCTCTTTATCCCTCTCTATTTTTGGCAGCAATCCCCCTCCTCATAGCCTCCACACATCATTCCTTCATTATACATCTTCCCCTCCTTCACAACAACTCATCTCCTCCACCATACATCCATCCAACCCCTCAAAACAAACTCTAAAAAAACTCCATCCCCCATCCAACCCTATACAGCCATTATCAACTCTCACATACTCATCAAGAGAGGTTTAAAAAGCGAGGATAGCGGAAAAGATTGGAGCTGTGGTGAAGAGAAGTCATCACCACCCTTCTAGCAAGGATCTTTGGTAAGAACCCTAATCTTTTCTTCTAAAAACTTTTACTAAAATTCTATAGAATATATGTTATTAAATCTGTATAAATTATATTTTAATGAATTTTGTTATATTTAATCATCCATAAAAGTTCCATGTATTATAGGCATATATCCATGTTCCGGTAGGGTCAAATTAACACCATTGTGAAGGAACTACTAGTTATGATGCATATTCTTGAAAACTGAATTTTATTGTATTCATATACATAAATTAGGATTTTCCACGAATTTAGCAACTCAATTCTGGTTGAGAAAATTATAGGTCAAAACTAGCCAATTTCGGGCGACCTGCTGACCTAGAATGTCCCAAACTTGTAGTATAATCTATCCTTGTATCTCTGATGTTATCTGGAAAATAAAGTATTTTAATTCTATTTAAATTAATTTTGGATTATTTATCAATTATGAGTAATTAACTATGTTCCGGACAAGTTTCGGGTTAACTAGATAATTAGTAATCAACTAGTCATAAATGCCTTTAGAAACATTATTCTAATTTTAGAGTTAATCCTATATAAAATTAGTTTAAATAATATTTAATGATTTTTATATGATTTCTAAGTATAGTATTGAAGTAGGGGCATAACTGACTAATTGGAAGATGAAAACCCAAAAACTATGTTCGGTGTCTCGTGGAGCCTATATGTGATTGTATAGGTCTAAAGGGTCCCAGAAGAAATTGAATATAATCTTAAAATATTATTTTGACTAATTAAGTCATATTGTAAGTTTATGAGTAGTGGCTTAATTTCGTTCTCGTGGACACGGGAACGAAACTTCATCCTCACATCGCAGAACTAGGCAAGTATACCTTGCCAATTGTACAGTATAATTTATATGCATGTTCATCATATGCTTGTGTGGTTCTTTTCCTTACATGCGTGATTGTTTCATTCCATGTCTAGTACACTCATCCTGTTATAATTTTACTTGACATGTTTCTAGTCGCCTGCATATTCTTGTTCCTTCCTATTATGATAGTTCTATCTGTTACACATGTTAGTTTCATATGTATTCCTTGATAGAGTCGTCTAGTACACCACGATTCCCTCGACTTGATTATGACTTGACTTGACATGACTTGAGTAGGACTTGACTTTGACATTCTACAGATTGTGAGTACTTACCTTGACTACGGTCTATAGGATTTTTATACTAGGATTGGCTACTGTCTTGATTATGAGTACTTGCCTTGACTGCGATTGAGACACTATAGATTATGAGTACTTGCCTTGACTGCAGTCTATAGCTTTGACCTATTAGCCATTTCTAGTATGGCATGCCAGTGTCATAGGATCCTTGCGTTTAGATCTTATGTCTTGGTCCATTTTGTCGTTGGATGTCCTTGATTGTTTCTTATTTCTTTGTATATTTGTACTGTTATATGTTGGCTTGTATATTATGTATCTTGCTAGTCCTCTGAGGACCTGATGATCTCTTCAGGTTTAGCGACTACATGGAGTTAGTTAGCAGAGCGAGATGGTAGAGGATTGCGATGTATGATACAGGTATTTACTTGTGATATTTCTTTATTATCTTCTCGTGCTTTTACATTCCGTACCATGTTATATTCTGCGTATTTTATAGACTCATATCATTCTTGGAGTCTAATCGGACAATATGCTAATGGGCTGCAGACCATGACCCATTGTTCATTCTTGTTATATATTCTTGTGGATTGAGATAAACTGTAGATTACATATTAGCCATGATACCATGAATCTTGACAGCTTATACGTACTCGAGTCGGGCTGGAGTCGCTTGATACGTAGCTGGCTTGCTCACGCTCTCGCGTCCCGAAAAGCGGGTGCAGGTCGTGACAGAAGGTGTTGGCTGACGTATAGAACCGTGCATATGAACTCAAGATATGCGAACCATTTTCTATGGTAGCAGAAGGCATGGTAAACAGAACCCGTGTGCCCCTGGTATTGTAGTACCTCCATCCACGTGCACCATCAATCAAATGCCCAAAAGCTTTTAGACAAGTAGTTGCGTTCCTAATATGCAACTGATCATAACCAAACTGGCGAGTAAAGTGACTTGGAAAATATGGCTCTAAAAAGCAATTGTTCTCGAATCTGTACACCAGATGAGAAGGCCTAATTCTCTTAAACCAATTAAAGGCCTCAGGAGAAAGATGGGAACCTATGGGCTCCAAATCTTGCAGGGACTGGAAAGTTTTCATACCCATGTGGAGGAGGAGTGCAGAAAAATCTCCAGTGTTCCTCTATTTAATGCTTTTCTGTAATCAGACAACGACATAACCTTCTATTTTGCCTGAGCAAATCTGCCAATGAAATTAGCTGCCAACGCTCCTCCGATCCCAAGATCAGGAATCAATAAAGGGTGATGCAAAGCCAGCCAAACAAGTATGTGTAAGGCATCTCAGTTCGAGGCTATCCTTTTCGGTTATTGGGTTTCTCTATCAAACTATCAGTAAAACTTTGGAGTCCCACATTCAGCCTACTAATTATGGCCGAGAGGATATCCATTTTGTATCCGAATACCAAGCGCACTGCTGTAAAAAGCACACCGTGATGGATTCGATCGACAGTACTAACACCTGGGACGACAAACCGTCGTAACCACAGGGAAAGAAAGCCTTTTAAAGTGGCTTCTGAAGATAAATTCATACCACTCTGTCTTATATAACTTTATAGAGGGATATTGACATCATTCATTCCAGGGTTTAGCCAACTCTGTGTAAGCTCGGCCAGTCTCCTCTATCAGCCGAGAAATTATTTGAGCATCAAGTGGCTAAAAGAGCGAGGCGTACATTTGGATTGATCTTGCACTTTGGGATCTGTCTCGTGGTCGAAGAAGAGGTAGACTAACCACTTGGAAATGTAGCATGTCACACCCGTCTTGTATAGGTGCATATAGATGGTAAAATGATACACCAATTCATCTAACACTGCTATCATCCGAGGATTTACTTTGGCTAAAGCCTCTAGATCTTTCTCTGTCGGTAGATACTCCTCGTAAGAGTTATCTCTATTGGTAGACATGAAAGAAATTGCATTTCATGTAGAGCAAAGCCTAGTTCTCCGTGAGGAGTAGCAATGGTACCAGTTTGCTGTTATACCTTTCTGCTAAAGCAAAAAACAAATTGGAGTGATTTTGGATTCCATAAGTGGTGGTCATAATTTCTTCGTAAAGCCCCAGTTCTTGTAGCTTTTACAAAAGTTGTCTAAGATCCACACGGAGAGGCAGTTCCAACGGACAATCTCCTGATGCATTAAACCGGTTAGTCTCATGCTAACGTTTCCAGGATATTCTCCCTCAGACACAACATATATATTGGCAAAGATGGGGACTCAGACGGGTTTCATTATAGCCGCATCGTCAGACGGTACACTACCTGGTCTCAAACCCCTTAAGCGGGAACTATACTGATCAGATTTGCAGAGAAAGATGACCTTGTTGTGCTCTCCACGACGTGTCATATTCTTCCTTCCCTAGCTTCTTGGAAAGGAGTCAAATTCCATGACATCTTTCTTGGGTAGCTGGCATGAGCATACTGAGGTAAAGATAAATTCCTTAACATCTCAGGTAGGTATACCAATGTGTCTCCCCTTACGAAAGCCCGTCAATCCTTTGTCGACTTGGGTTGAGAGTCTTCAGCTACGACCTCTCCGAAGAGGAAAGCTGGATTCTTATAGAGACGTGCGTCTTCAGATAGAAAAGGAGTCCCATTCATCAAGCAAAGCAAGGTTCTATAATCTTGATTCTCTAGCATAGTTCTCCGGGTCTCATGCAGATCATACTGAGAAAAAGGGACATGGGACAAATCTTTCTGATATTTAGACACCCGGACTGTAGATGCCAGTTCTTCAGCATAAGGGTCTTCCCTCAAATCAACTGCAAAAAAAAATTTAGATTTAGACTTTTAAAAATAGTGTTTTTCCTAAAAAAATACCCTACCCCAATCATAGATGGCACAGGGGAGGAAGAAACAATCCTCAGCCAGCGCATGCCAATTCTCAAGTCAGATGACGCATCACATCAATTAGCGTATGGTCTGCGCATAATGATAGATGGCGCACCATGTTGAGAATCTGACAGATGCCACATGGCATCATTGGTTCAGAATTTTAGCCTAACACTCTGAAAGAGGCGGTCGATGTGACCTTGGTTGCGCTCCACGCGAATGGTGCCTACGTTGTCTTCTCTATTCAACTTTTTTATCGTCCAGTGCTGGGTTCGCCTCTTTGGCTCTCGCCGACGGCATGATGTGCTGTGGCACCCTCAGCGGGGGCACATGCGAGGCAGCTCCGGCAACTCTCTTTCCTTTCTAGGTGGTGGTGGATTTCTTTGGAGCCATTTCCGATCGCGATAAAGCTTTAAAGAGTTCGAATGTTTGAAGGGAGAAGGAGGTCGGGTGAAAGAGATTTCAAAGTAAAGTGTTGTTCTCTTTCTTCTCGGCTATTTATAGCCAAAACCTAGCTATAACAGTCGTGCGATCTGTGCCTGAAAAGTGGGTCGGTTACGATACTGCTCTGTGCCAACCACTCTTATTCAAAGTATTTCAAACTTTGAAGCTGTTCAAATTTGAAAACTTTGAAGGGGGTCTTCTAGAAGCCTAAAAAGTATCCTCAACACCCTGCGCTACTCATAGGAAGCGCCAACATTCTGATCAAAAATTAGCACCAACTATCAGATGGCGCCAGACATCAGATGGCACAGTCATCAAGTGGCCCTGCCTGCCACGTGGCATCTTCTCGAAAAGCTAAACGATTATTATCATGACTGACAGCACGTCAGTCGAAAAAAATTTGTTCAAATTTGAGAAGATTTTGTCAGACATGTCAGATCTGCGATAAATGACCATAAGCTGTCCTACGACATCTGCAGTTGGCGCAGGAATCATTGGTATCATATTAATTAGTGGAGCACTAAACAGCAGTTAGCGCCTAGCGCCACTCAGCAAGTAACGCCTGGCGCCACTCGGTAGTTGGCGCTACCTGATCAAATTATCCTGAAGCAGTTAGATTACGTGGCACACATGTAGCTCCCCTCCCCGAAAATTTAGAAATACTTTATTATTTTATATATATATATATATGAGATATATATATTATATAGAGAATAATGATATATATTATATATATATAGATATATTATATATATATATATATATATATATATATATATATATATGTATATATATATATATATAGATATATATATATTATATATATATATATATTATATAATATATATATATATAGTATGTGTGTGTGTATATATATATATGTATATATATATACGTATATAAATGTAGATATGTATGTATTTGTGTATATGTGAATATATGGACATATATACGGTGTGTATATATGTATACATATAGATATGTATTGTTATTAATAAAAGAAAAGAAAGAAAAGAGAACAAAATTTTTAAACCAGCCAAGCCCATTAGGCTCGGCCCGGCCCACAGCAAGCTCACCAAGCCTGGCTGAGCAAATACCCAAGCACCCTCCAAACCAAGAGCCAACCCGATTTCATCCCTGTGAACGAACAGAACTACTATATATATAATGCGAAAAATCGAGAGTTCCTGGACTGCCGGCCAAGCCCCGCAGAACGTGCGCACGCGGCCTGAGGCGCTGGACGACAGCAGCAACCATGGGTCGAAGGCGCAACTTCGCAAGGACGTTACTCCATCCATGCGATCGTTTTGCGTCATGTCTTCTCCGATATGTTCCCCATATATAAGGCTTTAAACTCCTTCAAATAGATTGTAGGTTACAGCCCTAGGTGGTCAGATAAATCGACACAAAGTCGATCAAAAACCTGTCCCGAAACAGAACCGTATTTGTTTCAAACACCAATTTTGGAAGGCAAAATTTCGTCGATCCCTCGGCTGTATTAAAATATTTTTGATCAGCTTGATAACAACATATACGAGATGGCAACCCTAGTTATAGATTTATTTTTTATCTATTATATTACTGTTAAATTATCTTCAAAGTTCGGGAAAAATCTATTTTCGAAACTAGAAAATCAATAAAAACCATCCGATACGACGTGCGTCCTGCCAAACCGGGCGATGTGCTCGCGAGCCGAAGGCATCGAAAGGTGCATAACGGCTTCGTGGTCGTGTGGGCTTTGACGGAATTCAAATTTGTCGCGTGTGCGCGACGAATTTGATGTGTATCCGTCAAAATTCACCGTATCGACCTCTGTGCAAGTTTCTCAATTACTTCGTGCACGTTCGTCAGATCGAGACAAAACTTGTGCCAACAGACCGTATCATTTTTCTGGTCCTGTATGCCAAGTTTGGTCCAATTCTGAGACAGTTGATTGGATCGTCGTTTCGCGGGCCCCCACGGTCCGATTCAACGGGCAATTTTGTGCACGGCCTGCCGGAATCCAACTCTGGACATATGGTTGGGTTCGTATTGGAAAACTAGATCCGTAGACATGTAGTTTGATGACTTTAGAGACCGTTGACTCCGGCACGCTTTTCGGTGCAAAATGGGTCCAACGGCGGACACCGTTTTGTCCCGAAATTACCGTTTTGCCCCTGTTCCAGAATTGGACTTAAGGACAGGCGAGCCTAGCTATTTTGACTATTCTAAGAACATTGGTAATGTTTATTTCAGCTTTCGGGGACTGTTGTACGAGTTTTGACTATTGTGGCATTCTGATTGGTTTGGATTATCGGTTTTACCATCAAAGGACCACAGGCGAGTACAGTTTATTGTCTGCATTTCGATATTAATTTTCACCATATTTCATTGATTGGCCGTTGGTTATGTGATTATTTTCTATTATAAATTGTTGAGTCGGAAATGAGAAGTACCAAGGATGTGTGATCTGACCTTAGACCGTGTAGACCATGTTTATTATTGCATTTTTTCTTGTAGACAGTGTAGACAGTGATTTATTTATTGCAAAGTAGACAGTGTAGACCGTGATTATTATTGCATTTAAACTGTGTAGTTCGTGATTATTATTTTGTAGATAGTGTTTCTTTATTGCAATATTTTATGTAGACCGTGTAACTGTAGACCGTGTAACTTTAGACCATGTAGACCGTGTCGCATAATTATTCCGAGACCGATCACATATCAAAGGTACTTCTAACAGTTGGGGAAAGTATTTTGTGTCTATTTATTTGCTATTGGTTTTCCGTATTTTCTGTTTATTTTCAAAAACATGTAATTGATGTCTAACCTATGTTGTATAGTCATTTTCTTTATTTGAAACTGCATTTAGTGAATTGTGCTCGTTCTACTCCTGACTGAAAACCAACATCTTTCAGGTTAGCCGTGGATTCACTTAGCTTGGGGGTGACGGGAATACTTACAGACAAAAGCCTAGAGACTAGCTAGATAGTTGAGTTGTAGTCATTCATTTAATTGTACAAGTTTATATTTTTCTATAAATAAAACTTGTGATCATTGTAAGTTAAATTAATTATGTGAATGAGCATTATTTGTAATTTTGATCTTCATGGCTGTGACAACGTTCTACCGCCGACACTGCGACGTAGGCTGGCTTGGAAACGTCTCGTATCCGTTTTAAAAAAACGGGTGCGGGTCGTGACAAGTTTTTGTGGGGGCCCATGTAGGTCTATTTTTCGCAAATCATACGAACTCGTGATAGTACTTAAGTTAGCCGTACTATTGCGAGCCAGCGACAAGGAAATGCTCATTCACGAATTAGGATTAATTTAATTTACGAGAATGACTAGGACTAGGAGTCCCTTATACAAATTTACCGATGGGTAGTCTAGGCCATGCAATGTAGATGAGGAGTTATTAATTTTGATAGTTTATCAGATCCCCATAGGTACACTATTACCTCTTGATATGATGATATGATCCAATGTGGATAGATTATTCACTTTGTGAGACAGGGCTTCCTAGAAATAATGATCTAACCATGATAAATGGTAAAATTCCTTCTCCTTGCCCCTTTAGATATCATCCTCACATCTTAGTCCGAATTGCCTCTTTAGTCCCTACTTTGCCCTAAGGATTATTATTTTATAATTTATGATTAGACTATCCATATAGGGACCTCGAGTTAGTTTCGGTTCAAAGTTTTTCCTCAATATTTGAATACATATGAAATAGATACTAGGATGTTTGTATTTCTTTGTCTTCAGTTATTTCCCTCCCTGTTCACCTTTTATTTTAAGGGTTGTGACTGATAGTACTTACGCTTTATTTCCTAGTCAACATGTTTGAATCTCTAGAAGCTCATGAATTTTTACGGATATAGTTAAAGGAATGTTAGTTAACCCATAATGGCAGGACAGCAGCGCACTGTCGTCATTTATTTGACTTATGAAGACTATGGATTCACTACAGCTAGCAGCGCACTGGCAAGACACGACCCTAGAGTTAAAATTTGTTTAAAGGAAATATAGGTTATAGAATGTTACTAAAAACTAGGGCTAGTGGTCCTCTTTGACTGTACTCACCCTTGTGTCAATATTGGATAGAGTTAAGAAGTGTTTGATTTTGTACCATGTTTGAGTTACGAAACCAGGGGTTTACCACAGCCAGAGTATACGGGCGAGGCATAATCCTCGGTGAAATAACTTCAAATATGATTACAAGTTTAGGGTACCATAGAGGATAGAAAAATGCCCAGTATGTCCCATAAGATCCAAAGCCAATACTAGTGGGAGTTCTGCAAGATGGATAGTATGTCTTCCCAACCTAGTAATTCGTGGTCCTTGTGATCTATTGGCGAGGAAATTGATTGACGCTAATAGGTTTACCGAATATAGAATGTAGAGGTCCATAACCCATTAGACGACCAAGTTATTGTGGATAAGAAGATAGTAGGAAGACTGTATAAGCAAGAACACCGTAAGGTTTTGATTCTCACAAAACTCGAACTACTTGTCCCTCCTTTCCAAAAAAAAATCTCGCCTATTTATATTTGACTATCTTGACCAATGCTGCTATTACAGCCTAGTTTTTGCAAGCTTGCCTTTTATCGAGCTTGATTCAAGACATATGTTTATTGGGGACGCCCGCTAACATATTGTCTAATCAGAATCATTGTATTAGGTCTGATCAACCATGATGAAATTGGTTCGCTCTTCATCTAATTATCCTACGTGGATTGAGATATAGATGTCTCTAGGATCTCATCCGCGACTGCTTTGATAATTTCTCTTGAATTAAACATTCGCCCTTGAATCATGTAATTGTGTTCAGTGACATCTCTCTTGAACTCTTTATTATTTTCGTTTTTATGATTGGAAAGACGGAAGCTCTAATTGATGGATTGATACAGAGTATTCCCCATGGCTATGATAGTTGTAGCTACCATCAGCCAGCTCTGTGACTGGAACCTTGCCCTGAGTTACTCGTCCTCCCTTTGACACTAAACCTGTAAATCTTGATCCTCTAGTCATTGGAGTCCGAAAATGATTAGGATCTTTTCCCTTGACCAAATGCCAACCTAGGAGACTACCTATCCTCCAGAGACCAAATGTTGTGAGCCTCTAATAATTTGTTTGAAGCTTGCTTCAACTAGAACCCTTATGACAATAGTATGACAGGTTTGATCCCAATAGAAATTTTACGACCCAGTTGTTAGAAATCTTTTCATACGATGTGCCTTAGAGCTGGTTACCCCGTCAATAACTCTTATACACTATGGACGAGTAGATCATGCTATTTTATCTACCATGTGTCATTGTACACACTCATTTCCATTCAGCAAGGAACGACCCTTGACTCGACTTAACCTACCGTATTCCATACGTCGTGCCTTGTTCTTTATTAACAAGAGTCGAGGTACAATATCCATACTTTGGAATTCTCCTAACCTCATTATTCCTAAAAACTATGTCCCAACTTCTAAGGTGGATAGACCATAGGCCTTCTAAAATTTTGGGATATACGAGAATTACCGATTGATTAGAATAATTTTTTATTAGGATGATAATTAGTGTCTCATGGACTCCCACTTTCCATTAGATCATTTGTGTCACCGGCCGTGTCATTAATATTTGGAGCACAAGACCAACTGTTACTTTCCAACAAATTTTATATACAAGATCTAGACGAGTCCACCTTCATCTAGGTATATCATGTCCCACTCAAACATGTCTCCTTGTACTCTATTTTTATGGTATGACTTTCGGGTTAAAAAGGACTAGCTATAACCCTTACCATACTACCGGTTATACTTTCCCGACTACAATTAGAGACTCAACCTCGACTCAATTCATTCGACCCAATATATGGTTGTGGTCGACTCGAAGCTCATTACGCACATGTCACTAGTGAGCCACTCAATAGTGCCTTCTCGTGCTACTTAGACACAAAAGTCACGAAAGACGCATTTTGGGCTTTAGGGACCTAGCTAACCAACCTGACTAGGCAACTAGCTCAACCACTTGGGTGAAAACTTATTCTAGGTTACCTTAACCTAGTAGAAATAGTTTTTGGGATCTTGTCCAGTCAATATAGATTGAAATCCAAGGTTCATCCAACCAGCGATTGATGTCCAATCAAGGAACCCATTAAGACCCCGTAAAATCCATCCATGCATACTACCATATTTGGACTATAAAATTAAACTTTTTGAAATAGGTCCCTATACCTATTACGTAGTCTCCCTCTCTTAGAACGTGAAGTCATTCGTAACCAATATTCCATATACCTGGAAGTCGCGATACGAACTTGTATTGCACTTTATCCCTTGCTCGTGTGGTTAAATAACCACAGAAAAGATCACAATCTTGATTTCTCCAATTTTCGTTCTATTATGGAACTTAGTTTAGAATTTCGAGAACGAAACTCCTGTATTGCACGGATGGCAAGCTCCTCTAAGAACGAAGGGTTCTTTGATCTAGCAAATGACTGGACTAGAGTAGCCCACTCTAGCAAATAAGTCAATGGTTCGTAGACTTTCATCCTATCTGCATCATTGGATACCCTCTACCGCTCTTGAAACTCATAATTGCCTTCGATTATTCATACTTATCTTCTTGTCCTTCCTATTTTAGAGCGATATATGGTCATGCCTATTAGAATTTACCAATATTTCTTAGCTACCTGTGTAAATTTGTTCCTTGTTAAACTTTGGATTGCTTGATAGATAGGAGAGGTTTATAGGTACCATATACAGTAGATATCTATTGGTAGCAATTATAGAAATTAGTCGGATGGTTATAAAGTTATAGGGGCATACCTTGAGGGAGTGTGACAAAAGGTGGGTAGAAGTCCTCGGAGTTTCGTAGTTACAAAATGGCTAGGAGGAGGATATAAACTGTTTTGAGAAATTAAATTTAAGAAGATTATGGTAATGGTGGATTTTTCTTTTACCCTTATTTTGAATTTTTGGCATGTTTATGAGTTAGAATTTCGAGGACGAAATTATTTTAAGGTGGGTAGATTTGTAGCTCCCCTCCCCGAAAATTTAGAAATACTTTATTTATTTATTAATTAAATATTATTGAGGTTATGATTGAGGTATTAGATTTATGGAGATTACTATATAGGTAATATATGAATAATATATGGGTACATAGATTTTGTGTAATTATATATATATATAGATATATTATATATAATATATAATATATATATAGTAGGAAGAGGAATAGAACATTTTAGATATTATATATATATATATATATTAGATATATATATATATAGATATATATATATAATATATATATATACTATTATATATATATATATATATATTGAATATATATGATATATAGAATATATATATATATAATTATATATATATAATATTATATATATTATATATATATATATTATATATATATATAATCTATATATATATATATATATAGATATATATATATATACACTATATAGGAAACTATAAGGACATATATTTTGTGTAGGTAAATCTATAATTGGATGTATATTATTAATTGTTATAGGGGGTGAATTATATATATATAATATATATATTATTATATATATATATATATATATATATAAATAATATATTATATAATATATATATATTATGTAGGATTATATAATGTATACGTACATATATAGATATATATGGGGAAAAAAATATATATAGATATATATGGGAATGTATGTATATATATATATCTATATATATATATATATAAATCTATTAGATATAATATATTATATATATTATATAAATATATATATATATATATATATATATATATATAATAGTATGTGTGTGTGTATATATATATAAATAATGTATATTATATCTATAACGTATATAAATGTAGATGTGTATGTATTTGTGTATATGTGAATATAGGACATATATACGGTGTGTATATATGTGTACATATATATGTTCGTTATTAATAAAGAAAAGAAAGAAAAAGAGAACAAAATAATTTTAAACAGCCAAGCCCATTAGGCTCGGCCGACCCACAGCAAGCTCACCAAGCCTGGCTGAGCAAATACCCAAGCACCCTCCAAATCGAGAGCCAACCCGATTTCTTCCCTGTGTGAACGAACAGAACTGCTATATATATAACGCAAAAAATCGAGAGTTCCTGGACGAAAACCTAATCCCCGCGCCGCCAACCTCCGTCCCCCGGCCTGGGCGTGCGCCACCGCGCCTACACGCGACGCGCACGGCCACTGAGAGCCAGCCAAGCAGCCGCAGAACGTGCGTGCGCGGCCTGAGGCGCTGGACAACAGCAGCAACCGTGGGTCTAAGGCGCAACTTCGCAAGGATGTTACTCCATCCACATGCGATCGTTCTGCGTCCCGTCTTCTCCGGTATGTTCCTAATATAAGGCTTTAAACTTCTTCAAATAGATTGTAGGTTACATCCCAAGGTGGTTAGATAAATAGACACAAAGTCGATCAAAAACCTGTCCCGAAACAGAACCGTATTTGTTTCAAACACCAATTTTGGAAGGCAAAATTTTGTCGATCCCTCGGCTGTATTAAAATCTTTTTGAATAGGCTTGATAACAACATATACGAGATGGCAACCCTAGTTATAGATTTATTTTTCATCTATTATATTACTGTTAAATTATCTTTAAAGTTTGGGAAAAATCTGTTTTTGAAACTAGAAATCAATAAAAAACCATCCGATACGACGTGCATCCTGCCAAACAGGACGACGTGGTCGTGAGCCGAAGGCATCGAAATGTGCGTAACGACTTTGTGGTCGTGTGGGCTTTGACGGGATTCAAATTGGTCGCGTGTGCGCGACGAATTTGATGCGTATCCGTCAAAATTCACCATATCGGCCTCTGTGCAAGTTTTCCAATTACTTCATGCACGTTTGTCAGATCGAGACGAAACTTGTGCCAACAAGACCGTATCATTTTTCTGGTCTTGTATGCCAAGTTTGGTCCAATTCTGAGACAGTTGATTGGATCGCCGTTTCGCGGGCCCCACGGTCCGATTCTACGGGCGATTTTGTGCACGGCCTGCCAGAATCCAACTCTGGACATAAGGTTGGGTTCGTATCGGAAAACTGGATCCGTAGACATATAGTTTGATGACTTTAGAGACCGTTGACTCTGGCACGCTTTTTGGTACAAAGCGGGTCCAACGGCGGACACCGTTTTGGCCCAAAATTACCGTTTTGCCCCTGTGTCAAGAATTGAACTTAAGGACAGGCGATCCTAGCTATTTTGACTATTCTAAGAACATTGGTAATGTTTATTTCAGCGTTCAGGGACTGTTGTACGAGTTTTTACTATTGTGGCATTCTGATTGGTTTGGATTGTCGATTTCACCAGCAAAGGACCACAGGCAAGTACAGTTTATTGTCTGTATTTCGATATTGATTTTTACTATATTTCATTGATTGGCCATTGGTTATGTGATTATTTTCTATTATAAATTGTTGAGTCGGGAATGAGAAGTACCAAAGATGTGTGATCTGACCTTAGGCCGTGTAGACCATGTTTATTATTGCATTTATTTCTTGTAGACAATGTAGACAGTGATTTATTTATTGCAAAGTAGATAGTGTAGACCGTGATTATTATTGCATTTAAACTGTGTAGTTCATGATTATTATTTTGTAGACAGTGTTTCTTTATTGTAATATTTTCTGTAGACCGTGTAACTGTAGACCGTGTAACTTTAGACCGTGTAGACCATGTCGCATAATTGTTCTAAGACCGTGTAACTTTAGACCGTGTAGACCATGTCGTCAGTTCAACGCTATAAGTGAGGCACGTGCTGCCTCGAAGAACAGGGTGGCTAAACAGATCACTGAGAAGAACAATCACATTACGCAGATCAGGAACGAGATCGCCCAGTTGGAAGCTGACTTGAGGGCGGCGACATCTGAACAGGAGGATTATTTGTCCCAGGCTGCCATGACTGCCACCACTTCTACTCGTTTACAAGAACAGCTGGAGAAGTTGGAGGGGGAGCATCAGAGTCTGATCCTCTTTGAAGATGAAGCCGTTCGCCAAGAAGAGGTACGGTACCGAGCTACTGTGAAATCTGAAGCCGAGATTGTTGCTCAGAGGGATAGCATAAACCGTCTGTGTATCCCGTAGATTCTCGTAACTCTCCCCCCTTTTCTTTTTTTTGGCCGTCACGGCTTTTATACCCCTTTTCCGTCTTTTGATAGATTTTTAAGTACTGAATAATGAATCTTTTCAGAAGCAAATGTGGTTTTGTGAAACATCGATGCTAGAGGTAATGTGGACGTAGCAAGGACATTTCTGATGGGTATTCTGCTGGGGAAATTTTATGTGGACCTATTATTCGTTTTATATTCAAGTGATTCGAATATAGATAATAAGTTGAATAAAGCTGCTAATATAGGTAATATGGACGTAATAGCAGAGGATGTTCTATATCTGACCAGAGGTAATATGGACATAAAAAGATATATATAGTATTAGGGAGGAGTGGATAATTCAGAGGTAGTGTGGACATGACTATCTTGGATGAATGCTTTGCTCAGAGGTTATGTGGACGTGGCAAAACACTTGATCATTCCGCTGGGGAAATAATTATCGAAAAATAATTCAGAGGTAATTGGGACGTGATTTGTTTTCATCAAACCGAATTTGGACAGAGTCAAAAACAGAAATCATTCCACTGGAGAAATATTTAGAGGACCTATTATCCAGGGCGTATTCAAGACTCTTGAAATACGGATAATAGTTAGATAGTTTTTTTTTTTGGAATCATATGAACATCGTACTATACATTTACATGACTGAACATATGTGAACATTATGTAAAAGAGGTTACACATAGTACTTCTTCAGAAACTTGTCATTGATAGGCATCACAAGTAAGTCACCGTCAGGCTTGGTTAGCCGATACGCACCGTTAGAATACACCGATTCTATGACGAAAGGACCTTCCCATTTAGGCTAGAATTTCTCTTTTGTTTTATGCGTCATGACCATCGGTCTTCTTACTGCTAGGACCAGATCACCGACTTGGAAGATCCTTTCCTTCACCTTTTTTGTTGAAAGCTCTGGAAAGGCGTGCTTGGTATAGCTCAATACATTGTTGAGATAATAGGCATTTTTCGTCTAGCGCTTTAAGGTGTTGGAGTCGCAGACGGTAGCCCTCTTCAGTAGTCAGCTCGCTGGCTAGGGCTATCCAAAGGGAAGAAATCTGGATTTCTAGGGAAAGAACTACTTTGCTTCCATAAACCAGAGAGAATGGCGTACTGTCTGTTGGAGTCCGGACCGTTGTGCGATAGGCCCATAGACATTCACCGAGCTTCTCGTTCTAATCGCACTTGTTTGAAGACACGAACTTCTTGAAAAGTTTTATGATGGTTTTATTGAAGGCTTCTGCTAGCCCGTTAGCCGCTGGATTGTAGGCAGTAGAGGCTACGTTCTGGATTTGATTCTTGTACCGATAGAATGCATGGCTTTCGAACTGTGGACCATTATCGTGGATGATCCTACGAGGTAGGCCGAAGCGGTAGATGACGTGATGTTCGATAAAACTGATCACGTTTGACGTCTTCACTTCGGTGAGCGTTATAGCTTTCGCCTATTTAGAGAAGTAATCGACTATAGCTAGGATGAACCGATGTCCTTTGGAGGATGGCGGGCTGATTGGTCCTATGATGTCCATGCCCCAGGCTTCAAATGGCCAAGATGCTGCCATCGGGTGTAGAAACTCCGAAGGTTGATGAATGAAATCAGCATGAAACTTGCAAGCTCTACACTTCTTTGCATATTCAATAGCATCCGCTATCATTGTGGGCCAGTAATAACCCATTCGTTTGAGGCGGTCTTATAATTTGGGACCTGGTTGATATGTACCATAAACTCCATCGTGAGCCTCCCGGAGTGCATGCTTGGCTTCTGTATCTGATAAGCATCGTAACAGTAGCCCGTCATAAGAGCATCGGTACAGCATCTTAGTAGCTGTGTTGTAGTAAAATCTGAGGGATCGCCTTTAGATGGATACTGCCTCCTTCGGGTCCTCGGAAGGATTCTATAGGCAGCAAAGTCTATGAAGGGAAATATCCAATCTTTAGCATCGATGTTTGTTTTTACTACATACCTGTGATGAATATGCAAGACATCTTTCACACAGAATAGTTCTCGGCCAGACACTGTGATCGACTGCTGAGTATTGGTAGGAACGGTCAATGAAGCAGCGAGATCGGCTAGAGCATCTGCTTCTATATTCTGTATTCGAGGCACATGCTCGATGAAGAATCCCGCAAAAGTAGACGCCAGCTCGATTGTTGCTTTGTGGTAGAGGATGAGATCTTCGTGGCGAACTTCATAATCCCCTCGGACCTGACTAACTATTAGCTTGGAATCGTCGTAAGCCTCTAGATAGTCAACTCCCAGTTGCTTTGCCAATTGTAGGCTGATTAATAGGGAATTATATTCGGCCACGTTGTTGGTGCATGGTTCCACGAGAGAATATGCATGGTGTATAACCAGATAATCAGGTGACACGAGCACAACACCTACTCCAGCCATAATATTCCTTTTCGGTCCTGTTCTTGATGTGCCGTCGAAGAACATTCGCCAAATGGGGATTTCTTCAATTGCAGCATTAGACTCCACCACTTCGTCGGGGATTTCATCGTAGAGTTTGGACGACTCCGGCACCGGGTGAGCTGCAAGGAAATCAGCTAAAGCTTGGCCTTTTACTGCCTTCTGAGGAACGAAGATCATATCGTACGGAGTCAACAACATTGCCCATGTAGCTAAACGGGAATTGAGGAAGCCCGGTTTAGTTATGAGTATTCTGAGAGGGTTGACTTTAGATATAATGTGGATAGTCTGCCCAGACACATAGTGGCGCATCTTCTGGATGGCAAATACTAGTGCGAGGCATTCTTTCTCCACCGGTGTGTAACTGTGCTCGACACCCACCATTGTGCGGCTGAGGTAGTAAATTGAATGTTCATGGCCGCCTTCGTTCTTCTAAACTAAGAGGGCGCCAAGAGAATGATCCATAGCACGGACATATAGTAAGAAGGGCTTCCCCATTATTGGAGCAACCAATACTGGAGGGCTTGTAAGATACGTCTTGATGTCGTCGAATGTGCGTTGACATTGTTCAGTCCAGACGAAAGATCGCCTTTCTTCATGAGCTGAGTGAATGGTTGACACCTTCCAGAGAGGTTCGAGATGCATCGTCTGATGTAGGCTTGCCTCCCTTATAGTCCGCATAGCTCTTTGAGGTTTCTTGGAGGATGCATGTCAAGAATAGCCTTCACTTTTTCCGGGTCCAGATGTATACCCTTTGAAGTGATAACGAAACCAAGGAACTTGCCGCTGGAGACTTCCAAAAAAGACTTGGTTGGATTCATCTTGAGTTGGTGTGCACGCATTAGTTCGAACACCGTTCTCAAGTCTTGGAGGTGGTTGCCCTTGAGATGGCTTTTGACTGCGATATCGTCTATGTAGCACTTTACGGTTTTGCACAAATAATCGTAAAAAATTATGTTCATGGCCCGCTAGTATGTTGCCCCCTGCATTCTTCAATCCGAAGGGCATCACCGTATAGCAGTATACCCCCAACGGTATTCGAAAAGATGTGTGCTTCTCATCGTTGGGGAGCATCTTGATCTGGTTGTAGCCTGAAAACCCATCCATGAAGGACATTCGCTCGAAGCCGCAAGTATTGTTGATCATTACGTCAGTGATCGGTAGGGGGAACTCATCTTTCGGGCATGCAAAGTTCAAATCATGGTAGTCGATACAGACTCAAACTTTACCGTTCTTTTTTATGATCAAAATAATGTTGGCAATCCAGTCTGGTGTTGTTCCTTGTGAATGAATCCACTGGCAATGAGCTTCTTGACTTCATTCTCGATGGCTTCCATGACGTCTGGTCGGAATCCTCGTTGTTGCTGCTTCACTGGCTTAGCTTTAGACGAGATGTTCAGACAATACATGGTGACTTTAGGTTCCAAGCCTGGCATGTCTTTATAGCTCCATGCGAAGACGTCGATGTATTCTCTTATAAGCTGTATAAGAGATTGGCATTCATCGCCAGATAAGCTTTTGCTGATGAAGATAGGTTTGAAGGATGCTTCATCTCCTAGATTGACTTGGATGACCTTGTCTTCGGTAGGTGGTTCCCGTTGTTCGAAGCGTAGCTCCCACCTGGTGTCCATCTTTCGAGCCTATTGTTCGAGTTCGATTGATTGGACATCGTCTATAATTTGGTCGGCAGAAACCATATTGACGGACAGAGTTGCTTTGAACATGTCGCCGATGCTGGAGTCTGAGTCCCAGAGGGAGGAATCAGAAGAATGAGAACAACGATCTGCTTCATCATTTAATCTTTTAGGAGTTGTTGGAGGAGAGACATAGCCCAAACCAATACCGCTCCGTTGATAGTAGTTCGCAGGTTTATCGGGGGAGCAAAGTGTCGTATTGGCAACCGTCGTCCTCGGCAGTAATTTATTCCTTTGTCACTTTTGATGTCATATCCCATGTTCTGGATGATGTTCTTGGCCTATCAACTATACCAGAAAAGTTGCATTTTCTCGGAGTCATAGTCAGCTTCTGTGTTGTGCTTGGGAGAAGTAGAGTCTGGAACGAACTTTCTCTCGCCAATTATACGACCGAAGATGATTAGCTTTTCATCTTTCTTTCTGGCTGGAACGATGAAGTAGAGGATATCTTCAGGGTAAACTTTTTCCCGCAGATGAGGTGTTATGATCGGCATACAGAGGTCTGGTCCTGTGCCGTTCTCTAGAGCGTATACGTCGTATCTATATAGTAGTTTACAGATTGATAGACATCGGAGTAATTCAAAGATAAACCTTTACTAAGGAAATACGCAAGTTTTTCTTCAGGGATAACATCATCAACCGAAGGTACATTATTATGAGTATTGATATACTCATTGAGAGGATCATGATCTGGAAGAGGAGCCACAGTCTTGGCCGAGATCACCACGTAGGGTAACTCTTCATGATTGGGGGGACGGGCATCAGTAGGTTCCTCCCGGGGTATCTTGTTGAGAGTGATAGTCAGTGGCTTGACCTTGTTAGGGTTCTTTTTTTTTACCCAGTTTGTGAGAGGCTTCGGAGTACTTTTCAGAGTAGTACGTCCTTTGACTCGGATAATCAGAGGACCATCGTTGGAGGATGGACTTGCTTCAGCTTCATTATCAGCTTCATTGCTGTCATCCTTGGGGGGTTGAGACTGGTAAAGTACCGAATCTCCATAATAAGCTTCAATGCCCTTGAAAGGATCAACATCAGCGAACTCCGTCTTTACGACACCGTCACTGTTGACGTACTTAAAGCACTGGTGGAGTGTGGAAGGAACGATCATGTTCTCGTGTATCCATGGATGTCCCAACAAGACGCTGTAGGATACATTGGCATCGATCATATAGCAGGAAACTTCCGTTCGGATATTACCGATCTGATATTTGAGAAAGATCTTGCCTAGTGGATGGCTTCGACCAGCATTGAAAGCCATGATAGTTGTGTTGGTTGCGGATAGCTTGTGCAGAGGGATTTCCAGAATTTGAAGCAAATTTCTAGGAATGATGCAGAGGGAGGATCCTGATCACTGGCTTCTTCAGGTCTTTCTCCGTCTGCCATGTATATAGATAGCATGCGAGGATGAACAGAGGAAGCAGTGCAACTGATACGGATACTGTCTGTCTCCGAGTAGGTAAATCCATTATCTTCAGGTAGAGGAGGTAGATAGTCGCCATCGGATTCGGAGGGATCATCGTCCTTTGAAAGGCTACCCCCAGTGTGAGGGTCATCTGTTTCAGATTCTGAAGGAATGCTACCCCCGGCTTAGGAATCTTCATCGTCCATACAGAATCTCGCCTTTGATCGAGTGCCCATATAGACTCCTTCGGATGTGACAGCCTGTTGGCCATCTGTTGGTAGACTTCTCATTCTTCTTCTCGTGGAGCTAGAGAGAAAGTTGGGTTCGTAGTCTATCGTGTTTGATTGGGACTTCCGTAAGGAGGACCCCACGAAGCCATGTTGGATGAAACACATAGTGGCTTCTCGTCGTCAGAGAAGTGCAGCCGTCGAAATACGGACTTTCTCTGAGGCGCTTTTGTTGTTTTGGAGCAACAACAGTTGATAATAATACTAGTGCAAGGAAGTGCACAATGAATTGTTATGTTCTCCCTTGCTTTACGCTTATGATTTATCATGTTGTGCAAGTCAGCGAAAGGGAGTTTTGCCTTACAACCCATGTTGCATGTATCGCCGAACTTTGTATGCGGGTTCATAAGGAGAGTAGGCGCATCCAGACTTAGTTCATGTGCAGGGGCAACCCCCACACCTAAGTTCTGTGATGTCCTTGAAGACAGCCCCATGCTATACGTATTGGGGTCTGTCTTTTTGTTGTGCGCGCATAGGCCTTGGAGACTGGCCTTGGGCGCATGCTCCTTGACAGCATGTCTGAGCTTCCTTGATGTTGGCGCATAGTATGGAACCAAAGAGCCTAGGCGCATAGCTTTGGACGTATGGCTCTGGATGCCCAGCCTGTTGAAGACAGAAGTGTTCTGGTTGGGGCTATGCGCCCGAACACTTCCTTGGGCGCATGGCCTTGGGCGCATGCCTGGTGGAGCAGCGCTGTTTTCTCCCGGTTTGGCCTCCTTCGTTTGTGAGCCTCGTCGGGTCCAGCTAGAGTGTCGCACACCCCGATTCTTGGCATTGTAGTGTTTTCCTTTGCCAAGTCTCGGTGTTGAACGCCCTGTTGTTGGTTGTATAGGGAAGAAGTCACTGGGCTAGTAGAGCCCAGAATGGTGTGAGCCTTCTCTATTTGGGAAACTTCTGTGGCAGAGTCCTCCAACTGCATATCTGCTATGACACTAGCAGGATATGCACAGCGAGCCTTCGGAAGCCAAGTCTTGCAAGACTTGTTTGGCTTTGCTGATTTTGAGGAAGTAGAGCCGTCCCTCGAGAGCATCTCTTCGAACGCCTGCTGATCGAACTTTACGATCAGCATCTTCTGAGTACTCCCCACTTTGTCGGTATCGGATTGCATCACCACCTTCTCGTCAGATGAAAAGGTAGTCCCCAGCAGAGTCGCCATTTTTGTGGACACACACAAAAAAAAACGTTGTCTTTTCTTTTATTGGCGTAAGGCACCACAAATCGAGTATGCCTGAGAGATCCTGCGCTGAGGATCCCCAAGTACAAAAAAGAATTCTGGGGAATGGAACGATGAGATCGAGTGACAGTTGCTCCTTTACTCCGTTGACACTCCGATTACAAAAGTGGGAGAAAAGCTAAGAAAATTGCTAACTTTCGGCTCACTGGCAAGAAGTGCAGCAATTTGGCTCTTGAAAATGCTCTTTGTTCTCTTATTTTAAAGAGGGGTGAGGCCCCCCTTTTATAGTCGTTCTCGAGCTGGAATGATGTTATGCGCCCACAAGAGGAAACACGCTGGTTCTTATATAGGCGCATAGTCCTACTTTGGGCGCATAGGGTGTAGGCGCATACAGGCTGCGAGATCGTGGGTTGGTCGTGGTGTTGACGTGGCTGCATGCTTCAGTGCACGACTGCTCGTGGAGACTGACGTGGCCTTGCGCTTCTGTACACGTTTTGATCATGGCTTTGACTGAGTCAGACTTGGGCGCATAGCCATGTCTCAGGCTATGCGCTCGCCTTACGGAGGAGATAGTCTTGGGCGCATGGAGCTACACTGACTGGGCGCATGGAGCTTCATTGAGTGGGTGCATAGAGTTACACTGACTGGGCGATGGAGTTTTACTTGTCTTTGGCGCATGGAGCTATATTTGCTGGAAAAAAATTATGCTTCTACATTGTCCATCTACTTCCTTGTGTCCCCTTGGTGCACTATATTGGGAATCCATCTCCCAATAGGTAAATCCTTGTTTCTCTTGTCATTTCACATTGCATGGTGGGTTAGGCCAACCCTAGTGCCCCTCTCATGGCTAAGGAATACCTATAGTAAGAGGAATTTGGTCCTAATGAGTCCTATTGTGATGGCTACATAAAGTTCTGTGTCCATTTGAGAAAAACTACGAATTTTGACCCCCAAGTGTTTGTCAAAATGACAATTTGACCATTTTTGTTTTGTTTTTCATTTTTATATCTATTATAGCATGGTTTGCCCATATGATATATATATATATATATATATATATATATATATATATATATATATATATATATATATATATATATTCCCACCCGCTCCTTCCTTCCACCTCACTCATATCAGTTGTTCATGGTAGTAACACCAAAGAGGGCCGCCGTATGCTATGGGGCTCTTTGCTCAGGATGGTAGTAACACCAAAGAGGGCCGCCGTATGCTATGGGACTCTTTGCTCAGGCTTCCGAACTTTTATCCTTTTCCCTGGCTGATTGGGGGAGATTTCAATGTTGTGTCGCATACAGAAGAAAAGTTTAGTGGCCTTCTCCCCAATGAGGCTTCCATGCGATATTTCCTGGAGTTCCAAATGGCTCTAGGGGTGTCGGAGACCCCGTTCACTAGCAGTTGCTTTACATGGGTCAAATCTGATGAGGGTCCGGATCGTCAAGGATCCAGGCTTGATAGGGTGCTCATGAACAAAAACTGGTGGGAATGGGCCTCCCTCACTTCGTGTGATCACTTAGAATATACGGAGTCCGATCATGCTCCGATACTGACTCAATTTCGAGCTCCGTCCTTACTGCCAAGGAAACCATTTCGGTTCCTTTAATGCTGGCCAGCTCACTCTTCATTTTCTTAAATAGTAGAGCAAGCCAGGATATCGGTGTATCATCCTAACCCTCTCATTAAACTTGGTATGCGTCTCACTGCGACTAGGAGGGCACTCTCATCGTGGAGCCACGCTACGTTTGGAGACATATTTGTCACGCCCCATAACCAGAATACTGGAAAGCGGGGGACAGACACAGCCAGCTACGTACTTTGAACTGAATCCCACCTCGCAATACGGTCACGGCTATTTAGATACATGAGGGTTTACTACAAGCCATCAGTCTCTTAAGGTGAAGAACAAGTCTAGTCTCTCAAACTCAAGCAAGCAAGTAATTGTAACAAGATGTTAGACCATCAGATAATCCATAGTAAGGCGTCCCATACATTTTATATACAGATGATCATGAAGCTAGTCATACAAAATATGAAGACTAGCAAGAGTTTAAGTCATACATAATCAACCCTAGGATTTTTCAATCATGTTACAGCTCGTAGGCAGACAGTAAGTAAAGTTGCAAACAAGCTAACACTTGCTCGGCGGCTAAACGCCTCAAAAGAATATTTTTACAAGGGAGTGGGAGAGCAAAATAAAACCCACTCGTTGCCAGGATTCCGTCTAGTGGTCACCATCTGGCAGGAAGACTGGAAGATTCTCGGAAGCTGCTCCAAAATCTGGCCATACAAAACCAGCTGGGTCAGTCCATAAAAAGATCAAGTGCCACAAGGAGGCTTCACTAAGAACTAAAACCAGCACATTAGCACATAAGATCATAGATGAAATAGCAAGAGACATGAGTTAGAGAAAACAGGATAATAAACGATAAGATAACTAAAGGACTATTCCGGTAACCAAGTTATAACCCGTAAACCAAACAAGGACCGGGGTTGTAACCCTTCACCTGAATAGAACTTAGCCTCTAACTAATTATCGATAAAGTAAAGCATAAACAATCATGTCCAGAGATAGCCATGTACTGGGTCTAGACAAGACTAGACAAGATGGGACTCCATTCAATCATTCATGGCCAAACAAGAGTACGGCTTGATAGTTAACTAGCAAGGGTTATCACAAGCCAAGTTACTAGCAAGATGCAATAAAATATTCCTACAGCCACAAGCCCTGCAGACCATCCAGGTTATCCAGGCGCAAGGTTCATGTTAAGAGTTATCTTGACTTGTTAGGTGACTTGGATGCAACACATGACAATGTGCATAGTAATTGTTTCATGTAGTGCCCCACATAACAATGAGCTGGAAATGTGCCCTACTCGTCGGCAGGCTACAAGTCCATCAGGAAGACGCCCAGATAACGGGATTGCTTGTAGCCGAAATATCTCTCTATATGAACTACTTGATCAATCTAGTCATTAAGCTAGTCCGATTCAGTATAAATCCCTGACCGTAGTAACCAGGGATACAAGTCCTAGACATGATGCGAGACAAGACTGGTAGCTTATACAAGCACAATCAATACAATCACCCACGGTGTCAAGAGGAGAGTTTACTAGCATGTCAAGTTAGTCGTCGCAACAGCATTCAAGATTACATGTTAGACTTACTTATCAAGATTACTTGTCAAGAGTGTGCCACGACGGCCATTGTCAAGAGTGCGTCACAACAGACCACCATTCAAGAATTATCATGTCAAGGTTGCTTGTCAAGAGTGCACCACGACGGGTCACTATTTAAGAGTTATCATGTCAAGTTACTTATTAAGAGTGCGCCTTAACAGGCCATTATCGTGTCATGCTACTTGTTACTTGTTAAGAGTGTGCCTTAACAGGCCACTATCAAGATTAAGATAAATATGCATAAAAATAGCTAGTAACATATTCTTGAAGCCAAGAAAAAGATCTACAACTTTTATGTTGGAAGTTGGGAGAGATTTTTACCACAAATAGGACAAAAAATAGCCAAAATATGCATTATGCGGCCAAGGATGGATGGGGTCTCATGCGGCAGTAGATGGGTACCCATCTATGCGGCAGGAAAGATGGATGCCCATCTATTCGGCAGGGTAGATGAGTTCCATGCGGCAAGTGGATGGGGTCTCATGCAGCGGTAGATGGGTACCCATCTATGCGGTAGGGTAGATGGTTGCCCATCTATGCGGCAGGGTGGATGAGTTCCATACGGCAAGTAGATGGGGTCTCATGCGTCAGTACATGGGTACCCATCTATGCGGCAGGGTAGATGGGTGCCCATCTATGCGGCAGGGTTGATGAGTTCCATGCGGCAAGTAGATGGGGTCTTATGCGGCAGTAGATGGATACCCATCTATGTGGCAGGGTAGATGGGTGCCCATCTATGCGGCAGGGTGGATGAGTTTCATGCGGCAAGTGGATGGGGTCTCATGTGGCAGTAGATGTGTACCCATCTATGCGGCAGGGTAGATGGGTGCCCATCTATGCGGCAGGGTGGATGAGTTCCATGCGGCAAGTGGATGGGGTCTCATGCGACAGTAGATGGGTACCCATCTATGCGGCAGGGTAGATGGGTGCCCATCTATGCGGCAGGGTGGATGAGTTCTATGCTCTCCGAAAATTTGAGAAGAATGGCCATGGAACCCATAGCTTCCAAGCTCCATAAAACCTTCAATGTAAGTCCAAATTTAGACTTCCATAGGTCAAAATAGGGTAGAATGAACTAATCTACAACATAGAACAATCAAATCTTGAAAATAATAAAGTTCGATAGATCAAAACCCAAAAAATTAAAAATGTAACAAGCTTAGATCTACAAGAAATAAACCATGAAAATTAAAAATGCTATGTACTAAAGTGTCTTAGAATCTCGTGAGGAAGACAATGGAACAATAAAAATGGAGTTCCTCCATGAAGCAAGTTGCATTGCCTAAGTCTCTCTTGGTAGGTGCAGAAGTTAAGAGGAAAAAGATGAAGAAGTAAATGAAGAAAGAGAAGTAAATGAGGAGAGAGAAAGGGGTTTATAAATGGGAATGGTGGTAGGTAGGGGGTTAACATGTTGAACCATGGAATAAACCAAGACAACCCAAAATAAACTAAGTTAAACCATGACATGCCATGATGAATTTAAACAAGATTAAACCAAGAATTAGCTAGAAAGACAAGACAAGTAAAAATACTAGACAGGATCCCGTACACGTATACTGGAAATACGTATAAGAAAAATGGAGGTGACAACTCTACCCACCTTAAAAGAATTCCGTCCTCAGAATTTAATCAAGAGGCTAGAGATATCGAACAAGTTATACTAGTCACAGGCAAGTTATAACTAAGCAATCAATCAAGCAATCATTCATGCAGGCAAGGAAGTTAAAGGCATAAGGCATAAGAAGATATTATACCTTACGAGCCAAACAGGTCGGGATATCGCGATCGGATATCATCCTCACGCTCCCATGTTGACTCACCCAAAGAGTGATGATCCCAAGCAACACAGACTAACTTAATAGTCTTGTTCTTGAGTATCTTCTCTCTTCGGTCCAATATGGATACGGGTCTCTCCTCATACGAAAGGTTGGTACCAACAACTAATTCCGAATTATCAAGGACATGACTCGGATCTGGGATGTACCGTCGCAATTGGGATACATGGAAGACATCATGCACCTCACGTAGCGACAGCGGAAGAGCGAGACGATAGGACACATCACCTACTCTCTCCAGGATATCAAACGGCCCTATATACCTAGAACTAAGCTTTCCCCGCACGCCGAAACGAATGACGCCATGGGTAGACGAGATCCTAAGGAATACGTGGTCGCCGACAGAGAATTTAAGGGAATGTCAATAAGAATCGGCCCAATGACGCTGGCGATCTTGTGCAACTCGAAGATGATCTCTGACTTGTCTGACCACCTCAATAGTCTGTGTTACCATCTCTGGTCCAAGCATTTATCTCTCACCGATATCATCCCAAGCCAAGGAAGATCTGTATTTTCTGCCGTACAAGGCTTCAATGGGGGCCATCTGGATACTGGCCTGGAAACTATTATTATAGAAGAACTCCACAAGATGCAGGTGATCTTTCCACGAACCACCGAAGTCGAGTGTACATGACCGCAACATATCTTCAAGAGTCTGGATCGTACGTTCTGACTGACCATCTATCTGCGGATGGTAGGCTGAACTAAACTTGATGTGAATCTTGAATCTCTGTCGGACACAATACTGACTAGTACTCCATATAATCTGACAATCTATCTGAGGTACATCTCTGCAAGCTGATCTGTCGACTGACCTATTTTGAAAGGAATAAAATGATCTACCTTCGTGAGTCTGTCAACTATAACCCAAATAGAATCTCTCCCAGCTGGGGATCTAGGTAACCCAGTTATAAAATCCATGGTAATGTGCTCTCATTTCTATTTTAGGATCGGTAAAGGTTGAAGAAGTCCAGCTGGTCTCTGATATTCGGCTTTAACTTGCTGACAAACAAAACAACAAAAGACAAACCGGGCTATCTCCCTCTTCATGCCATTCCACCAAAAATGCTGACGGATATCTCGGTACGTCTTCGTACCACCGGGGTGAATCGAATACTGAGAACTGTGAGCTTCTGCCATGATCTCCTGTCTGATATCTCCACTTGTACACAAAGATGCCTCCCATGTCAGAGTGTACCATCTTCATGAATACATAACTCTGGTCTTCTCCCTGCTACACAGTCTGCCCTAAGCCGCTGAAGATTAGGATCCGCGGACTGAGCTAACTTGATCCTCTCTACTATACTGGACTGAACTTGCATACTGGCTATCAATGCCACACTGGAAGGAAGAACAACTTCAATACCCATCTTCTGAAGATCTACTAACAACTCTGACTGTGCTGTTAGAAAATAAGCTCTGACTCTCCTGCTCAATGCATCTGCAACAACGTTGGCCTTCCCATGATGATTCTGTAAGTCGATGTTATAATCCACAAGTAGCTCTAGCCATATTCTCTGACACATATTGAGGTCCTTCTAGGTAAACACATACTTAAAACTCTTGTGGTCGGTGAAAATCTCCACCCGATCTCCATATAGATAATGCCTCCGCATCTTTAATGCAAATGCTATTGCTGCTAATTCCAAGTCATAGATTGGGTAATTCCTCTCATAATCACGAAGCTGACGTGACGTATAAGCTACTACCTTACCATGCTGCATCAAGACACATCCCAATCCTCTGACAGAAGCATCATAATAAATTAAAAATCTTCCAGTCCCATCTAGAAGCGTGGGAATGGGAGCCGTCATCAATCTTCGCTTCAACTTTTTGAATGAACTTTGACACTGTACCGTCCAAGAAAACTACACAACCTTGCGGGTTAACTGCGTCAATGGCGCTGAAATCCTAGCAAAGTCTGATACAAACCGCCGATAATAGTCGGCCAATCCAAGAAAACTTAGAACTTCTGCGACAGTGCTAGGTACTGGCCATGTCTCTATGACAACTATCTTTTGGGGGTCCACTTCTACTCCACCTCTGATGATGATGTGACCCAAGTACGAGATACGATCCAACCAAAACTCGTACTTACTGAACTTCGCGTATAGCTGGTGCTTCCTGAGAATCTGAGGAACTACACGGAGATGCTGCTCATGCTCCGCCTCACTCTTGCTATAGACTAAGATGTAGTCTATAAACACTATCACAAACTGGTCCAAATAGGGCATGAAGATACGATTCATGAGATCCATGAATACGGCTAGCGCATTGGTCACTCCAAACGACATAACAAGTAACTCCCAATGTCCATACCTCGATCTAAATGTTGTCTTCGGAATGTCCTGCTCTCTGACTCTGATCTGATGGTACCCTGACCGTAAGTCAATCTTCGAGAATATTGCCGCTCCCTTGAGCTGATCAAATAAGTCATCTATCCTTGGTAGAGGATATCTGTTCTTGATTTTTACAGAGTTCAAGGTACGATAATCAATACATAATTTTAACGTACCATCCTTCTTTTTTACAAGAAGCATCGGGGCTCCCCAAGGTGATCCGCTAGCACGAATGAATCCCTTGGTCCTAAGTTCTTCAATCATCTTGTACAAGATCTCTAGCTCTGAAGGCGCCATCCTATAGACTCTCTCTGACACTGGTGCTGATCCAGGAATCAAATCAATGGTGAACTCGATCTCTCTCTCTGGGGACATACTTGGAAGTTCTTCAAAAAATACGTCAAGAAATTCTTCTACAACTCTGGAAAACTTAACTGCTGCTGCTACTGCCATCCGCAACGCTGGGGAAGGAGGTTCTACTCCGTCTCAGAAAAATGAAAACTCTGGCTCACCAGGAATACTAAAAATAATCTTGTCTATATGGCAATCTATTCTAGCATACTGGTCCCTCAACCAATCCATCCCTAGGACCACATCATAATCAGCCATCGGGAACTCTATCAACCTAGCGAGAAACTCTCTACCGCTAACTACGATTCGACACGAGGAAAACACTCTATCTACTCCCACAAGACCGTTACCAGTAAGTATATTGAGCCTTACTGATAATGACTCGGGCTCCAGTCCTATCCGTATCGTGAATCATACAGACATAAATGAATGCGATGCACCCGAATTAAATAATGTTGATGTAGGAAAAGAGTTGACGAGAATGGCACCTTCCACCACCTCACCTGATGCCAACTCCTCCTCTACGGTCAAAGCCATCACCTGACCTTGTCCTCTGGGTGCTAGTCCCCTCTGCTGGAAATGTAACACCCAGTTTTCCAGACGAGGGTAATTTTGAAATTTTGAAATTTTGAAATTATAATTATTATTTATTGATATTTAAATCATGATATAATTTATGGTGATTTTTAATCATTTTAAAACTATTTTTAAATCATGACTTATGATTTTTGTGTTTTGATAGTGTAACCATAGAGACTATCTACCTTAGAGCCTAGCCATATGAATAGGGTACTTCATTATTTTTAGCTTGAGGGTATTTTGGCCTTTTGAATTAATTGAATTTATTATATATTTACTTGGAATTTAATATAATTAATGGGGTGATGTGATTTTAAATATCATTTAATTGATTGCCTTGTGTTGTGTTTAGCCCAACCTAGATTGACCTAACCTAGATTAGTCATACCTAGACTTAGCTAGCCATGGTTAGTGATGGTTAGTATTGATTAGTTTTGATTTAGTCATGATAGTTAGAGTTAACTAGGTTGCATTTAAGTCATGTGTGAAACCTAGACTCTAGGCCATTGAATAGGCTAGATGGAATGAGAGCCATTAGATTCACCCAAAACCCTAACCCTAGCATTTATGACCAGCCTAGGGATTCCCCCTAATACTATAAAATCCCTCTCAAAGTTTGTGCCTCCTTTTTATTCATTCCTTTATTTTTCTAAGAAAAGGTTTGTTCTCCATTGACTTATTTGACTTAGGTTTGACTTGGTTGACCTAGTCTGACTTCTAGGGTTGACCAGAGTTGACCAAGAGTTGACTTTGGTCTAGATTGACCTAGATTCATGTAGTATGCGTCGTAGTGCATCTTATTACCATTCTGGACTTGTTGTGACTTGTGTTGCTCTAACTAGGAGCCAGGTGCCTCATCTCGGACAGTACATTTACTTCAGACATTCAGACACCAGGCGAGTACATTCTCTGATCATTTCATAACTTGTTTAGAATTATACTCATGCTCTAGTTTACCTTATTTGATGCTGTCACAATATTATCACGGATTGGTACTATATGGATCCCTACATTGAGATGTTATCCCCCTCGAGAGCATCGGATATATTATGTCATGTGTTTCATGTGCATCGTGTATTCCTCGCTCTCATGTTATTCATGTTTCTCATGTGTATCATGCTCGTTCATGCTCGCTCGTGTACTCTCATGTGCTCTCATGAATCGATCGTGTTTCCCATATACCTCGTGTATAACCTATATTGTATGTGCAATCATTTATGAGTTTTCATGTGAATTTCATGTGCACCCGTTTATGGGCCCCCATGTGAACTTCATGTGCACTCTTGTATGAGCTCTCGTGTATATTTCATGTGCACCCATTTATGGGTTTCATGTGAAAACCATGTACGTAACATAACTTGTTTGGATCCTTGTGTATTGATTGGGGTATGGGGGAGTATAAATAGTCATGTGAACAATTCCAAAGTAGTATAGCCATGTGCACCTCTTTAGTATAGTCATGTGCAAATCCAGCCGTTCACATGTCGACCTTGTACTCTAAATCACTAGTCACTGGTAGCTCTCTACTTATAGTAGATATTTCTATTTTAGTTCTCTTCCTATTACATCATGTACTTTCTTTCAGTTTCATGTATCGTACTCTCTTGCATGTTTATATTCTCTAACCTGTTTCATCTGCGTGAGATGTATTATGCTCGCTCCCGTCCTGACTGAACCTGTTGAAAATTTTACAGAGGATGATGAGGAACCCTGCACCCCTTACTTTGGAGCTTGCCTAGATGACACTCGCGACCTGGACCCCTGGGGAGGTTCAGGCAGCTGATGAGGATGATACCCCTTGCATAGTATAGATAGCTTAGACTGTTTCTTTTCGTGTGTAGTTGTTGTTCTTATTCTTCAGAGTTGTATATTTTACAGATGTTGAGTTTGTTTATTCATTTATGTTGTACCTCAGTTGAGGATTTCTCTTATCTATTTTATCGTGCTTGTCACGACCCGCACCCTGAAGAGGGGCACGAGCACGTGGTTACGTCCAGCCTACGCCGCAGTATCGGCGGTAGAACGCTGTATATAGGGTCTGTAAATGCCTACGACTAACAGTTAAAATGTACCTGTACAGTATATACTCTCCGAATGGAGGTGACATAACAATACAGTCTCAATCACAGAATAAAACTAAGGTAGATAGCTCAGAGGAAAGACATATGATAGATGAAAGAGTAAATAAGTGCAGAGTCCAATACAAGCCCAGATATATACATCACAGGGTATCAAAATAGAATATAGAACTACAGTCTGATAAGCTAGCTGGATCGCAGTCCAGTCAAACCTAGCTAACCTACACTACTCTGGAAGTACAAAATCTAGTGGCTCTACTATAAGGCCACGATCTAAGGCTACTCCATCTGACTCGAGCCCATAATAGGTCGAGCAGTCCGCCTCAGAGTCATCTGTAATATATCATAACGGTATCCTGTCAGGAAAATGAGCAAGTACAAACACTAACAGCAGTTCCATGTGAATTAACAAATTCTATAAGAGACAGTATAATGAACTACAAGACAAAGATATATGAAAACTTGGAAACCGTTCGGAAGCCGAGTTACAACCCTTAAACCAAACAAGGACCGGGGATGTAACTCTTCTCCCGAGCAGAACTTAGTCTCCAATCAAGGTACAATGTAAAGGCAAGTAGAGCATGTGAGTAACTATATATCATGGCATGGTGAAAAAATACTGAATGTAGAACAGAGCAGGATATACGATAAGATAAAGTAAATATAAAATGTGATTTGAATTATTAGAGCGTTATGTGATCGGCTTGGGAAACATGATCAGGATTTCCATCCGATCGGCTATGAACAATGAGTACAATAGAACGGTAAGGCCGGTCACCATGGAAAGCTATGAACGATGTAGGGTAAGGCTTTACCCGTCGTGAGGCGAGGGTATAGCTATGAACAATGTCTACAGTAGAATAATGTGAGAATTTGATCACACAACCACTAATAACTCCCCATCCCCGAATAGTATAAAGGATCCGGACATAACACGTCATGACACGGGATTCAAAAGCAGGTGATCAGCCCACTCCCAAGTCCATGTCTATACAAGTACAAGTAACAAGTCGAGTCATGTACCAATATACCAAGTAACCCGGGAACAACATCTCATGACAGGATCCGACATATACTAGTCCGTGAACCATCGTGTTAGGAATCAAGTAAGACACTACAACTGAATCGGATATAGCAGATATCAAGACAATGAAAACTATCAGTGAATGTACTCGCCTACTATCCTGAGCTGTATGGTATATCAATGCTCAGAGCGGTATCAGAAGACCTAAATATGAGATACTGTAAGTTAATTTAGGTTTAAACAAGTTTAGGAATGATTTACAATGAATGATATACAATCTAGGTCAAACTAGGTCTCATTGAGTCACACTAAGTCCTGTCAAGTCAATCTAGGTCAAATCAAGTTATATCAAGTCAATCTAAGCCTAACCAAGTCAATCCTAGGTCATACCAGGCATCACGGGTCAAAACAAGTCGAAGAAAGTCAAACGGGGTCAAGAGTTGGCCTACGGTTGACTTTTGGTCAACTGGTCAATTCTGGTCAACTCTGGTCAACTCTAGGTCAACCCTGGTCAACCCTAGGTCAATGGTGACTAATATTTGACTTTTGGTCAACTACACAAGTCTAATGGAAATCGGGACTAATTTGGGTAAAGCGTTGACCCATAGTTGACTTTTGGTCCAAAAAGTCAACCGTGGTCAACCGGGGCCAAGACTAGGTCTAGACGACTATTTCTAACTATTACCAACCTCTACAACCCATATCCAAGTCCATCTTGGACTTCGAAACTCATATCTTGGCCGTAGGCCAATATCCTATTTTACCCTTAAAAAGGGTAAAATTCTAGCTTCGACAACTATCAAGTTAGCCTACCTACGCTTGGTATTTTGACCCGAGCTCCCTAGGGTAGTAAGGTACTAACCCATACATATAATATCTACCAAAATACCTAGGTAACGTGGACATTCGGTCCATGATACGGCCCGTTGTCAAAATCTTGAATATTTCAAGATACGCACCGATACGGCGCGATACGGGCGCCCTACAACCCCGAATTCCACCCGGAAGCCTACCCGCAAAATCTAAATCACGTATTCATGTCCCACGCCAAGTTTCAACTCAATCGGATACTCCGAGCTCCGTTTCGCCCTCTAACTCGGTTTTTCCCTTTTTCTATTCTAGCCGTTTCCCTTTTCTTCTAACTTCTTCCAATCTTTTCTTCTAACCTCTAATTCTTTCCTAACTTCTCATTCCATAATCTTCTTCTACTCTTCTCTACGATTCCAACCATATATAATACATATATATATATCTATATATACATATATACTTAGGTGAAGGGGGGGGGGGGTTTAGTAGGCTTGAAAGCCAAATAGGGGGGGGGGGGGAAATCCTGGCAGCAGCTGCTACTGCTGCAGCAAAGCTGCTGCTGCTGCTGCTGCTGGGTTTCATCTTCTTCTTCATCTCCTTCTACTTCCCTATATATATACACTTCATATATATATCTATATTTTTTTTTTTTTACACTTCATATATATATCTATATGTATATATATCTCCATATATATATATATATATATATATATATATATATATATATATATATATATATATATATATATATATATATATATATATATCTATAATCTATCTAGATATCTATCCATCCCTCTAAATATATATATAACACACACGCATCCATATACACACATCCATGTATATATATAAATACACTCATATATATATATATATATATATATATATATATATATATATATATATATACACTCATGTAACTATATATATATATATATATATATATATATATATATATATATATATATATATATATATATATATATATATATATATATATATATATAAACACACACACACATCCTCACACAACACAAACACACACACACCACTCTCACAACACCATCATCCCCATGACACAATATCACCCTCCTCTACACACACACAAATACATATATAAATACACACACATAAATACACATGTATATATATATATATATATATATATATATATATATATATATATATATATATATATATATATATATATATATATATATATATATATATATATATATATATATATATATATACCACTCTCAAAAGATTAAATCCTAATAAATCCTTAACCTATTTTTCTAGGGAAAACCTACAAATTTGTGGGCAAATGGAAGAGAATCTCCTCCTCTCCATTTAATGTGAAGGAACTATATGCAAAAGAGAAATAGGTGAAGAATTAAAAGCATACCTAAAATGGAGTTGGAAGAGGAAGAAAGCTTGGAAAGAAATGAATTTGAAAGAGAGAGAGAAAGAGTGTTGCTTAGTGAAGAAGAAAGAGGGGGGGCCTCTCCTTCATGGCCGGCCAAGCATGGTGGTGAGGGGCACTTGTAAATTACAAGTTTGCCCCTCCCTAAGCCTAATATTAAATAAATTCCAAATTAGGTTTAGGAAGTTGCTAAAAATAAATAAAAATCATAATTAAACTAAATTACTCATGGGGAACTAGTCCAAACTCTTAAACCCTAAAGTTTAGTGTGGTGGGCCATGGTTAGCTAACAGGCTAATTACAGCTCAAGTCGAAATTCACCGGGGTCCCGAATTAACTCGGAATGCGATGAAATTCGAACCCGACTCCTATAATAATTAAATAATAATATTCATGAAATAAAATTTCCAAAAATATAAAAAAAATGGAAAATTATCATTTTACCCCTAACTGGAAAAAGTAAGGGTGACAAGTCTATCCACCTTAAAAGAAATTTCGTCCTCGAAATTAAAACCAAACAATAGTAAATATCAAAATCACAAGTCATGGCTTAAAATTTAAATGATTAAAATCTCAAAAATCAAGCATGAAATAAATGACTAAAATTGTAAAATTTAAAATCACTCTCAAATAGAAACTGGGTGCTATAAGTCTATCCACCTTAAAAGAATTCATCCTCCAAAAATTAAAACAAAGTAAACAAAGAAAAATTATGCAGTTCGATAATGGTATGCGTCTGTCCAATCATCATGATACTCAGAATCTCCGTCATGCCAGTGAACAAGGCTACGATAATCACAGAGTCCTCGACTAAGGTATATACCTCTAGAATTATGGTATTTAAAATTTTCGTATTGCCGCTAGCTTGGCAGCAAAAACCTTAAATTTCTACACCCAAGAAATACGACCATAATCCGACTATATGTCCTCACTATGCCTGCTAGTATGACCCTAGAGTATTCTAAAATCTCATAATCGAGGCGACCTAGCCCATACGACTTATCTCAGAAGAAAATCACATCACAAGAACAATTTTCATCCAACGATCAAAGAACAGATAGAATCGAATTTCAAGACAGTTTATAAGAAGACAAATGCCGAAAGAAGATCGAAAGATTGGAACCTGCTATCTGCTCTGCTACTGCCTGAGTGGGCTCAACTGTCATGGCGAAAGCATGCCCTTGCTGGCGTCCTCTAGCCTGCTGCACTCCGTCCTGGCCTGCCTGTCTGGCTGCACGGGCAGCACAGTTCTTCACCTGGTGGTCTGGAGCTCCACAGAATAAACAAACTCCCTGTTTCATCCTACAATCCTCTCGGGTGTGCCCCATCTTCTTGCAGAAGGCACACTGGATGGCCTGCCTCTGGCCCTGTCCCTGGTGCTGCTGGGCACGCGCTGGTGTCTGCTGAATCTGCAACAGAGGCTGCTGCTGAAATGGCCTCTGCTGCTGCTGCTGAATGTGGGGGCGCTTGGCCGGTCCCGCACTGGAACTCGCCCCCATAGTATCTCCGCTCCTCTTCGGCTTGAGGTCGAAGTCCTCCTCTGCGATCTGCGCGTCCATCAATATCTGATCGAACGTCGCGTCACGACGACCTGAGGTGCGGGTGCGCACTGCATGAATAAGTCCCCTGCAGAACTTACGAGCCTTCTGCCCCTCATCCTGGATCATATCGGGAGCAAACCTGCTAAGGCGGAAGAACTCAGCTGCATACTCGTCCACCGACGAGTTCCCCTGAACTAGACCCACGAACTGGCCTTCCAATGCTGTAAGAGCCACGTCCGGAAAGAACTTCTCCTTGAAGAGCCTCCAGAAGTTCTCCAAAGTCAGCCCTCTCACCGACGGACGAGGATCCGTGCGGTACCATGTCAGCGCAATATCGAAGAATCGGCTGGCTGCGGCCGAAACCCAAAGCGCTCTAGGAAGCTCTGCCAGCTCCATGCTCCGCTGTACATCCTCTAGCCAGTCGTCTGCATAGAGGATGCCCTCCGTGCCTGTGAAGTCCCTGGAGCTCATCTTCCTGAAGTCCAATACTGTTCCCGGCCTGGACTGCTACTGGTACGGCTGCTGGCCAGTAGGGCCCTGCACCGTACCTGGTACCACTCTCTCTACTGCTGCTAGGGCAAGCTGATACGAGTTCTCCATACTCTGCCTCAGCATCTCGATCTGTCGGTGTGACGCCTCCGACTGGCGCTGTGATGCCTCTGCCTGGGCTCGCTGTGTCTCCATCATCTGCTGAAGGAGAAGGAACATATGATGCGTATCCGTCTGTACCGGTGGTGATGGCGGCAGTATCTCCGGAACAACGGCCGTAACCCTCTGGGGTGGAGGTGGTAGACCTCCCTGTGCAACTGCCTGGGTCTCCAGAATAGTAGAATCACTGGGGGCAGTCTCGTGAACCTCCTCCTCTGCCTGATCAGATCTCTCAGGCAAACTAGTCGATCCAGTGGCCTGCGGGTGCGTCTTCGTCATCCTGGAGACGAATTGAAACAAAGAGATCAATATGGCACATGAGTAGATTATCAAAGAAGGACAGTTAATTTAATACAAGGGGAGTAATCATGATAATCAAAGATCGAAAAAATTTTCTAGGTGTATTGAGAAACTCCTATCATATCCTAGGTCCTACGTCCTAATCGCAGGCTCGTAATTAGTACTCTAAGTCAAGCACCATTACGAGATCGCACTAATTGTGACACCGGACCTGCGTGGGCCACCACAAAAACGTGTCACGACCCGCACCCTGAAGAGGGGCACGAGCACGTGGTTATGTCCAGCCTACGCCGCAGTATCGGCGGTAGAACGCTGTATATAGGGTCTGTAAATGCCTACGACTAACAGTTAAAATGTACCTGTACAGTATATACTCTCCGAATGGAGGTGACATAACAATACAGTCTCAATCACAGAATAAAACTAAGGTAGATAGCTCAGAGGAAAGACATATGATAGATGAAAGAGTAAATAAGTGCAGAGTCCAATACAAGCCCAGATATATACATCACAGGGTATCAAAATAGAATATAGAACTACAGTCTGATAAGCTAGCTGGATCGCAGTCCAGTCAAACCTAGCTAACCTACACTACTCTGGAAGTACAAAATCTAGTGGCTCTACTATAAGGCCACGATCTAAGGCTACTCCATCTGACTCGAGCCCATAATAGGTCGAGCAGTCCGCCTCAGAGTCATCTGTAATATATCATAACGGTATCCTGTCAGGAAAATGAGCAAGTACAAACACTAACAGCAGTTCCATGTGAATTAACAAATTCTATAAGAGACAGTATAATGAACTACAAGACAAAGATATATGAAAACTTGGAAACCGTTCGGAAGCCGAGTTACAACCCTTAAACCAAACAAGGACCGGGGATGTAACTCTTCTCCCGAGCAGAACTTAGTCTCCAATCAAGGTACAATGTAAAGGCAAGTAGAGCATGTGAGTAACTGTATATCATGGCATGGTGAAAAAATACTGAATGTAGAACAGAGCAGGATATACGATAAGATAAAGTAAATATAAAATGTGATTTGAATTATTAGAGCGTTATGTGATCGGCTTGGAAAACATGATCAGGCTTTCCATCCGATCGGCTATGAACAATGAGTACAATAGAACGGTAAGGCCGGTCACCATGGAAAGCTATGAACGATGTAGGGTAAGGCTTTACCCGTCGTGAGGCGAGGGTATAGCTATGAACAATGTCTACAGTAGAATAATGTGAGAATTTGATCACACAACCACTAATAACTCCCCATCCCCGAATAGTATAAAGGATCCGGACATAACACGTCATGACACGGGATTCAAAAGCAGGTGATCAGCCCACTCCCAAGTCCATGTCTATACAAGTACAAGTAACAAGTCGAGTCATGTACCAATATACCAAGTAACCCGGGAACAACATCTCATGACAGGATCCGACATATACTAGTCCGTGAACCATCGTGTTAGGAATCAAGTAAGACACTACAACTGAATCGGATATAGCAGATATCAAGACAATGAAAACTATCAGTGAATGTACTCGCCTACTGTCCTGAGCTGTATGGTATATCAATGCTCAGAGCGGTATCAGAAGACCTAAATATGAGATACTGTAAGTTAATTTAGGTTTAAACAAGTTTAGGAATGATTTACAATGAATGATATACAATCTAGGTCAAACTAGGTCTCATTGAGTCACACTAAGTCCTGTCAAGTCAATCTAGGTCAAATCAAGTTATATCAAGTCAATCTAAGCCTAACCAAGTCAATCCTAGGTCATACCAGGCATCACGGGTCAAAACAAGTCGAAGAAAGTCAAACGGGGTCAAGAGTTGGCCTACAATTGACTTTTGGTCAACTGGTCAACTCTGGTCAACTCTAGGTCAACCCTGGTCAACCCTAGGTCAATGGTGACTAATAGTTGACTTTTGGTCAACTACACAAGTCTAATGGAAATCGGGATAATTTGGGTAAAGCGTTGACCCATAGTTGACTTTTGGTCCAAAAAGTCAACCGTGGTCAAGCGGGGCCAAGACTAGGTCTAGGCGACTATTTCTAACTATTACCAACCTCTACAACCCATATCCAAGTCCATCTTGGACTTCGAAACTCATATCTTGGCCGTAGGCCAATATCCTATTTTACCCTTAAAAAGGGTAAAATTCTAGCTTCGGCAACTATCAAGTTAGCCTACCTACGCTTGATATTTTGACCCGAGATCCCTAGGGTAGTAAGGTACTAACCTATACATATAATATCTACCAAAATACCTAGATAACGTGGACATTCGGTCCATGATACGGCCCGTTGTCAAAATCTTAAATATTTCAAGATACGCACCGATACGGCGCGATACGGGCGCCCTACAATCCCGAATTCCACCCGGAAGCCTACCCGCAAAATCTAAATCACGTATTCATGTCCCACGCCAAGTTTCAACTCAATCGGATACTCCAAGCTCCGTTTCGCCCTCTAACTCAGTTTTTCCCTTTTTCTATTCCAGCCTTTTCCCTTTTCTTCTAACTTCTTCCATTCTTTTCTTCTAACCTCTAATTCTTTCCTAACTTCTCATTCCATAATCTTCTTCTACTCTTCTCTATGATTCCAACCATATATAATACATATATATATATATATATATATATATATATCTATATATATACATATATACTTAGGTGAAGGGGGGGTTTTAGTAGGCTTGAAAGCCAAATAGGGGGGAATCCTGGCAGCAGCTGCTGCCAGGTAGCTGCTGCAGCAAAGCTGCTGCTGCTGCTGGGTTTCATCTTCTTCTTCATCTCCTTCTACTTCCCTATATATATACACTTCATATATATATCTATATGTATATATATCTCCATATATATATATATATATATATATATATATATATATATATATATAAATATATAAAATATATATATATATATATATATATATATATATATATATATATATATATATATATATATATTTTATATATATATATATATATATATATATATATATATATATATATATATATATATATATATATATATATATATATAATCTATCTAGATATCTATCCATCCCTCTAAATATATATATAACACACACACATCCATATACACACATCCATATACACACATCATGTATATATATAAATACACTCATATCTATATATATATATATACACTCATGTAACTATATATATATATATATATATATATATATATATATATATATATATATATATATATATATATATATATATATATATATATATATAAACACACACACACATCCTCACACAACACAAACACACACACACCACTCTCACAACACCATCATCCCCATGACACAATATCACCCTCCTATACACACACACAAATACATATATAAATACACACACATAAATACACATGTATATATATATATATATATATATGTATATATATATATACCACTCTCAAAAGATTAAATCCTAATAAATCCTTAACCTATTTTTCTAGGGAAAACCTACAAATTTGTGGGCAAATGGAAGAGAATCTCCTCCTCTCCATTTAATGTGAAGGAACTATATGCAAAAGAGAAATAGGTGAAGAATTAAAAGCATACCTAAAATGGAGTTGGAAGAGGAAGAAAGCTTGGAAAGAAATGAATTTGAAAGAGAGAGAGAAAGAGTGTTGCTTAGTGAAGAAGGAAGAGGGGGGCCTCTCCTTCATGGCCGGCCAAGCATGGTGGTGAGGGGCACTTGTAAATTATAAGTTTGCCCCTCCTTAAGCCTAATATTAAATAAATTCCAAATTAGGTTTAGGAAGTTGCTAAAAATAAATAAAAATTATAATTAAACTAAATTACTCATGGGGAACTAGTCCAAACTCTTAAACCCTAAAGTTTAGTGTGGTGGGCCATGGTTAGCTAACAGGCTAATTACAGCTCAAGTCAAAATTCACCGGGGTCCCGAATTAACTCGGAATGCGATGAAATTCGAACCCGACTCCTATAATAATTAAATAATAATATTCATGAAATAAAATTTCCAAAAATATAAAAAAATGGAAAATTACCATTTTACCTCTAACTGGAAAAAGTGAGGGTGACAGTGCTACATTCTGCCTTAGATCGTGATTGAGTTGTACCTCAGTATTGGCCTCCATATGGAGAGTATTTTATGTTGGTTAGTTATAGTTCATGACCTAGAACAACATTCTATCGCCGACACTGTGGCGTAGGCTGGGCGCTGTTACGTACTCGTACCCTCACGGTTGGTGCGGGTCGTGACACGTTTTTAGTGGTGGCCCATGCAGGTCAAGTTTGTGTAGTGGTATTCGAATTAGAGTACCACTACAGCCTGCAGTAGGATTAGGATTATTTTGAGGTACTCAATCACATTAGGAAAAACTCTAACTGGATTCCTGCGATTTAAATTCCTGATACTTCCTTGAATAATTGTCCTCCCTTGAATTATTGTTTCTATCTCAGTATTGATTCCTTGTTTGATCTGTCTCCAGGATGGTGATTGAGACACGATCGCATCGCTCTGGCTCAGCAGACGCTGGTGAGAGGCCTACCACCCCTCACCCGATTGTGGATGCTGGGACCACGGCACCCCCTATTTCTGCTCATATAGGAGCTTCTGCAGCTTTTAGGAGGGCACCTCCACCTGTCCGGCGGTCTTCCCCCCTCATCCTAGATATGTACCAACAGCAGTTACCTTCAGGAACAGTAGATGCGGCTCAGATGTTTACCCTCTTCCAGCGATTCATGGAGTTTCAGCAGCAGATATAGCAGAGCCAGTATGCTGATATCCGACAGAGCATACAAGATACTCACCAGTTGGTCAGGACGACAGTGGAGCTGGTGGCTGCTCAGCCACAGGGAGGCCAGATACAGCCGCATCAGCCGAGGACTCCAGATATCCATTCCTTCAAGAAGATGGGACCCCGAGACTTTAAGGGTACAGAGGGAATCATATACGCTGACGATTGGATAGAGCACATTGAGGAGATATTCCAATTGGCACAGATACCAGCAGGATTACAGATCGAGGCAGCCGCCAGTCAGATGTAGGACTTGGCCCGTACCTGGTAACAGACAGACCCGAGGGTTGGTACAGCCGGTCAGACTTGGGCAGCATTCAAGAAACTGTTCAAGGAAATTTTTTTTTCTGATACCGTACTCCGTGCTTTTAAGGCACAGTTCGAGAGTTTGGTTCAGGGAAACCAGACCGTTGAGGAGTACGCTGGAGAGTTCAGCCGTCTGAGTAGATTCATCGAGGATCTTACCGAGGTCGAAAAGGCGAGGTGGTTCCGTAGGGGTTTGATCGGAGAGATCAAGTCATATACCTAGAGCGACCGCGACGCCACTTTCGAGCAGATTCTGGTAGGAGCCATGACAGTGGAGGACGATCTTGGGCTGAAGGAGAAGAGGATGCGAGATACTCAGGGAGCTAGTGGCATTGCGGGACCGGCGAAGAGGCCCCACCTACAGATTCAGCAGCAGGTGCCCCGTTTGCAGATTCAGTAGCAGTTTCAGCAGCAGTTCCAGCAGCAGTATTAGCAGCCGAGGGTCTACCTTCAGCAGCGGCAGTTTCAGGACCGTGTACCCTTTCAGCAGGCACAGCAGCCGCAGAGGCAGCATCAGGCCCTGGAACAGTAGCTAGTTATTATTTGCCCCTTATGTAAGAGACCAGGGCATGGTTGAGGCGAATGTCGGAAGAGGCTGGACAGATGTTTGCTTTGCGAAGGATCCGATCATCGCCTGAGAGAGTGTCCCGAGTCATCGGGACAGACAGTTCAGGGAGCAGGAGCTAGGGCTCTGGTAGACCAGCAGATGGGATTACCCTTACCGACTCAGCAGCAGAGGTACATGCAGCATCAACAGCAGGCCAGGGGAGGCCAGCAAGGGCGAGCTTTCGTAAGGACAGTCGAGGATGCTCAGGCCGTTGGAGATCTAGTTGCAGGTTCTGTTCTTTTGACTCAAATTCTGTAATTGCCTCTTATAACTGCCTTGAAATTTCGATTCCTTCTGTTCCTTGTTGATTTATCAATTTTGTCCTGTTATTTTTGTGTTATGCTTAATTTTCTTCTGAGATGAATCATATGGGCTAGGTCACCCAGTTATGGAATCTAGAATCTTCGATGATCGTGTTTAGCTGGCATAGTGAGGACATATAGTCAGATTTAGGACGTATTTCTTGGGTGTGGAAATTTAAGGTTTTCGCTGCCAAGCATGCGGCAATACAAAAATTTTAAATACCAAGATTCTAGAGGTATGTGCCTTAGTCGAGGACTATGTGATTATCTTAGCCTTGCTCACTAGCACGACAAAAAATTCTGAGTATCATGATTTTGGACAGACGCATATGATTATCTGACAGAATGTTTGAGACTTTGATTGTGGGGTGTTTGACCTAGAAGGACTACTACCATTTTAATTTTGAGGACAAAATTTTTATAAGGTAGGTAGGATTGTAACACCCAGTTTTTCAGACGAGGGTAATTTTAAAATTTTGTAATTATAATTATTATTTATTGATATTTAAATCATGATATGATTTATGGTGATTTTTAATCATTTTAAAACTATTTTTAAATCATGACTTATGATTTTGGTATTTTGATAGTGTAACCATAGAGACTGTCTACCCTAGAGCCTAGCCATGTGAATAGGGTACTTCATTATTTTTAGCTTGAGGGTATTTTGGCCTTTTGAATTAATTGAATTTATTATATATTTACTTGGAATTTAATATAATTAATGGGGTGATGTGATTTTAAATATCATTTAATTGATTGCCTTGTGTTGTGTTTAGCCCAACCTAGATTGACCTAACCTAGATTAGTCATACCTAGACTTAGCTAGCCATGGTTAGTGATGGTTAGTATTGATTAGTTTTGATTTAGTCATGATAGTTAGAGTTAACTAGGTTACATTTAAGTCATGTGTGAAACCTAGACTCTAGGCCTTTGAATAGGCTAGATGGAATGAGAGCCATTAGATTCACCCAAAACCCTAACCCTAGCATTTATGACCAGCCTAGGGATTCCCCCAGCACTATAAAATCCCTCTCAAAGTTTGTGCCTCCTTTTTATTCATTCCTTCATTTTTCTAAGGAAAGGTTTGTTCTCCATTCAAACTTCTTCATAGTTTATTCAATAGTAGTCCATTTTAATTGCAACTTCTTCCATAGTGATCTAAATTTCCTTTCCCTATTGTTTATGGAGGTCATTCTCAAATTTGGGACAATTTGGAGCCTTGGGGTTAGCATGAAGGATCCCCTATTTTGAAGCTTCTTTAGGAGAAGAACACCAATAGGAAACTTCTCATTCTCTCCATGAAATTCCAGTTTTCTTGCATATTTGGACAGCCCTAAGAGTCCCCTAACACTAGGAATTAGTTTCGTGTCTTGGTGGACCCATTTCGTGTCCGTATCGGACACGTATCCAATAGGATACCTAAGTGTTTGTAGAAATGCCTCTAAGGAATTTATTTTGTTGTTTTAGAAATCTGTTTGAATAGGATTGTAGATCTAGGGTTTCTCTGTGATTTTTGTGTGGACACTTAGGTGTTTCGTGTCGTGTCGTGTCCACACGAGGGACACGAACACGCTGTTTGTGCACTGTCCCTGTGTCCTGCATCACGGGGTCTGTTTCTTACGACACAGGACACGAGGACACACGAAATTTTGGGTGAGTGTTGGGGCAGTGACTGCCACCATGCTTCCAAATTTTGGGAGCCTCTCGTTTTGTGTGCGAGGAGTTCTTCTCCTCGCTCTGGTCGCACTGGTCGTGCGCGCGGGCTGTACACGCGATCGTTTTGGCCACTGACACGGCTCTAAAGCCGACACGATACACACCTAGGACACGGTACAGGGGGACACGTAGCCCTATATGTGGCGAACACGTGGACGTGACCTTGGCAGGTGTCGTGCAATGTGTCGTGTCCTGGAGTGACACACACACGTGTACGACGCTGTCTGTGCACAGTTTGGTATCTGTGCACGAACAGTGTTTGGACACGGCTGTGTCCATTTGGTTGGACACGAATGCTTGGGTTGACACATACACTTAATGTACTTTCATTACCAACCTCTGTATTTAGGTTTTAAATTAATTTTCATTGTTAATTCTTTATTTCCCCTTTCAATTTCTGATACCATGCGTATTATTCAAAATCCTGAATTGATTTCCTTTTTAATCCGATTAAAATGTTGTTTTAAATCCCTGGATTGGTTCCTACATATGTATTATATATTGCTAGTTGGGTTTTTCATGTTTGATTTGGGTTTTGTGCTTAATATTGGAATTTGAACCTTTGGATGGGTTTCAATATTGAAAAGGGTTGGAAACTGTTAGTTCTCTTTCAGTTTACTGCTCTTTTTATGATTCAAGGATTTAATTCAATTCATGTGAGTTCCTACATACCTGGGTTGATGTTAGTTTCAATTGGTTACATGGATTGTATTGGTTTTTCGGATGTAGGATTCGAATGTGGGTTGGGGATGTCCAATGGACTGGACTGATACGCACAGTCCAGGAAAAATCCTGATTTTCCATTGCTATTTGTAAACTGATTTTAAATGATCTTTTAAATCACTAAATAGGTTCCCACATGTGTATTAGACTTTTACAAGGATTGTTTACTGATTTGTGTGGGTTTTTGGAGTTCAAATTAGGTTTTGGTTGCTCATTCTAACTGTCAAGAGGACTGATACACAGTTCATCTTTTGAATTCCTGAATTTTTTTCCAGTTTTGCAAATTGAGTTTTGTCATCATATTAAACCCATTTAGCATAGTATATTACATGTTATTAAACCTCTAATAGGTGCACCTATGTGATATCTAATAGTATGTGGAATTTGGGTATGTTTCGATGTGATTTGGTATTGATTTGAGGCACAAATCAGAGATATCATATAGGACTGTTTTTTTTATAGTTTTTGTGATTGAGAGTTTGAACTGTTGATTCCTATATCTAATAGCTGTTTTAAATCTGAGAATGAAGGGTTAAATTGTGTATGGTCTTAGTGTCACAACCCGCACCCACTGTGAGGGTACGAGCACGTAACAGCGCCCAGCCTACGCCGCAGTGTCGGCGGTAGAACGTTGTTCTAGGTCATGAACTATAACTAACATAATATGAATACTCTCCATAAGGAGGCCAAACACAGAGGTACAACTCAATCACAATCTAGGATAGAATGAAGCACGATGAAATAGATAAGAAACTCCTCAACTGAGGCACAACAGAATGAATACAATCTCAACATCTACTAGTTTCAATATCTCTAAGAATATACAACTCTGAAAATAAGACAACAGCTAAACATGAGAAGAGAACAGACTGAGCTATCTATACTATGCAAGGGTGCCATCCTCAGTAGCTGCCTGAACCTCTCCAGGGGTCCAGGTCGCGGGTGTCATCTAGGCAAGCTCCAAGGTAAGGGGTGCAAGGTTCCTCATCATCCTCTGTAAAATTTTTAATAGGTCCAGTCAGGACGGGAGCGAGCACAATACATCTCACGCAGATCATAACAGGTTAGAAAATATAAACATGCAAGAGAGTATGATACATGAAACTGAAAGAAGATACATGATGTAAACAGGAAGAGAACTGTAATAGAAATATCTACTATACGTAGAGAGCTACCAGTGACTAGTGATTTAGAGTACAAAGTCGACATGTGAACGGCTTGATTTTCACATGGCTATACTAAAGAGGTGTACATGGCTATTCTACTTTGGAATTGTTCACATGACTATTTATACTCCCCCAAGCCCCAATCAATACACAAGGATCCAGACAGGTTATGTTACGCACATGATTTTTCACATGGAGCCCATAGATGGGTATACATGAAGTATTCACGAGGCTCAGAGAACTGTGTGCACATGAATTCCATACGAAGGCCCACGAAGGGTGCACATGAAGTATAGGTTATACATGAGATTCATGGGAAACACGACCGATCATGATAGCACATGAGAGTACACAAGCAAGCACGAACGAGCATGAATCACATGATAAACATGGATAACATGAGAGCGAGGAATACACGATATACATGAAACACATGGCACAATGTATCCGATGCTCCCGAGGGGGATAACATCTCAAGCAAGGATCCATATAGTACCAATCCGTGATAATGTCGTGACAGCATCAAATAAGGTAAACTAGAGCAGGAATATAATTCTAAACAAGTTATGAAATGATCAGAGAATGTACTCGCCTGTATCTGACTGTCTGAAGTAAATGTACTGTCCGAGATGAGGCACCTGACTCCTAGTTAGAGCAACACAAGTCACAACAAGTCCAGAATGGTAATAAGATGCACTACAATGCGTTCTACATGAATCTAGGTCAATCTAGATCAAAGTCAACTCTTGGTCAGCTCTGGTCAACTACACTAGTCAAACTAGGTCAACTAGGTCAAGACTGACTCAAACAAGTCTAATAAGTCTCACTAGGCCTTACCAAGCCTAGGCTAACAACCAAGCACACTCACAAGTCATAGAGAACACACATACCATATCTAAACTCATACACCCATATATAAACACATATAGGTTCTCCTATATAAACTCACACACATACTCAAATACAAGGCTCACAAACACACACACTAAGCTTACACACACACTATACAATGGGACACAATATATATAGGCTATGGGTCCATATATATATACATATATAACACCTATAATACATATATGTAGGCTGATTTTGGGGTGGGTTTTTAGGACTGAAATGAGGTTGCTAAATGCTGTCAATGGGCTGTCCATATGGATTGGTTTAGGGACTGAAATCTAGGCTAATACAAAGGGCTGGTATGGATTGGTTTGTGGCTGAAATGGGACTACTACAAGGGGCTATTTTAGGGACTTGTTGGACTGATACAAGGGAGCAATGTGGACTGTTTTAGGAGCTATGGGGACTGAAAAAATACAGGCTGAAATGGGCAACATGGCTGTCTATTTTGGACAGCCATATAGGACTGGTAAGTGACAGGAAAGGGGAGGCTATGGGGCTGGTTTTATGCTGTCTTATGGACTGGTTTAGGGTGGTACTAAGGACTGAAACAACCAATCATTCATTTACAGTTATACAGTGAATCTCAGGGCATTTTCCAATTTGAAAAGGAAAGGAATCAATTCAATATGATTTAAGAGTAAATCTCAGGTTTTCTCATTCTCAGGATATGCAAACTGTTTTTATGAAACTAATTCCCAAATTCCCAAACAAATCCTTTCATGTATAAAACTAACATTGAACTAAAAGTGTGATCAAAGAGGGAATACAGTGAGGAACAAAACTGGGATTCACAAAGTGTGTGAGTGAGCCATGGTGAGGAACAACCCATATATCAATCCACAGTCCAATAAAATCAAGTATGGACAGTTCAAAACAGGAACTGCTATCCTAGGTTATGAAGAGCACTAATCATGAAATGAATTCAGTTTATAATCAAGATAATACCCAACTTAACAGTTAGAACCCAAGGTTATCAAAGGTAAACAAACTGGAATCTCAGTTTACAGTTAAGAAGGGAAACACTAACTCTATCATAATAGGAACCAATTTAAACTAGTAACCATATCTCAGGTTTTAATTCAGTTTGTGTGTATAAGAGAAAAATTAGTGTATAACAGTTGATAGTGGAGGGTATGTGTGTGTGAAGTGACATAGGCTAACCATGTGTGTTCACAAGACAGTAGGGTGTTCTAATTATGTCATTAACACAAAAATCAGAATGAAATTAACCCAGGAATATCAAATCTCAGCCCAAGACAGTTCATACACCATAAATCAGTGACATTTCCCCAAACCAATTGCAAAGACCCATCTCAGTTATTTAATTAAACAAATCTCAGTTATTTCCAGATTCCTAGGCTAACAGGAAACCCATCAAGTTCTCAGTTTTCAGTGAAAAAGGAAATTTTAGTTTCCAAACAGTGCCATATCAATTCATCAACCCAAAATTTAATTCGAACTCTAAAAATCCTACATCAGCTAACAAACAATATTATAATAGTATAATACACATGTGTAAGATTCAACATGGCAATTTAACATTGAGAATTCAGTTTAGAATGGAAATTAAGTTCAGGATTTGATGACAGTGCACAGTGTACCAGTGACAGTGTCTATGTATCAGAAAACATAGGAAATTCACAATTTCGAATTGAATAAATAGCTAATAACAATTTAGAAAGTTGGTAATAAATGACACACATGTACACGTATCATGGGGAGTCCATTCGTGTCCAGGAAACTGGACACGAAGTGTCCAAATTGTTCAAAACAGGGTGCACATGTCAGTGTATACAGACAGGCTCGTGCAGCGAGGACACGGCCTCGTGCACGCGACACAGTGCAACTCGTGTCCCGTGCTTGTGCTTAAGTATTCGCCATGGATAGATCTAGGGGCCCATCACCCTGTATCAGGTCAAAACCGTGTCGTGTCCGAGATAAACGTGCGTATCAGACGCGATTTTTTTTACGGGTACAGTGCGCGTGCGACATTGAGGAGTCGGTGCGGGTCGAATAACTCCCAAACCACTCCATCAAATCCTACGAAATTTTATAGGATCATTGTCAATCATCTAGGGAACATACACACAAAATTTTGGGTCACGAAGTGTCGTGTCTATGGAGAACTGGGACACGGACAGCAGGGCACTGCCCGTGCGTGTTGCGAGCGTGTTCGTGTCCTGTTTGGATACGGACACGGCTCGAAAATCAACTCAGTCCAGTTGCAAACTAAAGTACACATATAAATCATCAAATTTGTTCGAACACTTTTCAAAAATAACAAATAAAAATCCTTTGTGGCATATCAACAAACACTATAAAAACGACACTGATACGTATCCAAAATGGACACGAAAGGACACAAAATTCTGGGGATTCCTATTCCTACGGTTAGGCTAGGTATAGGGCTCCCTAATGATGCAAAAATAACAGGGTCTATGGTGAGGAATTGAAATTACCTATGTGTATCAAAAGCTCCAAAAAGCTCCACAAAGAGGTGCTCCTCTTGATGGCCAAATTCCTCCAATGAGCTCCGAAGCCAAGAACACTTGGTACCAACAGAAAGTAGAGGAAATTTAGGACTCAATGCAATTTGTTTGGGTTAAAAAGGAATAAAAATGAATTTACTAGGATTTATTGAAGATGGGAAATACCTCTTTCTAAAACTTGGCAAGAAAAACTAAGGGAGGCTAGCCCTAACATTGAGAGGCATTAAATAGGGTGGCAAACCATATGTTGGCTGCCATGGGCTGATTAGGGTTAGGGTTTGGCTACATGATGTGGGCCTATGGGCTTTAAGTCTCAAGTCATTAATCATGACTTATGAAGTCATAAGCCATTTTAGCCTAATCAACTCCAAAACTCTCTAAACAAGTTATATGACTTAAACCTCACTAAATTAGGTCTAACCAAGTGGTCTTAACCTAGGTTAGTCACTAGGTTAGTCTCCTAGTCAACACTAGTCAACCCTCATCCAAACAATTCAAAAATAAATTCTAAAAATTCCTATAAATTCAAATAAATTATAATAAAATCAAATAATCCCAAAAATGTCTAAATACCCTAATCACATGGCTAGGCTCTAGGGTAGGCAGTCTCTACTATTCACTAGCACAACACCAAATCATAAGTCATGATTTAAATAGTTTTAAAAAAATTATTAAAAATCACCAAAAATTATATTAAAATTTTAAATACCATAATTAAATAAATTAAATACAAAATTTCAAAATTACCCTCATCTGGAAAACTGGATGTTACAATCCTACCCACCTTATAAAAATTTCGTTCTCGAAATTAAGATGGTAGCAGGCCTTCTAGGTCAAACACCCCACAAACAAAGTCTCAAACATACCGTCAGATAATCATATGCGTCTGTCCAAAATCATGATACTCAGAACCTTCGTCATGCTAGCGAGCAAGGCTACGATAATCACAGAGTCCTAGACTAAGGCACATACCTCTAGAATCATGGTATTTAAAATTTTTGTATTGTCGCATGCTTGGCAGCGAAAACCTTAAATTCCCACACCCGAGAAATACGTCCTAAATCTGACTATATATCCTCATTATGCCAGCTAAACACGACTATCGAAGATTCTAGATATCCATAACTGGGTGACCTAGCCCATATGATTTATCTCAGAAGAAAATCAAACATAACTTAAGAACAACAGGACAAAATTGATAAATCAACAAGGAACAGAAGGAATCAAAATTTTAAGGCGGTTATAAGAGGCAATTGCAGAATTTGAGTCAAAAGAACGGAACCTGTAACTAGATCTCCAACGGCCTGAGCATCCTCGACTGTCCTGGCGAAAGCTCGCCCTTGCTGGCCTCCCATGGCCTGCTGCTGATGCTGCATGTACCTTTGCTGCTGAGTTGGTAAGGGTAATCCCGTCTGCTGGTCTACCGGAGCCCTAGCTCCTGCTCCCTGAACTGTCTGTCCCGATGACTCGGGACACTCTCTCAGACGATGATCGGATCCTCCGCAAAGCAAACATCTGTCCAGCCTCTTCCGGCATTCGCCCCAACCATACCCTGGTCTCTTACAGAAGGGGCAAATAATAACTAGCTACTGTTCTGGGGCCTGCTGCTGCCTCTGTGGCTGCTGCGTCTGCTGAAAGGGTACACGGTCCTGAAACTGCCGCTGCTGAAGGTAGACCTTCGACTGCTGATACTGCTGCTGGAACTGCTGCTGAATCTGCAAACGAGGCACCTGTTGCTGAATCTGTAGGTGGGGCCTCTTAGCCGGTCCCGTACTGCCACTAGCTCCCTGAGTATCTCGCATCCTCTTCTCCTTTAGCCCAAGATCGTCCTCCGCTATCATGGCTCCTACCAGAATCTGCTCGAAAGTGGCGTCGCAGTCGCTCTTGGTATATGACTTGATCTCTCCGATCAAACCCCTGCGGAACCTCCTCGCCTTCCCGACCTCGGTAAGATCCTCGATGAATCTGCTCAAACGACTGAATTCTCCAGCGTACTCCTCAACGGTCTGGTTCCCCTAAAACAAACTCTCGAACTGCGCCTCCAAAGCACGGAGTGCGGTATCGGGAAAAAATTTCTCCTTGAACAGTTTCTTGAACGCTGCCCAAGTCTGACCGGCTGTACCAACCCTCGGGTCCGTCTGGTACCAGGTACGGGCCAAGTCCTGCATCTGACTGGCGGCTGCCTCGATCTGTAATCCTGCTGGTATCTGTGCCAATCGGAATATCTCCTCAATGTGCTCTATCCAATCGTCAGCGTATATGATGCCCTCTGTACCCTTGAAGTCTCGGGGTCCCATCTTCTTGAAGGAATGGATGTCTGGAGTCCTCGGCTGATACGGCTGCATCTGGCCTCCCTGTGGCTGAGCAGCCACCAGCTCTACGGTCGTCCTGACCAACTGGTGAGTATCTTGTATGCTCTGTCGGATATAGCAGACTGGCTCTGCTGAATCTGTTGCTGAAACTCCATGAATCGCTGGAAGAGGGTAAACATCTGAGCCGCATCTACTGTCCCTGAAGGTAACTGCTGCTGAGTCATATCTGGAATGACGGGGAAAGACCTCCGGACAGGTGGAGGTGCACTCCCAAAGGCTGCAGAAGCTCCTATATAAGCAAAAATAGGGGGTGATGTGGTCCCAGCGTCCATGATCAGGCGAGGGGTGGTAGGTCCCTCACCAGTGTCTGCTGGGCCAGAGCGATGCGATCGTGTCTCAATCACCATCCTAGAGACAGATCAAGCAAGGAATCAATACTGAGATAGAAACGATAGTTCAAGGGAGGACAGTTATTCAAGGAAGTATCAGGAATTTAGATAGCAGGAATCCAGTTAGAGTTTTTCCTAATGTGATTGAGTACCTCAAAATAATCCTAATCCTACTGCAGGCTGTAGTGGTACTCTAGTTCGAATACCACTACACAAACTCGACCTGCATAGACCACTACTAAAAACGTGTCACGACCCGCACCCACTGTGAGGGTACGAGCATGTAACAGCGTCCAGCCTACACCGCAGTATCGGTGGTAGAATGCTGTTCTAGGTCATGAACTATAACTAACATAATATGAATACTCTCCATAAGGAGGCCAAACACAGAGGTATAACTCAATCACAATCTAGGATAGAATAAAGCACGATAAAATAGATAAAAAACTCCTCAACTGAGGCACAACAGAATGAATACAATCTCAACATCTACTAGTTTCAATATCTCTAAGAATATACAACTCTGAAAATAAGACAACAGCTAAACATGAGAAGAGAACAGACTGAGCTATCTATACTAACCAAAGGGTGCCATCCTCAGTAGCTGCCTGAACCTCCCCAGGGGTCCAGGTCGCGGGTGTCATCTAGGCAAGCTCCAAGGTAAGGGGTGCAGGGTTCCTCATCATCCTCTGTAAAATTTTTAACAGGTCCAGTCAGGACGGGAGCGAGCACAGTACATCTCACGCAGATCATAACAGGTTAGAAAATATAAACATACAAGAGAGTACGATACATGAAACTGAAAGAAGATACATGATGTAAACATGAAGAGAACTGCAATAGAAATATCTACTATACGTAGAGAGCTACCAGTGACTAGTAATTTAGAGTACAAAGTCGACATGTGAACGGCTTGATTTGCACATGGCTATACTAAAGAGGTGTACATGGCTATTCTACTTTGGAATTGTTCACATGACTATTTATACTCTCCCAAGCCCCAATCAATACACAAGGATCCAGACAGGTTATGTTACGCACATGATTTTTCATATGGAGCCCATAGATGGGTATACATGAAGTATTCACGAGGCTCAGAGAACTGAGTGCACATGAATTCCATACGAAGGCCCACGAAGGGTGTACATGAAGTATAGGTTATACATGAGATTCATGGAAAATACGACCGATCATGATAGCACATGAGAGTACACAAGCAAGCACGAACGAGCATGAAGCACATGATAAACATGGATAACATGAGAGCGAGGAATACACGATGTACATGAAACACATGGCACAATGTATCCGATGCTCCCGAGGGGGATAACATCTCAAGCAAGGATCCATATAGAACCAATCCGTGATAATGTCGTGACAGCATCAAATAAGGTAAACTAGAGCAGGAATATAATTCTAAACAAGTTATGAAATGATCAGAGAATGTACTCGCATGTATCTGACTGGCTGAAGTAAATGTACTGTCCGAGATGAGGCACCTGACTCCTAGTTAGAGCAACACAAGTCACAACAAGTCCAGAATGGTAATAAGATGCACTACAATGCGTTCTACATGAATCTAGGTCAATCTAGACCAAAGTCAACTCTTGGTCAGCTCTGGTCAACTACACTAGTCAAACTAGGCCAACTAGGTCAAGACTGACTCAAACAAGTCTAATAAGTCTCACTAGGCCTTACCAAGCCTAGGCTAACAACCAAGCACACTCACAAGTCACAGAGAACTCACATACCATATCTAGACTCATACACCCATATATAAACACATATAGGTTCTCCTATATAAACTCACACACATACTCAAATACAAGGCTCACAAACACACACACTAAGCTTACACACATACTATACAATTGGACACAATATATATAGGCTATGGGTCCATATATATACATATATAACACCTATAATACATATATATGTAGGCTGATTTTGGGGTAGGTTTTTAGGACTGAAATGAGGTTGCTAAATGCTGTCAATGGGCTGTCCATATGGATTGGTTTAGGGACTGAAATCTAGGCTAATACAAAGGGCTGGTATGGGTTGGTTTGTGGCTGAAATGGGCCTGCTACAAGGGGTTGTTTTAGGGACTTGTTGGACTGATACAAGGGAGCAATGTGGACTGTTTTAGGAGCTATAGGGACTGGAAAAATGCAGGCTAAAATGGGCAACATGGCTGTCCATTTTGGACAGCCATATAGGACTGGTAAGTGACAGGAAAGGGGAGGCTATGGGGCTGGTTTTATGCTATCTTATGGACTGGTTTAGGGTGGTACTAAGGACTGAGACAACCAATCATTCATTTACAGTTATACAGTGAATCTCAGGGCATTTGCCAATTTGAAAAGGAAATGAATCAATTCAATATGATTTAAGAGTAAATCTTAGGTTTTCTCATTCTCAGGATATGCAAACTGTTTTTATGAAACTAATTCCCAAATTCCCAAACAAATCCTTTCATGTATAAAACTAACATTGAACTAAAAGTGTGATCAAAGAGGGAATACAGTGAGGAACAAAACTGGGATTCACAAAGTGTGTGAGTGAGCCATGGTGAGGAACAACCCATATATCAATCCACAGTCCAATAAAATCAAGTATGGACAGTTCAAAACAGGAACTGCTATCCCAGGTTATGAAGAGCACTAATCATGAAATGAATTCAGTTTATAATCAAGATAATACCCAACTTAACAGTTAGAACCCAAGGTTATCAAAGGTAAACAAACTGGAATCTCAGTTTACAGTTAAGAAGGGAAACACTAACTCTATCATAACAGGAACCAATTTAAACTAGTAACCATATCTCAGGTTTTAATTCAGTTTGTGTGTATAAGAGAAAAATTAGTGTATAACAGTTGATAGTGGAGGGTATGTGTGTGTGAAGTGATATAGGCTAACCATGTGTGTTCACAAGACAGTAGGGTGTTCTAATTATGTCATTAACACAAAAATCAGAATGAAATTAACCCAGGAATATCACATCTCAGCCCAAGACAGTTCATACACCATAAATCAGTGACATTTCCCCAAACCAATTGTAAAGACCCATCTCAGTTATTTAATTAAACAAATCTCAGTTATTTCCAGATTCCTAGGCTAACAGGAAACCCATCAAGTTCTCAGTTTTGAGTGAAAAAGGAAATTTCAGTTTCCAAACAGTGCCATATCAATTCATCAACCCAAAATTTAATTCGAACTCTAAAAATCCTACACCAACCAACAAACAACATTATAATAGTATAATACACATGTGTAAGATTCAACATGGCAATTTAACATTGAGAATTCAGTTTAGAATGGAAATTAAAGTTCAGGATTTGATGACAGTGCACAGTGTACCAGTGACAGTGTCTATGTATCAGAAAACATAGGAAATTTACAATTTCGAATTGAATAAATAGCTAATAACAATTTAGAAAGTTGGTAATAAATGACACACATGTACACGTGTCATGGGGAGTCCATTCGTGTCCAGAAAACTGGACACGAAGTGTCCAAATTGTTCAAAATAGGGTGCACATGTCAGTGTATACAGACAGGCTCGTGCAGCGGGGATACGGCCTCGTGCATGCGACACAGTGCAACTCGTGTCCCGTGCTTGTGCTTAAGTGTTCGCCATGGATAGATCTAGGGGCCCATCACCCTGTATCAGGTCAAAACCGTGTCGTGTCCGAGATAAACGTGCGTATCAGACGCAATTTTTTCGCGGGTACAGTGCGCGTGCGACATTGAGGAGTCGGTGCGGGTCGAATAACTCCCAAACCACTCCATCAAATCCTACAAAATTTTATAGGATCAATGTCAGTCATCTAGGGAACATACACACAAAATTTTGGGTCACGAAGTGTCGTGTCCGTGGAGAACTGGGACACGGGCAGCAGGGCACTGCCCGTGCGTGCTGCGAGCGTGTTCGTGTCCTGTTTGGACACGGACACGGCTTGAAAATCAACTCAGTCCAGTTGCAAACTAAAGTACACATATAAATCATCAAATTTGTTCAAACACTTTTCAAAAATAACAAATAAAAATCCTTTGTGGCATATCAACAAACACTATAAAAACGACACTGATACGTGTCCAAAATGGACACGAAAGGACACAAAATTCTGGGGATTCCTATTCCTACGGTTAGGCTAGGTATAGGGCTCCCTAATGATGCAAAAATAACAGGGTTCTATGGTGAGGAATTGAAATTATCTATGTGTATCAAAAGCTCCAAAAAGCTCCACAAAGAGGTGCTCCTCTTGTTGGCCAAATTCCTCCAATGAGCTCCCAAGCCAAGAATACTTGGTACCAACAGAAAGTAGAGGAAATTTAGGACTCAATGTAATTTGTTTGGGTTAAAAAGGAATAAAAATGAATTTACTAGGATTTATTGAAGATGGAAAATACCTCTTTCTAAAACTTGGCAAGAAAACCTAAGGGAGGCTAGCCCTAACATTGAGAGGCATTAAATAGGTTGGGAAATCCTATGTTGGCTGCCATGGGCTGATTAGGGTTAGGGTTTGGCTACATGGTGTGGGCCTATGGGCTTTAAGTCTCAAGTCATTAATCATGACTTATGAAGTCATAAGCCATTTTAGCCTAATCAACTCCAAAACTCTCCAAACAAGTTCTATGACTTAAACCTCACTAAATTAGGTCTAACCAAGTTTACTTAACCTAACCAAGTGGTCTTAACCTAGGTTAGTCACTAGGTTAGTCTCCTAGTCAATACTAGTCAACCCTCATCCAAATAATTCAAAAATAAATTCTAAAAATTCCTATAAATTCAAATAAATTATAATAAAATCAAATAACCCCAAAAATGTCTAAATACCCTAATCACATGGCTAGGCTCTAGGGTAGGCAGTCTCTACTGTTCACTAGCACAACACCAAATCATAAGTCATGATTTAAATAGTTTTAAAAAAATTATTAAAAATCACCAAAAATTATATTAAAATTTTAAATACCATAATTAAATAAATTAAATACAAAATTTCAAAATTACCCTCATCTGGAAAACTGGGTGTTACACTTAGAGGGCTGTTCTGAAATCTTGAAATGAGATAGGGTTTGTTGGATAGGGTTATGGTTTCAAACTGTTTTAAACTCTTGTTTGGTTTTGAGTTGAAATGTTAACTGTTGTTAATAGGATTAACTGATATGATGAACTGGGATTGACATTCAAAACTGAGATTCAATAATAGGATTACAGATATTGTGAACTGTTTTGAGTTTCCTTTCAATGTATTAGAAATCTGAGTTGTAGGTAAAATCTGAATGATATGATAACTGTTGGATTAACATACATAAATCTGAGATTACATAGGACTGTTAACTAGTTTTGTTTTGAGGGCTGTTAACTGATTTTTCCTTGTGTTTTTATTATGTATTCACATTGGGCACTAGTTGGACTGATTTGGTTAACTGTTAAATGCAATGTGACTCTCCTATTCACTGTTAGACATCACTTTATCACTGTTTTCATGTTTCACTCACTCTCACACATGTTATACACACACAAGTTTATTATACCCTCTTGACACTTTAGCCTATTACACACACTCTATACCTCACTGATTTTTCCCTGTTTTCTCACTAAATTTTCATCACACACACACCTTGTTCCCTCACATGTTCACTCTCTCACCCACACACCACACTCCCTATCACACAAGCTCACATCACTTCACTAGTACACACACACATACACTAGTATATGTATATATCACTTCACTAGTATGTGTGCTCCCTCTCTCTTTCATATGTATATGTATTTATATATTGAGTTTGTTATATATATAGGATTCCTATATATATATATATATATATATATATATATATATATATATATATATATATGAATCTGTATATATATTAGATATATATGTAGTGTATGTAATACCATGATATAGTGTATTGCATATATGTATGTATGTGTTGGTTTAGATATGGATATGGTTGCTTAGACTTGGCTTAGCCTATTAGCCCATGGCCTAGTCTTCTAGCCTATGGCATGGTATGTCAGTGTGGAGTCTAGAATAGACTGTTTAGCCTTGTTAGGACCTAGAATGGTTTGTTAGACCTAGAATAGACTAGTTTGACTTATTTGACTTAGGTTTGACTTGGTTGACCTAGTCTGACTTCTAGGGTTGACAAGAGTTGACCAAGAGTTGACTTTGGTCTAGATTGACCTAGATTCATGTAGTATGCATCATAGTGCATCTTATTACCATTCTTGACTTGTTGTGACTTGTGTTGCTCTAACTAGGAGCCAGGTGCCTCATCTCGGACAGTACATTTACTTCAGACATTCAGACACCAGGCGAGTACATTCTCTGATCATTTCATAACTTGTTTAGAATTATACTCCTGCTCTAGTTTACCTTATTTGATGCTGTCACGATATTATCATGGATTGATACTATATGGATCCCTACATTGAGATGTTACCCCCCTCGGGAGCATCGGATACATTGTGTCATATGTTTCATGTGCATCGTGTATTCCTCGCTCTCATGTTATTCATGTTTCTCATGTTCATCATGCTCGTTCATTCTCGCTCGTATGCTCTCATGTGCTCTCATGAATCGATCGTGTTTTTCATGTATCTCGTGTATAACCTATATTGCATGTGCACTCATTTATGAGTTTTCATGTGAATTTCATGTGCACCCATTTATGGGCCCCCATGTGAACTTCATGTGCACTCATGTATGAGCTCTCGTGTATATTTCATGTGCACCCATTTATGGGTTTCATGTGAAAACCATGTACGTAACATAACTTGTTTGGATCCTTGTATATTGATTGGGATATGGGGGAGTATAAATAGTCATGTAAACAATTCCAAAGTAGTTTAGCCATGTGCACCTCTTTAGTATAGTCATGTGCAAATCCAGCCGTTCACATGTCGACCTTGTACTCTAAATCACTAGTCACTGGTAGCTCTCTACTTATAGTAGATATTTCTATTACAGTTCTCTTCCTGTTACATCATGTACTTTCTTTCAGTTTTATGTATCGTACTCTCTTGTATGTTTATATTCTCTAACCTGTTATGATCTGCGTGAGATGTATTGTGCTCGCTCGCGTCCTGACTGGACCTGTTGAAAATTTTACAGAGGATGATGAGGAACCCTGTACCCCTTACTTTGGAGCTTGCCTAGATGACACTCGCGACCTGGACCCCTGGGGAGGTTCAGGTAGCTGCTGAGGATGATACCCCTTGCATAGTATAGATAGCTTAGACTGTTTCTTTTCATGTGTAGTTGTTCTTCTTATTCTTCAGAGTTGTATATTTTAGAGATGTTGAGTTTGTTTATTCATTTCTGTTGTACCTCAGTTGAGGATTTCTCTTATCTATTTATCGTGCTACATTCTGCCTTAGATTGTGATTGAGTTGTACCTCTGTGTTGGCCTCCGTATGTAGAGTATTTCATGTTGGTTAGTTATAGTTCATGACCTAGAACAGCGTTCTACCGCCGATACTGCGGCGTAGGCTGGGCGCTGTTACGTACTCGTACCCTCACGGTGGATGCGGGTCGTGACAGGAAACCTCTCTGGCGGTTCTGATTCTGAGCCTGGGACTGGGTATACTGCTGCGGTCTCTGCTGCTGGAATGCTTGAGCCTGAGGCGGCAATGGCCTCGGCAGCTGGTACTGCTGCTGCTGCACTGGTGCTGGTCCCCACACCGAATGACTAGTCTAGGCCGATAAAGAGGAATCGGCTTTCTGTGGACAGGGCCCTATCATGTGATCCGATGCCCCATAAGCCAAACACAATCCTTGTGCTCTATGACATTCTGACACCACGTGTCCTGGCTTCCCACAATGAGTGCAGCCCATTGTGGAAAACTGTCTCCGCTTCTGCTGCTGAGGGTACGTCGGAGTTGAATGCTGAACCGACGTAACTGATGCCGCCCTCCTCGGAGCTCCAATAGTCAAGGCCCTAGCTGTCGAGGCTGGGGCTGAGGACTGGGTTATCTAACCATGGGACCGCTTTCGTCCTTCAGTTATGTCCACGATCCTATGCGAAGTATACTCATGCCTCTTCGCCGCTCGCAAGACGGCATCAAAGGTCCGATGCTCAAACTGCTCTACTGCTAGAATGATCTCTCGGTGGAGTCCCTGCTGGAACCGCTGCGCTCGATCGAACTTGGTTGCCACCAAGGTGGGAGCAAACCGACTCAGTCACGAAAACTCGGCCGCATATCCATTAACTATCCTGCTCATCTGCCTGAGATTGGTGAATCTCGTCTGTAGGTCGTGCCGAGCTACAGCATCAAAGTACTTGATCTGAAACTTGTCACTGAATACCGCCCATGGAATAGGAATCACCAACCCAACTGCTATCATCGCCCACCAGGTGCGGGCTAGGTCCAATAACTGCAGGCGCACCACCGCTACCTTCTTTCCTTCTGGAGTCTTGGCTGCATCCAAGATGATCTCGATATCCTGGAGCCACGCATCAGCTGCAATAGTGTCTTCACTACCGTCGAAGAAGGGAGGGTTCAGATGCTTGAAACTACTAGCCGTACTGTTTCCTTGATAACCAACACGGCCCATGGCATCTTGTACTGCCCGATGCAGGGCGTCACCCCGACGATCTTGAGATGCGAGCAATGTCCCGATGAGACCCACCAAGGTGCCATCATCAGGCTCTGTAGGCTGGACTGGCCGAGCTGGTGGATCTTGACCCCCAGTAGACATGACTCTAGAGGCTACTCCTGAATGCTGGCTTGATCTCCAGGTTGCTGCTGGTCCACGGGAGGTGCTTCGCCTTACCGATCGGTAGGACTAGGAACAATGCCGCTGAAGAAACGACATAGGGAACAATAAGGAAGGACCATGATATATCAAGGATATAAATATGTGATTAGGTCAAGATTTCAAGAAGATTAGGAGTCATGAGTAGAGATCAAAAGCGAGTGCTGATTGAGACATCCATCCGGTAAAACCCTCAAACATCTTGATTTTTAAGACCTGCATGGGCCACCACTTAAACCGTGTCATGCCCCATAACCAGAATACTGGAGAGCGGGGGACAGACACAGCCAGCTACGTACTTTGAATGAATCCTACCTCGCAATACGGTCACGGCTGTCTAGATACATGAGGGTCTACTACAAGCCATCAGTCTCTTAAGGTCAAGAACAAGCCTAGTGTCTCAATCTCAAGCAAGCAAGTAATTGTGACAAGATGTTAGACCATAAGATAATCCATAGTAAGACGTCCCATACATTTCATATACAGATGATCATAAAGCTAGTCATACAAAATATGAAGACTAGCAAGAGATTAAGTCATACATGATCAACCCTAGGATTTGTCAATCATGTTACAGCCCGTAGGCAGACAGTAAGTAAAGTTGCAAACGAGCTAACACTTACTCGGCGGGTAAACGCCTTAAAAGAATATTTTTATAAGGGAGTGGGAGAGCAAAATAAAACCCACTCGTTGCCAGGATTCCGTCTAGTGGTCACCATCTAGCAGGAAGACTGGAAGATCATCGGGAGCTGCTCCAAAATCTAGCCATAAAAAACCAGTTGGGTCAGACTCCAGAAAGAGCAAGTGTCACGAGGAGGCTTCACTTAAGAACTAAAACCAGTACATTAGCACATAAAGTCATAGATGAAATAGCAAGAGACATGAGTTAAAGAAAATAGGATGATAAACGATAAGATAACTAAAGGACTATTTCGGTTGGAGGTTCTAAAAAATCAAGTTGCACCCATCAACAAAGCCATAAAATCAAGAAATACAACTTTCAAATGAACTGCACAGACATCAGATTGCGTATCATTCAGATTGTGCACACTAGACTGCGCACACTTTCAATTGCGCAAGCTGACGTGGCCATATCATCCTTATCTGACACAATCAAATCTTCTGACAGCTGACAGCACAAAGAACGAGGAGACTGTTCGTTTATTGTGCCACACAGTGCTCAAGGACAGCTGTACATGCAGCACAATTTGATTGTTGCGCAATCCATCCTAGCGCAATCTATCATGGAGCAATCCAAAGTCAGCGCAATTCATGTGGCGCACTTCATCATGACAACTGACAAAAGTACACGTGGCATTCATGCCATCAATTGCTCGTTACGTGGCAACCGTCTGCACACGATCATGCGTATTTCAATCAAATAATACCATGTGTCCAAGACAGTTGGCCCACGACCAGACAACTGCCTGCGCAGTCTGATGTTGTGCAATCCAGTTCCTGCGCAATCCAACTTGCGCCATTCAGAATAACTAAAAGTTAGTTATTTCCAGAACTCTATAAATAGAGTTTCAAGTCTTCATTCAAGGGGATCAGACATAAAGTTCAGAAATATCAGAGAGTTCAGGAGTTCTTTCCCAAGTGCTGTTGCATTCTTCCGAGGCTTTTGCTTTCAACTTCAGAGGCTACCGTCTTCAAAGTTCACATCGTCCAAGGGATAAAGCAATCGTCTTCTAGATTGGATTCCTACAGTTGTACTTTTCCAGAATTCTTGTAATCTTCACAAAGTTTGTATCAATAAAGTTCATACTTTTATTTTTGCAAACAAAATGGCGACTCTGCTGGGGACGACTTTCTTCTCCGACGAGGAAGTGACAACTCAATGTGACGTTGCGTCTTTCAGAAAGACGCAGAAGACGCTGGTTGTGAAGGTCAACCAGACGGCCTACGAAGCCATGATCAACTCCAGGACCACCCCTCGCACTGCAACAACTTTTGCCACAAGCAAAGTGTGCCCAGTGTGGGTCCCTAAGAATGCTGCACAGTCTGTTCCTTCTGCTAAGAAGACTGCTGCACAGTTTACTGATTCTGCCTCTAAGACTGTTGCGCATTCTAATGTTTATGTTGTCAAGGATGCTATGCGATCTGCTGTTGCCAGTGCACAAGAGACTTCATATGCTGCCCTATCAAGGTGCAAGACTCCTCTGCCCCTGGCGCAGTTGGCTGCCAATCTTCCTGCACAAACCAACATTCCAGCAACTAGAGTGCACCCCAAACACTCTGTGGCCAGAACTCCTGATGCGCAAACCACAGTGTCTATGGCCAGAACCAGAAAGTCATCTGCCAAAGACTCTCCTGCGCAACCTGTCAGTGCGCCATCAATTCATGTGCAAAATGTGCCTGCACAATCCAAGAAAGACAGTCCTTTGGCTAATCTTTCTTTTTCTCACAACAAGGAGAAAAGCTCTGCTCCTCTCCAGCACCCTGCTGCTCCAGCACAATCCACTGGGGGTAGTCTTTTGGCTATTCCTCTTCCTCAGAACAAAGGAAAAGGCCCTTTGGTCTTTTCTCAAACTTTCTCGTTTCTTGACTTGGAAGACAACAGAGGGAAACGCTCTTTAGCTAACCCTTCTTTACAAAACAAAGGAAAAGGCCCTTTGATCTTTTCTCAGTCTTCTTCGGTCTTTGTCGTAGAAGATCACACTGAACGTACCTCGGCATCAGTTAGTACAAAAACTCTTTCAAACAAGGATTCTTCTCTCCATGTTAAAAGAACTTGTACTGATCAGAGAGGTATTTTGCCTACTCCGGTAGCAGAATTCTAAGATTTTCCAACCCTCAAGATCTCCCGTTCAAGACAGGGAAAATTGCTGGTGTCTCAAACAGAAACCCCTGGGGGTGAGTTTGCTGATCTTAGAACTTATCTCAACAGGCCAACTTCGGTGAAACGTAAATAGCCAATGTCGAAAACCAAACATCATCAGAAGCAAACTTCCAGGATCAAGAATTCGGACACCTATGCCAATAAAATGAGCACTTCCCTGTACACTCAAGGGACAAAACATCTGAAGAATCGGAATCATGTTCCGAATATTATTAAAGAACACATTCCTCAGACTTCTTCTCGTCCTGTCATTGTTCCCGATCTCCGAGAGCACCTCCAACAAAAGCGGGACAATACTTCAACACTTCCAATTCAACCAAGTGATCATCATCATTGTAATCACAAGGTTATTATCAAGTGTTGTTGCCAGACAACCAGACAATCTGTCTTCGATCGTCTGAACTTTTCTAACTCTGAACCTATGTCGAAAGATGAAGACGAGGTTCTGTATGCTTTCGTCAACATGACTTCCAGAGACACTGGAGGTAGAAAGTGCTCTAAGCACGGGAAGCCTCGTAAGCTAAGCCAGCGGTATTTGGATTTACTTCAAAAATCTTCTGAAGGAGTATTCCAACATACTCGGTCCCGAAGTCGAGATACAATCGGTCAAAGGAATCTTCAAGATCCCTCCGGTCGTCTCCTTTCTTCTCACTCAGGAGATGATTCTTTCTCCGACTATGATGCATACAGCGAAAGCTCAGAATAAACAGTGTCTTCTACTGTACCCAGAGAAGTGACAGCTTACGTTGTCAATGAAGATTCCGATGCTTCTAGTTCAGCCAGCCAAGAACAAAGAATAGCTGCATTAGAAGACAAGCTAAAGACAATGGCAGAAATGGTCGCAAGTATGCATTCCATCATTGTGGCCCAGCACACAGTGCCACCGGCCGTACCGCCTGCAAATCCTGAAATCATAGCATCATCGGTGCCTGTTAATGCAGGACTGGGGGTAGCATCTCTTCCAGTACCTCCTGTACAAGTCCAACCTACACCCAGTCAGTCAGGTGCTGGGGGTAGTGCTTATCATGTTGTTCCTCCTCCTAACACCGTGGTTCAGCCTGCTCCTTCTACATCAGTGGAAGATGCCAATGAAGCTGTGAAGCTCCTGCGAACTCAGTTCGAAGCTTTCAAGAAGAAGGACAACTTGCAAAGGTTGGGGATCAAGCAACCTTACCCAGTTAAATGGAAGGAAGTTCCATTTCCTCCGAAGTACAAGATCCCAACCATCTCGCTGTTTGATGGCAGTACTTCTCCCAGTCAGTTTATTAACCACTTTGAGATTATGACTGTCCAACTTCAACCAAATGACGCTCTTCTTACCAGAGTATTCGTCGGCTGTTTAGCCGGCGTAGCATACGATTAGTATAGAAGCTTGCCCGATGGTTGTATCACCTCCTTCTCTGGCTTAAAGCAAATCTTCTTGGAACGATTTTACGAGGGGATCAACGACATGACTATGTCAGCCCTCAAAAAAATTAAACAAAGGCACAATGAAACTGCTGAGAGTTTTATTAAAAGATTCCATCGGAAAGCTTTGAAAATGCCTCCAGAAACTCCGGCTGCTGTCACCATAGACACCTGTAAGGCAAATCTATTGCCTATCATCAGCATGTGGACGGGGTCTACTCAGTTCCAAGATTGGCCATCCTTCATTGTCAACGCTAAAGCAGCTGAAGTTAGCGTCGACAAATTTAAGCAGCTAGGGGTACAAATGTCTAACCCCGACCGGGATGAACATCCAATATTAGGTGGTGGCAATCGCCATAACAACCGCAAAGCAAAAGAAACTTTGAACATTAATTTGAACAAGAATAAAGAATCTCTGGCGGTCAACGTAGCTCCTTCTACGTTCATTTCTACTCCTTCAGCACCTCCACCGAGAGAACCTCGTCCTAAAGTAGAATATTCCTTTGACGAGAATGACACAGCGAGCATCTTTGATTGCTTAATCAAAAGTAATAAAATCCAACTTCTAGATCCAAAGAAGCCCGATGAAGTCGGTAAGACTGATCATCCCAAGTACTGTGTCTATCACAGGTTCATCGGACATCCCACTGGAGCATGTTATGTGCTCAAAGACAAAATCCAGGAGCTGGTCAACGCTGGCGTTGTCACTCTGCAATAAGACGAGAAGACTGTTACCGCAAACATGGTCTCAGTCCAATTTGGTAACTTCCCATCCTAGATGGTACAGCATGGTGTCATTCCTATCCCCAAAGCTACTCTTGAGATTGAGAATCTCCCTCCTCCACGAAATGAAGGTCTCGTCCCCTTGTCTCTTGACAATGGTGAGATAATGTGGATTCATCCTGATCTTGCTTCAGAGTTTGAACTTCCCTCTTCCTCCAAGAAGAAAGATCGTTCCAAGGGCAAGACAAAGATTTACAATATGGTGTCTTTTGACCCCATAGTTGATGAAGAAATCCTGCTGGGCACTAGATCAGGGAAAGCTTATTTAAAGGATTACCCCGAAGCTCAAGAGAATCCTGCTTCTTCTTCTGAGCCTGCTCCAGTACAGCCTGCTTCCACTGAGGATATTTCTTCTGCATCCTCACCTGTTGTGATACCCATTTCTTCCAAGCCGGCGGTCGCTGACAAAGGCAAACAGCAAGTCCGCTTCGACAAACCTTTGAAGAAGACATCTCCTTCTGGACTTGAAAAGCCTTACAACTTTGATATTTTGGCTCAGTTAGCCAATACACCAGCCAGGCTATCCATCTTTGAGCTCTTGCGCCTCTCCAAAGAAACTCGAAAAACTCTGAGCGAAGCTCTCATGCAAGCTGAAACCTGTTTAGCCCTTCTGAAGAAGCCAAAAGCAGAACCAGTCTCTTGCCTCCATTGTGATAGTGTGTTGGAGTTAATTCTAAACATAACTTTCACACAAGATGACATATTGATGGAAGATAACATGCACAATCGTCCTCTCTACTATACAGGATACGTCGATTCGATGAAAGTCGATCGTATTCTGATAGATCCAGGGTCTGCTCTCAGCATTATGCCGAAGACAATGTTGGATGTGCTGAAAATCCCAGTGCATAGTCTCTCCAGTACAATCACCACCATTCTCGGGTTCAATCAGGGAAGAGTGAGCCTCTGGGCAAGATTCGCCTAAACTTCAAATAGACAATCTTCGCACAAAGGTTACCTTCTACATCATTGACAATCATGGTTGTTCTTACAATGCTTTGCTGGAAAGACCATTTCTGCATGAGCATAACATTGTCCCTTCAACTCTCCATCAATGTTTTAAATATGTTGATGACAATAGAGAGGTCCAGAAGGAGGTTGCTGATCTCTATCCTTTCAAAGGCGTCGAAGCATACTGCAACGATGCTCGTATTTACAAGGACGAATTCATGAAGGTTGTCCTGTCTTTGGATACTGAAGAAGAGCAAGAAACAGTGCCTAATGACACCCTTATCATTTCTGTCAAAGGGCATGTTTCTCAATTCTCTAAGCCACTGGCTATTCACTTGCCAGTTCAGAAGCAATCAATTAATGATCAAGATCAAAGGGAGCTCACCTCTTCTGAGCCGCTTGTTATTGACTTACGTCGTAACAAGGATAAAAGGCAGCTCACCTCTTCTGAGCCACTTGTTATCGATTTACCTCATAACAAGGACAAAAGGGAGCTCACCTCCTCTGAGCCGCTTGTTATCGACCTCCATCGCAACAAAGCCAATCCTCCTTCACGTTCTTCTTCTTCCCCTCTTGTAATCAATCTGACCAAGCATGCTAAGGCTGAAGGTCCTGCTATAAATACAAATGTACAAATCAATAAAAAAGCATCTACTTTCCAGTATACTGATGTCATTTATCATGCTAAATGCTATTTGGATATGTTAGATAGCTTTTAGTCATTTACAATGGGAGTTGTGCAATCTCTTCAAACTGAAGTTTCATTTGAACACCCAAAGGATTCATATCGTATTGTTCCCGCTCGTAAGAAAGGCGAGAGTCCAATACTTTTTAGTAAAGGACCGGAACAACAATTTAGCTATACGGATGATAGCAAAGTTAACGACACGGGGTATCTTCAACTCCGTCGTTACAGTCAACAATCAAAAGACATCATCCGAAAGATGGGTTACGACTTCAAAAGTGGCCTCAAATACGGTAAGGGTAGAAGAACTCCTATCCGTACGACTGTTCCAAAAGAAAAGTCAGAGATGTACTACAGCAGGACCAAAAGAGGTCTCGGATATGCTTCACCTCATTTATTATCCCCAGCAGGCTCTGAATTCGATAGTGAGAAGCGTTCTAACTCTTCTGATTCCAGATCGTGGGATTCTGACACTAGCATTGGTCAAGTTCATCGGTTGACTGTATCTTCTAACATGGTCTCCGTCGAACTTCCAGAAGGCTATGACGAGGATATTGAAGAAAGTTCTGAAACATATCCTTGGGCTCAACGAATGGATACCCAGTGGGAACTCCGATTCGAACAAAGGGAACCTCCTACCAAAGATTAATTAGTTCAAATCGATGTAGGAGAAAGTGGGTCACCTCGTCCAATATTCATCAGCAAGAATCTTCCAGAGGCGGATAAACAAGAATTAATTCTTCTGATTAAAGAATACATTGATATCTTTGCCTGGAGTTATTAAGACATGCCAGGACTAGATCCTAAAGTTGCTACTCACAAATTGAACATCTTGCCGAATGTAAAACCGGTCAAACAACAACAACGGCATTTCAGCCAGAAATAATGGACGCAATCGACGATGAAGTCAAGAAGCTCATCACTTGTGGCTTTATTCGAGAAGAGCAGCATCCTGATTGGATAGCCAATATCGTCCCAGTTCTAAAGAAAATCGACAAAGTTCGAGTCTGTATCGACTTTCGGGATCTTAATGAAGAATGTCCAAAAGATGAATTTCCTCTCCCTATCACGGACGTCATGATCGACAACACCTGTGGATTTGAAAGAATATCTTTCATGGACGGATTCTCCAAATACAATCAAATTCGGATGAATCCTGAAGATGAAAAGCATACTTCTTTTCGCACTCCTCGTGGAGTCTACTGCTATACTGTGATGTCGTTTGGTCTCAAAAATGCTGGTACAACATACCAACGAGCAATGAGTACCATCTTTTGAGATCATCTGTGCAAGACTGTCGAATGCTATATTGACAATATTGTTGTCAAAAGTCATCTAAAGGAAGATCACATCCAAGACTTGAGAACTATCTTCAATCTCATGCGCCAACATCAACTCAAAATGAATCCCACCAAGTCATTCTTGGGTGTCTCTAGTGGGAAATTTCTCGGCTTCGTTATTACCTCTAAGGGTATACACGAGGATCCCGAGAAGATCAAAGCCATTCAAGAGATGCGTCCTCCACGCAACCTAAAAGAGCTATGAGGATTCCAAGGTCGACTTGCGTACATCAGGAGATTCATTTCGAATCTGTCTGGACACTGCAGACCATTCACTCAACTTATGAAGAAGGGTATTTCTTTCGTTTGGACCGAAGAATGTCAACGAGCATTTGACGACATCAAACGATATCTCATGAATCCACCAGTCTTGGTGACACCAATCTCTAGCATACCATTCTTAATGTATGTCCGTACTATGGACCATTTATTGGGTGCTTTACTTGCCCAAAAGAACAAAGAAGGTCATGAACAAGCCATTTACTATCTTAGTCGTACTATGATTGGTGCTGAACACCGTTATAGTCTGGTCGAAAAAGAATGCCTAGCTCTTATGTTTGCTGTTCAAAAGATGAGGCATTATATCATTGGCCAAACCATTCATGTCATATCTCGAGTTAATCCTCTTCGGGTACTGATGAAGAAGCCCAGCACACTCAACTCTCGGCTGGCTACATGGGCCATTCTGTTAGCCCAATATGACATGGTATATGTTCCTCAAAAATCTGTCAAAGGTCAAGCACTGGCGGATTTCTTAGCAGCCCATCCTGTTCTAAAGACGTCCAAGCTCTACGATGAAATTCCAGATGAGACTTTGGAATCTAATACAGTCTCCGAAGAATTTCTTACTTGGCGCCTATTCTTTGACGGTACATCCAGAATTGGACCCAATGGTGCCATTGTCGCAGGAGTTGGAGTTGTCCTTGTTTCTCCGGATGGGTCAGCTATCCAAAGAGCCTACTCCTTAGATGAGCCTTGCTCCAACAACGTGGCAGAATACAATGCTCTACTCATCGGCCTCCAGCTAGCCAAACAACTTGACGTCGAGTATCTTGAAGTCTATGGCAATTCCAAGTTGGTTGTTAATCAAGATAGAGGAACCTATAAAGTTTGCCATCAAGATCTAGTGCCTTACTTTGAAGCGGCAATCAATATGGCTACATCATTCAAAGCCTTCTTAATTGAATATGTACGTCGAGCTCTCAATACTGAAGCAGATGCTTTGGCCAATCTTACAGCATTCTTAGTCATTCCTATCAAAAGATAGCAGGTGGTAGTTATCTCTAATCGAGAATTATTCTGCATCGAAAACAATCGTAATATAGAGTTCAGTAATCTTACTGAAACCAATGTTATCAGTGAAGATTGGAGAGCTCCCTTCATCGACTTCGTAGTTCATGACATACTCCCTGAAGATCCCAAAGAAGCTATGAGTATTCGTCGACGCTCTCTACGATTCTACTACAATCATACCACTAAGACTCTCTATCGACGAACTTATGACGGCCTACTCTTGCGCTGTCTTGCTGGTGATGAAGCAAAGCAAGTATTGCATGAGGCTCATAACGGTGTCTGCGGAGCACATCAACCCGGTCCTAAGCTACAGGATCGTATCCGACGCATGGGTTACTACTGGCCCTCTATGGTATCAAATGCCATTGAATATGCAAGGAAATGTCGAGCTTGTCAAATCCATACAGATTTTATTCATCAACCATCAGAATTTCTTCATCCGACTGCTGTTTCATGGCCTTTTGAAGCTTGGGGCATGGATATCATCGGTCCCATCAATCCTCCTTCTTCTAGAGGACATCGGTTCATACTGGTAATAACCGATTATTTCTCCAAATGGACTGAAGCTATACCTTTGGCTAAAGTCAAGACCAGCAGCATCATCAACTTCGTCAAACACTATGTCATTTATAGATTTGGTGTACCTCGAAGGATCATCCATGACAACGGACCACAATTCATCAGCCAAAAGTTTACAAGATTTTGCGATGATCATCGGATTGATAATGTTGCTTGGACAGCCTATAATCCTGCTGTTAATGGCTTAGCTGAAGCTTTCAATAAAACTATTATTAATCTCCTTAAGAAGTTTGTGTCTACTAACAAACGGAACTGGAGTGAAAAGCTTGGTAAATGTCTTTGGGCCTATCGAACTACGATCCGCAATCCCACAGGTTTTACACCTTTCTTTCGGGTGTACGGTTGTGAAGCAGTTCTTCCTCTGGAACTTCAAATTCCTTCTTTAAGGATTGCCATTGCTAAGGAACTCACTACAGAGAACAACGATCTTCTTCGACTTCAAGAGTTAGAAGCGATCGATGAGAAGCAGCTATTGGCTCAACAACATATTGAGTTGTATCAAGCCCGTATCTCGAAGACTTTCAACCACAAAGTTAAAGTCAGAGCCTTTCAGCAAGGAGAACTTGTTCTAACAGTAAGACGTCCTATGACTATGACTCACTCGAGCAAAGGCAAGTTTGATGCAAAGTGGGAAGGGTCTTATATTGTCAGCAAAGTCTTTTCGAACGGAGCCTATCAACTTTCAGAGTTAGATGGTCGAGTTGCAATGATGCCTATCAATGGCAAATTACTCAATAAATACTATATATAAATGTAACAGAGATGTTATGTTAATATGATCAGACAGTTTATAAATAAAGTTTGATTTTTATTTTATCATAAATGATGTTACATGATATCAAGGAAGATCACTATCATCCTTTTCGACATTGGGACGCAGACCACTTTCGTCCTTATCAAAGACATAATCAGCAAAAGAACTGAGAACATCCTTGCTTGAACCTACCAAGAACTTGCAAGCAGCCATCCTCATGGCCTCTTCCTCTTCAGTCTTTCCTGATTCAAGCAGAAAGTCCAAGATATCCCGCGGTAGTTTGGGTGCAGACGAACTTTCGCCTACTCCTGCCTGCTTTGGCTGGACTGGATCGGCAGGACGTTCTTCAATGCCTACTTCAATCTTCGGAACAATTTCAGCATTCTTGGATGCATCTCCGGACGACATCTTTATGTTGAAAAGTGGAAATGATTATTCCTTCCAGATTTCTGTTCTATTTATAGGCGGAGATTCTCAAAACAACGAAACGACACATTCAGCCAACGGTTCATCTGTTCACATTTATTCGACGGTTCACCCGTTCATTATCATCATCTGACGGTTCACCCGTTCACATTCATCCGACGGTTCATCCGTTCATTCAATCAATCTGACGATTCGTTCGTTTATTCCACTCATTTGACGGTTCATCTGTTCTGATGATTCACTTCATTCACACATTTTGATGATTCATTTCGTTCATTTATCCACATCAGCAACTTATCATTCTCGATTAAGTTGTCTATTGAAATAATAATATTCAATAAATTATATTTACCACATCCATATTACCTCTGAGCAGATATACTTGAATATGGTTATTTTCCAGAATCAAAAAATATATCATATCTTGTACCTCTGAATATATTTTCTATCTCTATTATTTATATCTGAACAAGATATGCAACAAATAATAGAGCCACAACAAAATGTCTTTTTATTGATTGAAATTTAAGATATTACAAAAATATACATGCTGCAAAAGACAAGAAGATACTAGATATCTTTCTATTAAGCTGGTGGTGTCATCAAGCCGGTTATCTGTTACCTCAGAGTCTGTAGTCGTTCTTCGCGGGATTCCATCACTCTCTTTCTGGCCTCTTTCATCCCAGATTTTTCGTTGAAAGTGGGCATCGTTACCATTCTGCGAGTGATTTCATCATTATGAGCTGCGGCATATTCGTCTCTTTCTTGGATTATAGCACCGAGTTGTTGAATTGCAGTTTGATGCTCGGTAACCTCATCTTCCAATTCTTCTTGGAGACGGACAATCTCTGCTCTCTGTTTAGCAATTCTTCTCTCTTTTCTTTCTGCAGTAGATGTCACAGATTCTACCTTGGAATTGTACTCAACAGATTTAGTAGTAAAAGTATCCAAGAGAATCTGGAAATTTACTCTCTCAATTGCAGCTTCCTGAGCCATCCGTTCAAATTCCGCTTGAACTAAGGGTTCTACCTCTCCCTTATTGAGCTCTTTGTAGTTCTTTATTGAAGTCTCTAGCTCATTTAATATGTGTTCGAGAAAAGTGGCCTGAGGATCGTCACCTTGCGCGCGGATAGCATAAATTAAGAAAGAGGTTGGACCTCTAACTGTGTAAAAATCAGCATCTTCTTTTTCCATCACCCTATTGATCAATGGTCCCAATGAATCGAAGAAAAATTTGGTGAATGATTGGATGACGAATTGATTGGTCGCCAGAGCACCAGGAGTCGCAGCAACTCTTGTTGATGACGAGGCAGCAGGACGTTCAGTTTCTCGGACAGTAGGCTCTTTGAATAGAGGAGCTAAAGTGGAGATGGTCGCTCCTCCTGGTTGTTTCTCTGCAAAATTAAAATATTGTCATTTTGCCTGTCATTTGCTATTGTCAAAGAGAGTCAAAAGTGAAAACAGGCTTACCATGGTTCGATTCGGCGATTGGCCTATCATCTGTTGGGACAGATTCTAACTGAGCAGAAGTAGCTTCAGACACTATTGCCTGACTACTTCCTGCTTCGGAGCCACAGGATAAATGGAGACTGCTACTAGCAATTGTCGTCGCGGGTACTATGTCCATGCACACTGGAGGAGCTGGAGAAGATCCAAGTTCTGTAGGGATAAGAATAAAGATGTTAGCTGTTAATCTATTAAAAGAAAATTGCTAATTTCATTCTATACCTTGGAGATCAACAGCAGGAGTTTCCTTCAGGGCCGCTTCTTCATCTGCTATCTTTTCTGGAGATGCTTGTACCTCAACATCTTTTTCAGGATTCAAGGTATCATCAGCGTCTTCAGGAGATATCTGCACCTCAATATCCTTCTCAGGATCTAAGGTGTCGTCAACAGTTACAGGACACACATGCTGTTCATCGTCCCCTTCAGGATCATGTGTATCCTCAATATCTTCAGATGATGAACCCTTCTCATTGTCATCTTCCTCCGGTACCTCCCCACTGACAGTTGCAGCAGTTTGATCAATGTAATCCTGTGAGCCGAAGTCACAGTCATATAAAGCCTCGATCATCAAACGATCCTCTTCCTCACGGATTGCTCCCGGTGTAGCAGGAGGTTGAGTAGTATCCATCATCGGTAAAGGGGATTGCAAAGCTTCATGCTCTGTCTCAGCAATATTTTCTCTGGGCTCTACGGCCTCATTTCTCTCTTCACGCTGCTCGATCTCTTTCCTCTGTTTTGGACTAGAAGTTTTATGCCCAGACTCAGAAGCAGGGGTAGGAGATGGCATGGTGATTCCAGCCGCAGCGTTCATCACTACCGAAGACAAAATTTGCCTTGGAGGAGAAACTGTTATCTTCTTTCTTCTGTGAGCTAGCTTCTTCCTTCTATGTAGAGGCCTCTCAGGACTCTCTACGTTTACTACATCGACCTGTTTCTGAACAGAGATCGGTGTAGCTGCTTCATCTCGAGTGGACTCGGCTAATTGTCTGGATTGCGATCTGGTGGTAACCTTCTCTGAAGAATGTTCCAAGATCAATTTCTTCTTCACATTTGGGGAAGAAGGCTCTTCTCTCATTCTCTTCTTCTCTTTGACCGGAGACTTAACAACCTTCAGAGAAATTCTTAAAGGCTGGTTAACTTCCTCAGGGAAATTGGCTTCCCTGGAAGCTTCTAGTGGATCGTCCATTGGCTCATGTTCTTCATCGTTATTGGGAGCTAATGTGTCAGTCGCTCTTTTCTTCAGACAATTTGTTGTTGCAAAACTATCAACGAGGCTATAGTTTTCAGCAAATATATTAGCAGCTGTGTAAAACTATGAATAAGTATACAGCATTCATGGACCAGCATCAGTTCTGTTTGGCATCGAGAACACAGTCTTTGTGTCTCGAGCATTGTAGTAAGCCCAGGCTCGGGCACCATCGATCAAATAACATTTTCCTTGTAGGCACGTGATGGCGTTACCTACATGAAACTGGTCATATCCAAACTGACGAGCGAAGCGGCTTGGCAGATATGGTTTAAGGAAGCATTCCTCTTCAAATCTGTATACTAGATGTGATGGTCTAATTGTCTTCATCCATTCAAAAGATGTTCGACCTATTGGTTGCCTTCCAAGGTCAATCAGATTTGCTGCCATATGCTCATAACCAGTTGGAGGAGGAGTGCAAAGAAAATTCTATCCTTTGTCGAGGTTCAGAGTTCGTCTGCAGTCTCTTAGACTAGTGTATATCCACCTGCTCTGTGAGAATCTGCGTAGAAAATTGCCACCAACTGCTCCCATGGAAGGGTTCATCAATGATGGATGATGCAAGAGTAACCATCCGAATAAGTATGTTTAAGGTAACTCCAGTCTAGGGAAGTTCACCTTATCACCCTTGCACTTAATCATAAGATCAACATACAGACGAAGACCCGCATTTATACTACAGGTCATCGCTGAAAGTAAGTCCATCCGGTAGCCGAAGACTAATCGGACAGAAGCAAAAAGAATACCGCGATGGAAGCGGTCTACAGCACTTGCTCCAGGCACAACGAATCGACGTAGCCAGTACGTCAAGAATCCTGCCAGCTGGACTTGTTTGACATGGACCTATAGCCCATTCTTATGAAGCTCTCCACAAATTCTCCAGCCTTAAGAGGAGGATATTGATGTTCATCCTCAACTCTGATATCCATCCTCTTATTTTCCTCCATCAGCTTTAGCACTTCACTGTTACTGAGGGGATGGAAGAAATCAGGGTTGCAGGAGTCATGATCTTTTGTTTTTTTTCTCAATAATGTGGTTGAAAAAAAGATAAATCAACTATTTGGATGAATAGCATGTGCCAGAAGAGCCAGTTTGGTAATACAAAGAGCATATGTTATAATGGCATAAAAGCTCATCAAAGACTTCCACCATCTTTGAATTCTCTCGACGAAGTCTATCTAACTCGTCGTTGGTTGGGACGTACTCCTCGTAAGACAAATCATCCATTGGTAAATATGAGATATACTTCATCTCATGTAGAGCCAAGCCCATCTCTCCAAGGGACGTCATAAACGTCCCTGTCCTGTAGTTGTACCTCTCTGCCAGAGCTAAAAACAGATAAGGATTTGGAAAGAAGCCGTATACAGTAGCGTGTACCGTATTATACAGCTCAATTTCTCTGAGCCTATCTTCAAACTGGACCAGTATCCAGTTAGCTATGCAGCTCCATCTTTTGATGTCTGGGTTTACCAGACCTGTCAACCGGATGTCTTGATCCGGATATTTACCCTCTGCTTTGGCATACTCGTTGGCAAAATTCGATGTCCTTACCGGTAGCAGCAAAGACGAGTTCTCAGGAGGAATGCAACCTGGCTTCAACCCCCTCAATAAAGTGCTGTATCATTCGGAAGAACTGTAGAACATGTCCCTGTTGTTCGGACCTTTCTTAACACAGATGTTTTCGGTCTGTGCCTATTGCAAGGGAGTAATGTCCCATTCCATCCTCCTAGGATGGCTCGCATGAGCATATCTTGCCAGAGGAAGGCATCTCGCTAGGTCTGGTAACTTGATCAATTTCTCCTTCCATTGAAAAGTTCTCGATTCAACTCTAGGTCTTGGTTGAGAACTTTTATCAATAGCGTCTCCGAAGAGGAACATAGGCTTCCTATGAGTGACAGCGTCAACTGATTGCAAAGGTTGTCCATTTATTAGACTTAGTAAAGTCTCGTTATTCTGTGCTATCAAAATAGTCTGACGAGAAGATGGAAGGACATACTGGGGAAAGTGCACATGAGATAAGTCTTCTTTGAAATTTGGCTCAGCTAAAGTTCTAACAAATGTTTCATATTCAGGATCTTCTCTGGTGTCAACTGCGTCAAATAGAAAATCACAATTCAGTACAAATCAAAGTCAGAAATTTTGTCATCAAATTGTACAAACATCAGATTGCGCAACCATCAGATTGCGCAACCATCAGTTTGTGCCAGCATCAGATTGTGCTGGCAATCTTGCGCAAATTAGCAGATTGTGCTGACTTTTGCCAGCGTAGTTCAACCGATTGCGCAAGAAGATATTCTTCATAAAAATGAAGAATAACTAGTTCGTGCAACCAAAACCCTAAAAAGGGGTGGCGCAGTATGATCGCATCTCTAAAAAGAGATGGATTTTGATGATCAGTGAAGTCAAAAATCCCTAAATAGGGGTTTTGATTGAGTTGCCTACCGCACAAAGCAGGGTGCGCAGTCTCGTGACAGAAAGGACGAGGCGCAACCCTAGCCGAAGAATCGGCGGGGGCCTTGCCCTTGTCGGCGGCAGAGGATCGTTTTGGGGCCATGAGATCGACGGAGAAGAAGGCTGAAGTCGAGATGAGCTGAGAAATTTTTCTCTCTCAAACACAAGAAAGCAAAGTAAAGAATAAGTCGAAGGATCGAGAAAACTATTTATAGTTTTTCAAAAAATAAACGGCCGCCTCAGATTGTGCCGAAGAAGCAGGAGTTAATTTATCCGATTGCGCAGACAGCTCGATATATGCGCAACTTGATTTAAATTTCAAAATTCAAAGTATTTCGAAATTTTGAATAAATTCAACTTTCGAAAACTTTGAAGGAGATCTTGTAGGTCCTAAAAAATCAAGTTGCACCCATCAACAAAGCCATAAAATTAAGAAATATAACTTTCAAATGAACTGCACAGACATCAGATTGCACATCATTCAGATTACGCACACTAGACTGCACACACATTCAACTGCGCAAGCTGACGTGGCCATATCATCATTATCTGACACAATCAAATCTTCTGACAGTTGACAGCACAAAGAACGAGAAGACTATTCGTTTATTGTGCCGCATAGCGCTCGAGGACAGCTGTACATGCAGCACAATCTGATTATTGCGCAATCCATTCTAGTGCAATCCATCATGGTGCAATCCAAAGTCAGCGCAATTCATGTGGCGCACTTCATCATGACAACTGACAAAAGTACACATGGCATTCATGCCATTAATTGCTCGTTACGTGGCAACCGTCTGCACACGATTATGCACATTTTAATCAAATGATGCCATGTGTCCAAGACAGTTGGCCCACGACTAGACAACTGCCTGCGCAGTCTGATGCTGCGCAATCCAGTTTCTGTGCAATCCAACTTGTACTATTCAGAATAACTAAAAGTTAGTTATTTTCAAAACTCTATAAATAGAGTTTCAAGTCTTCATTCAAGGGGATCAGACATAAAGTTCAGAAATATCAGAGAGTTCAGGAGTTCTTGCCCAAGTGCTGCTGCATTCTTCCGAGGCTTTTGCCTTCAACTTCAGAGGCTACCGTCTTCAAAGTTTACATCGTCCAAGGGATAAAGCAATCGTCTTCTAGATTGGATTCCTACAGTTGTACTTTTCCAAAATTCTTGTAATCTTTACAAAGTTTGTATCAATAAAGTTTATACTTTTGTTTTTGCAAACACCGGTAACCAAGTTATAACCCGTAAACCAAACAAGGACCAGGGTTGTAACCCTTCACCTGAACAGAACTTAGCCTCTAACCAATTATCGATAAAGTAAAGCATAAACAATCATGTCTAGAGATAGCTATGTACTTGGTCTAGACAAGACTAGACAAGATGGGACTCCATTCAATCATTCACGGCCAAGCAAGAGTACGGCTTGATAGTTAACTAGCTAGGGTTATCACAAGCCTAGTTACTAGCAAGATGCAATGAGATATTCCTACGGCCACAAGCCCTGCAGACCATCTAGGTTATCCAGGCGCAAGGTTCATGTTAAGAGTTATCTTGACTTGTTACGTGACTTGGATGCAACACATGACAATGTGTATAGTAATCATTTTATTTAGTGCCCCACATAATAGTGAGCTGAAAATGTGCCCTACTCGTCGGCAGGCTACAAGTCCATCAGGAAGACGCCCAGATAACGGGATTGCTTGTAGCCGAAATATCTCTCTATATGAACTACTTGGTCAATCTAGTCATTAACCTAGTCTGATTCAGTATGAATCCCTGACCGTGGTAACCAGGGATACAAGTCCTAAACATGATGCGAGACAAGACTGGTAGCTTAGACAAGCACAATCAATACAATCACCCACGGTGTCAAGAAGAGAGTTTACTAGTATGTCAATTTAGCCATTGCAACAGCATTCAAGATTACATGTTAGACTTACTTATCAAGAATACTTGTGAAGAGTGCGCCACGATGGGCCACTGTCAAGAGTGCGTCACGACGGACCACCATTCAAGAATTATCATGTCAAGGTTGCTTGTCAAGAGTGCACCACGACGGATCACTATTTAAGAGTTATCATGTCAAGTTACTTATTAAGAGTGCGGCTTAACAGGACATTATCTTGTCATGCTACTTGTTACTTATTAAGAGTGCACCTTAAGAGGCCACTATCAAGATTGGGAGAAACATGCATAAAAATAGCTAGTAATATATTCTTGAAGCCAAGGAAAAGATCTACAACTTTTATGTTGGAAGTTGGGAGAGATTCTGACAACAAATTAGCCAAATATGACAAGAAAACAGCCAAAATAGACATTATGCGGCCAAGGGTGGATGGGGTCTCACGCGGCAGTAGATGGGTACCCATCTATGCGGCAGGGTAGATGGGTGCCCATCTATGCGGTAGGGTGGATGAGTTCTATGCGTCAAGTGGATGGGGTCTCATGCGGCAGTAGATGGGTACCCATCTATGCGGCATGGTAGATGGGTGCCCATCTATGCGGCAGGGTGGATGAGTTCCATGCGGCAAGTGGATGGGGTCCCATGCGGTAGTAGATGCGTACCCATCTATGCGGCAAGGTAGATGGGTTCCCATCTATACGACAGGGTGGATGAGTTCCATGCGACAAGTGGATGGGGTCTCACGCGGCAGTACATGGGTACCCATCTATGCGGCAGGGTAGATGGATGCCCATCTATGCGGCAGGGTGGATGAGTTCCATGCGGCAAGTGGATGGGGTCTCATACGGCAGTAGATGGGAACCCATCTATGCGGCAGGGTAGATGGGTGCCCATCTATGCGGCAGGGTGGATGAGTTCCATGCAGCAAGTGGATGGGGTCTCATGCGGCAGTAGATGGGTACCCATCTATGCGGTAGGGTAGATGGGTGCCCATCTATGCGACAGGGTGGATGAGTTCCATGCTCTCCGAAAATCTGAGAAGAATGGCCATGGAACCCATAGCTTCCAAGCTCCATAAAACCTTCAATATAAGTCTAAATTTAGACTTCCATAGGTTAAAATGGGGTAGAATGAGCTTTTCTACAACATAGAACAATCAAAACTTAAAAATAATAAAGTTTGATAGATCAAAACCCAAAAAATTTGAAAAATGCAAGAAGCATAGATCTATAAGAAATAAACCATGGAAATTGAAAATGCTAAGTACTAAAGTGTCTTAGAATCTCGTGAGAAAGACAATAGAACAATAAAAATAGAGTTCCTCCATGAAGCAAGTTGCACTTGCCTAAGCCTCTCTTGGTAGGTGGAGAAGTTAAGAGGAAGAAGATGAAGAAATAAATGAAGAAGGAGAAGTAAATGAGGAGAGAGAGGGGTTTATAAATGGGAATGGTGGTAGGTAGGGGCTAACATGTTGAACCATAGAATAAACCAAGCCAACCCAAAATAAACCAAGTTAAACCATGACATGCCATGATGAATCTAAACAAGATTAAACCAAGAATTAGCTAGCAAGACAAGACAAGTAAAAATATTAGACAGGATCCCGTATACGTATACTGGAAATACGTATACGAAAAATAGAGGTAACAATATTCCAAGCTGTCAAACTAGCAGAAGACAGGGTTGTGGCAGCTGAGGTGGCTTTTGAACGGGACCCTTCTCAACGCTCATGCCTTCAAGAGGCGCAGGCCTATCTCAAACAGCTTATTCAGATTGAAGAAGCCTACTGGAAACAAAAGGCCAAGCTTAAGTGGGATTTGTAAGGGGACAAGAATTCTGAGTACTTTCACTCCTCTGTTACCAACAAACGACGTCGACTTCATATCCACCAAATCATGGGTGAGGATGGTTCTTCCGCAACTGATCTTGCAGGCATTCAAAAAATTGCTAACAAGCACTATGCGAGGTTATTCTTACCAGAGCCAGTGAATGAGGATGAAGACTTCATGTCAGTGCTTCCTCGGGTCCTCAATGACGAGGAAAGTAATACTCTTACAGAAAAACCTTCCATGGAGGAGATCCTTGCTACTATCAAATCGATTGATCGTCATAGCGCCCCAGGGCCGGATGGATTTACAGGCATTTTCTTCATCAAATATTAGCATGTCATTAAGGAAGACATCATGTAAAACCTCTAAATTTCTACTATTTTTTTATTTAAATTTTGGCTACTGATTTAAAATTTTGTATTATACGACGCGTAGTCATATTTTACGTCGTGTACGGAATTTTATTTTTTGTTTTGCTCGACGAGTGCGAATATGTGCGAGCATACATATTTTAGACAAACATTTTTTCTTTTTTTATGTTTTCAAAATAATATATGTAATAATTATTTCTAGCTATCATTTTCAAGTTTATGAATTTAATTATGAAAGGCCTTTCATTTATACAGCTATAATAATAAATATTTTTTTCTATAAAATGGTACATTAGAAAAGTATATTTATGTAAATATCATTTGGACATACATATATAATTAGTAAATATTTATTGATTTTAATTGTAAATAATAATGTATTTTCAAAATTATTATATTAGTATTTTTGGAAAATATATTTCGGAATTTTTATGGCGATTTAAATCTTGATTTGAATTTATGGATTTATTTAAATAGTTAAATATTTGAAATTTGATTCATCCCATTTGATTTTTAAACTAAAATTTAATTTGTTTTAAATTGAATATGTGTTTGGATTTGGATTTGATTGCTTTTAAATTAAACTACGAATTATCTATTTTTGGGTTTAAACAAATCCTAAACTTTATCTAATTGGGAATTCCCACATCCTATAAATAGGTAGGTACTCCTCCAATACATTATTCCTCCACAAATTTCCACAATCCAACTGTGCACCGTGTCTGTGACCGTGTCCGTGTCCCATCCACTATGTGTTTCATTGTACAAATACATTACTCCACCCCGGGTCCGACAGATCCGAACCTCCGTCCCCGTCGTATCGGACACACCCGACACGACTCATCCAAACCCTAGCCCTAATCCTAAACCTAAACCAAGCTCTGTCCCGGCCACACCCGTCGGCGACGTATCAGCCCAAACACCATCAGACCCATCTCAGCCACCACCCGACCAACGTCCCTTATCACCACCGCCATCCCTTGTCTTTGCAGCCATCTCGACTCCATCCTGGCGGTCGCCCGTACCCAGCACAGCCCCGGCCACCCGCACCGTGACCGTCACCACGACCAGCCCACAACCACCAGCAAAAACTGAAAACCCAAATCAAGGAAGAAAATACACCCACATACCTCGCCATCGACCACCATGATCGTCTACCGAGCGGAGCACTGCCGATCTCTCCCAGGTCGAGCGCGCCACCGCACTCTGCCGCAGATCCGACGTTGAGCCCTCCGCTGCGACCGGCAAACGCCGCGAGCGCCAACCGAGCTTTTTCCCTCTACCAACCGTCTCCCGACCCCGACATGGCGAGCACCGTCATTGCTACCACGACCAAAACCCCTTGATCCGCCGCGTCCGCCTCCTCCGTGCGGCGCCCGACGAACCCGACCACCGGCGCTTCTCCTCCGCCCGGTCTCCCGCCCGATGATCCATCGCCGCCCCCACCGTCTGAAACCCTCCCTCGAGTCTACCGCTCCACGGAGCGCGCGCATCCACGTCGCCCATCGATGCCGGCTAGCCCAACCCCCGAAACTCTCTTCCGCAGCTCCGTCCCGCTCGAAACCCCCGCGCCGTCGCTCCTTCCTCCGGGCCAGCGACGGACGGACCACCGGTCCCAGTTTCCCTCTTCCTCCGCTCTTCCTTCCCTCCTTCGCGCGCAACCTAGCTGACCCCCTCCGATCGATCCTGGCTGAGACTCTCTCTCTCACCGACTCTCTCGATCTTTTCCCTCTCTCTCTCTACTCTCTCTCTTCCGCTACCACTACTTCTTTTCTCTCTCCCTCTGTGTAAAACTTTGGGAAAGGTTGAGAGCAACAGCTCTCAACAAATAAACTTTACTTTTATAACCTTACTTCTTATCATTATTATTATTATTATTATCATTATTATTATTATTACTATCATTATTATTATTATTATTATTATTATTATTATTATTATTATTATTATTATTATTATTATTATTATTATTGTTGTTGTTGTTATTGTTATTAGTGTTATTAATAAGATTATTATTACTGTTAGTATCTATTATTATTATCAAAACTATTATCATTATTATTATTAATATTGTTGTTGTTTTCTTAATTGGGTTGTTTCTTTACCAAGATTTTTGTTATACAATATGTAATATTTGATAAATAATTTAAAATATTATTGCTATACCTTTGTTATTGTACTATTAGTACCAATTATTATTTTTATTACTTTATTAGCCAAAATAGATAAATTCATAAAAACTATTTATATTATTGGTAACAACAATATTATAGACTAAGATATTATTGTAAATGTTCTATTTATTTAAAATAAATTATTTGACAAAATTATAGTTTTACAAATACGGATTTTAGCATTATAAATAATTTTCTATAATTTTCTATATATTTTATTATCCATTCTTCTTTGATTTTCTTCTTTCCATGACCAATCCCGTTATTCCTATTCATCCGCCAAATTCGAGACTACCTTATGTCCACCCTAACTAAATTGACCGTTCTGGACCCGATGCAACGGTCTGTACCACCAACAGAGGCCCCTTGTGTAGTTGTTACACCAAAGTCGCAGTTCATGCCACCATGATTATCGCAGCACACCAGGCGTCCTACCAGGCAAGACACCTTATCTTTACTGTTTAAATTTCATGCTCAATATCATGCATATCGTGTTTATTTTTAAGTTGTTTCTTTCTAAATTATATGTAGATGCAAATTACTATATTTATACAATTGGCTTAGAGTTAAGGGACTACCGTCAAATTTAGTGTGTCTTATTGACTTGTCACGATGGTACACGAGTTGTGTGTGAGAGTTGTGAGTATCATATAGAGGTCACTTACGTGTGGGCTTATCCCCCGTGGGCATGCGTAGGAATAACTGTCAATAGATGCATGATTAGAAGACTTGAAAGTTATCTATATTAAAACAGTGTGGTAGAAATGACACGTGTTTGTGTGTCATGGTTACGACACACGTATAGTATCATTGGGGGGGAGGGAACAGCTACTAGCGTAGGGGCTACTTTTTACACATTTGGAAGATAGTGTCTCGGATGAGCGCTACGTGTTACCCGGCCGATAGTGTCTCGGATGAGCGCTACTTGTTGGCCACTCTTTATTACATGCTTGAGACAGCCCCTGCGTAGAACGTTGTCCTCTAAATTATAATCCACATAGAATGGTTAGGAACCTTTACCCATGCATACTTTACTGTTGAGCTTTATTATTCAGTTTATTGGCATGATATTATGTGTCTTGTTACGTCCCTCTGAGGACCTGGTGATCTCTCCAGGTGTGTGTTTCGTGATTTCTTGCAGGTGCTCTAGCTAAGTCCATTCCTTCCTTCGTGATGACTGCTTTTGGACTTGTCATTGCTTCACTCGACCAATCACTTTCTTTGTATATTTCTTCTCTATTTAAATTAGTTGGTAGTGGACTTTGTCTCCGCCCAACGATTGTATCATAAATATTCAAGTTGATTTCTATATTATTATTCCTTTCATTGTGGATGAGATTTAGTTGTCTTGGATTACTGCATTTACAGCTTAGGTATATATATGAGGTCCATGTATTTCGTATGTATACAACTGGCATGTCTACGTACTTGGTCCTACGTTTTTTGGGACTGGGCGTTACATGTTTTTGTGGTGGCCCATGCAGGTCAAGTTTGCCGTTTCGGTTACATGATTGTACCGAACGGGCCTGCAATATAGGATTAGAGTCTAGAATCTCATCCACCTACTTGATATCCTTTCTTGACTTCAAATTTCGAACTCTCGTTCGACCTCCTTGAACTACATCTTGCTTGACTCCTTCTACCGTAAATTTCTTAGTTTCGTCTCTAGTAAGATGACTACACTAGTATATGCCCATAGGTTAAACACATGGCTAGATAGATTGCATTGACAATTAATATCCATTGAGATCATATTTGAGTATAAAGACATTTATTTTTCCTAGAGATATGATCATACGGATTAGTTAATTCCAAGTTGGGTAGTAGCATATTACCGCCATCAAAGGATAGTTGAAATTTTACTTTAAATTTACAAGGTGGTATACACAAGAGGATAGCTAGATCGAGAAAGCAAATTTTTTTATGAATTTTGAAATTTTGAAATAGTTATGATTTAAGTTTTTATATTGTGACACTTGATTTACGGTTAACTTAAGTTTCGATTGTAATATGATAGAGTTTATCTCGAGATTATTTAAAGAGTTTAAATTATGATTTTCTAGACGACTAGAGAGATGAAAGTTTAGAAGGGAGAGAACTTGAGGTTTTAAATTGCGCGTACGATTTATAAAGTTTATTAAATTTTAAAGAGATGATGGAAAATTTTTGTTTAAAATTTTTGGAAGATATCGACTTTGAAGGAAAAATTCAAATTTCAAATTTTGTCCTCTGATCTATGATTTATAGAGTTATTTAAATTTCGAGTTTAAAGCCTTGATTATGGATATTTAAATCTTAGTTAAAAAAAATATGTTCATTTTGCGATATACAAGGACTATTTCGAGATTGATTAGAGATTTAAATTAAACTTGACAGTCTAAGATAATTGGTAATTGTGGCGGAGTATCATGAAAATTTTATTGAGAAATTTCGAGGAACTTGAAATTTAGATTAGATCATATTGGTAGAGGACCAAGAAGCAAGGAAGGTCACCCTAGTGAGATAGAAGTATTGTACATTAGATTGCCATGCCACCTATGATTATGATATTGCATATACACAAGTATAGTTAGTCATCGACCAAACCGATGAACATATCTTTTGACTTACTCGACCTTTCCTCAATTCTAGATCTTTTGTCATGACCATCTAATTATTTGAAACTTGAAAAATGATTAGATTGTTCCTTAATTATACTCCATCTAAGTGGCTATCATATCTTTAGAAACTGTACTTCTAACTTATTTTACCTTGATTTACTCGAATAGGAATTATCATTATTTCATGCCTTAGCTTTGTCATTTATTTTTGTGCATTGATCATTATCTCATGAACTCCCACTTTCTATTTTAAATTCTTTTGTGTCATTTACCGTGACATAGATATTTGGAGCACAACACTAGACTTTTCCTTCCCACAAATATCATATGCAAGACCTACACGAGCCCACCTTCATGTAGGTATATCACGTGCCACTAAAACACGTCTCCTTATACTATAATTTTATGTTGCGACTTTCGAGTCAAAAAGACTGGACTCTAATCCCTACCGTGAAACCAATATACTTTAATCTATAGATGAGACTCGACCTCGACTCCATCCTATCGACCCGATATATGATTTTGTTCTACTTAATTCCTTACATGCTTAACCTTGCATTCTATCTTGATTGCTTGACCTATCTTTCCATGGCACCATTAGCTTAATTCTTGTAAGTTGGGTAGAATATCTCACTACCTAACAAACCCTTTTTCCTAGTGAACCATATTAATAAGTTCATTTGAACTATAACACTTAGAGGACCCTAACTTATCTAGTCAACCAAGCCGACCGTATAGGCCCAAACTTTGGGCAAGACTTGATTTTAAAGAACCTTAGACTATTTAATTTCCTTTTTCATGGTCCCTTACTTATACTTTGACTATTTTAATGCTAACTTAGCATAAATTTTGTAAGCTTATTTCTTATCAAGCTTGATCATGACGTATTTTATTGGGTCGCTCCCAATAACATACTGTCTATTCAGAACCGGTGCATGATGGTCTGATCAACCTATTGCACTTCAGTTCGCTTTTCATATATTATTCTATGCGTATGGAGACATAGTCAACTTGCCCCTAGAGTCTCATCCACGACTGCCTCGACAATTCTACTTAAACTTTTCCATCGTCGTTGAACCACATATTGGTATACAAAACATATTCCTTGATCTCTTGTTGGCTTCGTCTTTCACCTATTCTAGACAATGCGTGTACTTGACAGATAGGCCAAATACTCTCCTATGACTATGATATTTATATACATAGAGACCGTTAGCCACTGACCTATCAATGCGACTTATCCCTATCTTGAGTTCCTCGTCATTTTTTTTCGACCCTAGACAACTTTCGCTACCTTCTCGGAACTCGAGAATGATTCAACTCTAAACCTAGGCGACTATATTCTCTAAATTGCTTGCCCTTAATCTAGTCGATTCCTTCTCTCTTTATTCATGTCTTATCATGATTTAATTTAACCCTTAATTCTTCCTTATTTCATTGTGTTAACTAGCAACCCCTTTCAAAAACCATATCATTGAGTTGTTTTCATTATAACTGGACTCTCTAATTGCCGATAAGTTTTGATCATCATTTCATCGTATTGTCTCGAGTTTCGGTATTGATGAACTCCATCTACCTCCCGACTCTACCTATATTTTCCTAAATTTCGAGGACGAAATTCTTTTAAGTTGGGTAGGATGTAAAACCCCTAAATTTTTACTATTTTTTTATTTAAATTTTGGCTACTGATTTAAAATTTTGTATTATACGACGCGTAGTCGTATTTTACGTCGTGCACGGAATTTTATTTTTCGTTTTGCTCGACGAGTGCGAATATGTGCGAGCATACATATTTTAGAAAAATATTTTTTCTATTTTTATGGTTTCAAAATAATATATGTAATAATTATTTCTAGCTATCATTTTCAAGTTTATGAATTTAATTATGAAAGGCCTTTCATTTATACAGCTATAATAATAAATATTTTTTTCTATAAAATGGTATATTAGAATAGTATATTTATGTAAATATCATTTGGACATACATATATAATTAGTAAATATTTATTGAGTTTAATTGTAAATAATAATGTATTTTCGAAATTATTATATTAGTTTTTTTGGAAAATATTTTTCGGAATTTTTATGGCAATTTAAATCTTGATTTGAATTTATGGATTTATTTAAATAGTTAAATATTTGAAATTTGATTCATCCCATTTGATATTTAAACTAAAATTTAATTTGTTTTAAATTGAATATGTGTTTGGATTTGGATTTGATTGCTTTTAAATTAAACTACGAATTATCAATTTTTGGGTTTAAACAAATCCTAAACTTTATCTAATTGGGAATTCTCACATCCTATAAATAGGCAGGTACTCCTCCAATACATTATTCCTCCACAAATTTCCATAATCCAACTGTGCACCGTGTCTGTGACCGTATCCGTGTCCCATCAACTATGTGTTTCATTGTACAAATACATTACTCCACCCCGGGTCCGACAGATCCGAACCTCCATCCCCGTCGTATCGGACACACCCGACACGACTCATCCAAACCCTAGCCCTAATCCTAAACCTAAACCAAGCTCTGTCCCGGCCACACCCGTCGGCGACGTATCAGCCCAAACACCATCAGACCCATCTCAGCCACCACCCGACCAACGTCCCTTGTCACCACCGCCATCCCTTGCCTCTGCAGCCATCTCGACTCCATCCTGGCGGTCGCCCGCACCCAGCACAGCCCCGGCCACCCTCACCATGACCGTCACCACGACCAGCCCACAAACACCAGCAAAAACCCAAAACCCAAATCAAGGAAGAAAATACACCCACATACCTCGCCATCGACCACCATGATCGTCTAACCGAGCGGAGCGCTGCCGATCTCGCCCAGGTCGAGCGCGCCACCGCACTCTGCCGCAGATCCGACGTTGAGCCCTCCGCTGCGACCGACAAACGCCGCGAGCGCCAACCGAGCTTTTTCCCTCTACCAACCGTCTCCCGACCCCGACACGACGAGCACCGCCGTCGCCACCACGACCAAAACCCCTTGATCTGCCGCGTCCGCCTCCTCCGCCCGATCTCCCAGTCCGACGAACCCGACCACCGGCGCTTCTTCCTCCGCCCGGTCTCCCGTCCGACGATCCATCGTCGCCCCCACTGTCTGAAACCCTCCCTCGAGTCCGCCGCTTCACGGAGCGCGCGTATCCGCCGCCCGTCGACGCCGGCGAGCCCAGCCCCCGAAACTCTCTCCCGCAGCTCGTCCCGCTCGAAACTCCCGCGCCGCCGCTCCTTCCTCCGGGCCAGCGACGAACGGACCACCGGTCCCAGTTCCCCTCTTCCCCCGCTCTTCCTTCCCTCCTCCGCGTGCAGCCTGGCTGACCCCCTCCGATCGATCCCGGCTGAGACTCTCTCTCTCTCACCGACTCTCTCGATCTTTCCCCTCTCTCTCTACTCTCTCTCTCCCACTACCACTACTTCTTTCCTCTCTTGTAAAACTTTGGGAAAGGTTGAGAGCAACAGCTCTCAACTAATAAACTTTACTTTTATAACCTTACTTCTTATCATTATTATTATTATTATTATTATCATTATTATTATTATTACTATCATTATCATTATCATTATTATTATTATTATTATTATATTATTATTATTATTATTATTATTATTATTATTATTATGACTATCATTATCATTATTATTATTATTATTATTTTTTTTATTAGTGTTATTATTAAGATTATTATTACTGTTAGTATCTATTATTATTATCAAAATTATTATCATTATTATTATTATTAATATTGTTGTTGTTTTCTTAGTTGGGTTGTTTCTTTACCAAGATTTTTGTTATACAATATGTAATATTTGATAAATAATTTAAAATATTATTGCTATACCTTTGTTATTGTACTATTAGTACCAATTATTATTTTTATTACTTTACTAGCCAAAATAGATAAATTCATAAAAACTATTTATATTATTGGTAACAACAATATTATAGACTAAGATATTGTTGTAAATGTTCTATTTATTTAAAGTAAATTATTTGACAAAATTATAGTTTTACAAATACGGATTTTAGCATTATAAATATTTTTCTATAATTTTCTATATATTTTATTATCCATTCTTCTTTGATTTTCTTCTTTCCATGACCAATCCCGTTATTCCTATTCATCCGCCAAATTCGAGACTACCTTATGTCCACCCTAACTAAATTGACCGTTCTGGACGTCGATGCACCGGTCTGTACCACCAACAGAGGCCCCTTGTGTAGTTGTTATACCAAAGTCGCAGTTCATGCCACCATGATTATCGCAGCACACCAGGCGTCCTACCAGGCAAGACACATTACCTTTACTGTTTAAATTTCCTGCTCAATATCATGCATGTCGTGTTTATTTTTAAGTTGTTTCTTTCTAAATTATATATAGATGTAAATTACTATATTTATACAATTGGCTTAGAGTTAAGGGACTACCGTCAAATTTAGTGTGTCTCATTGACTTGTCACGATGGTACACGAGTTGTGTATGAGAGTTGTGAGTATCATATAGAGGTCACTTGCGTGTGGGCTGATCCTCCGTGGGCATACGTAGGAATAACTGTCAATAGATGCATGATTAGAAGACTTGACAGTTATCTATATTAAAATAGTGTGTTGGAAACTGACACGTGTTTGTGTGTCATGGTTACGACACACGTATATTATCATTGGGGGGTAGGGGACAGCTACTAGCTGTAGGGGCTACTTTTTACACATTTGGGAGATAGTGTCTCGGATGAGCGCTACGTGTTACCCAGCCGATAGTGTCTCGGATGAGCGCTACTTGTTGGCCACTCTTTATTACATGCTTGAGACAGCCCCTGCGTAGAACGTGTCCTCTAAATTACAATCCACATAGAATGGTTAGGAACCTTTACCCATGCATACTTTTCTGTTGAGTTTTATTATTCAGTTTATTGGCATGATATTATGTGTCTTGTTACGTCCCTCTGAGGACCTGGTGATCTCTCCAGGTGTGTGTTTCGTGATTTCTTGCAGGTGCTCTAGCTAAGGCCATTCCTTTCCTTCGTGATGACTGGTTTTGGACTTGTCATTGCTTCGCTCGACCAATCACTTTTTTTGTATATTTTTTCTCTATTTAAATTAGATGGTAGTGGACTTTGTCTCCGCCCAACGATTTTATCATAATATTCAAGTGATTTATTATTATTCCTTTCATTGTGGATGAGATTTAGTTGTCTTGGATTACTACATTTACAGCTTATGTATATATATGAGGTCCATGTATTTCGTATGTATACAGCTGGCATGTCTACGTACTTGGTCCTACGTATTTTGGGACTGGGGCGTTACATATCATGGCCGCTGTCCACATGTTCTTCGATGGCTTCTCTCTTCCGAAAGTCATTACCAGTACTATACTCATCCTAATTCCTAAGAACAGAAACCCAACATCCATTACTGATTACCGCCCAATTAGCCTATGCAATTTTGCTAACAAAATCTTCTTCAAACTCTTGGCAAACAGGCTTTCTCCAATGATGACAAAGATTATATCCCCCGAATAAAGTGGTTTTATCAAGGGAATAAAGATAGTGGACAACATTATACTTGCTCAAGAGATGTTCAGTATGCTAGGACATGATAACTGGGGTCGTAATGCAGCTATCAAACTCGATATGAGCAAGGTGTATGACCGTGTCAGCTGGAGATTTCTACTAGCTACCCTTCGAAAACTAGGTTTCAATGGGACTTGGATCAATATGATCCTTCATCTGGTGAATAATGTGTGGTTCTCTACAATGATCAATGCCAGTATGTCTGGATATTTTTAGGCTTTCAGGAGGCTACGACAAGGTGATCCTTTATCGCCATTGCTCTTTATGATAGCTACAGAGGCATTAAGCAGGAATTTACAGAGGCTTGCTTCCCAACCAGGCTTCACTCTGTATTACTCCCCTAAATGGTTGCCCCAGAGTCACTCATCTGGCGTATGCAAATGATATCATTATCTTCTTCGACGGAGATAAGCGCTCAATCCAGCTCCTAATGATGGTTTTACAGAGGTATGAGAGGGCTTCGGGACAACTTGTCAACTCTTCCAAATCTGCCATTTGTGTACCAGAAGGTTTTCCAGAAGATAGGGGAAATTTCTTGAGTACATTGACTAGGTACCAGATCACAAATCCTCCTATCAACTACCTTGGATGTCCTCTAATGACAGGAAGAAGAAATGCAGCTATGTTCGAAGAGCTCAAAGATAAAGTGCGCAGTAAAATAGAGGGGTGCCACTGTCACGCCCCGATCCGGGAAATCGCTCATCATCGCTAGATTTTACCCGAATCATCGTCCTCGCTGGGGCGTGATGCCGTACGAGCCTAGAGTTGCGCTCGTACAAGGCAAGATAACGGTTCACATAGTGATTATCTTAAATTTGTAACATAAGCAGCAGAAGGAAACAAGGAATAACACAAGAATCTCTTTTATTCATAATGAACTGAAGGTTACAAAGGCTCTGAATAGCCCAACATATTATGCCAATTGGCTACAACGCTCATGATCTCTCTAGCTCACAAAGGATTACATTGTTCCATACATTATGCCTCTTTATAGCCACCAAGTAGTCTTTGGCCGAACATCTCCATGTCGCAAGTCCGAATGCCTATGCGGAAGCTCTTCTTGAACGCCAAGGACTCCATGCCTCGGCACGTCCAAGCCAAGCTCCGCCCTGCGCCGATCATAACCTGAGCCTGCACATAAACTAGTAGGGAGATTAGTGCTTTCGTCCTCGCTTCGCACTGATTAAGACCCGCTCGCACCCACACCAAACACTAAATCATTTAGTGGAACATGCATCATTATTGGTGATCTTTCTACTTAGCCTTAGGATCAATTTCATAGCAATACTTAAACATAGCACATTATCATAAATGTGTTCCCATGCCGTGTTCCTGCAGCAGATACAGTTAGCCATAATATAAACATAAACATCGTGTTCGTGCTCATCTCCTGTCCTCTTTGCCTAGCCTGCCATGGTTAGAACTTACATAAGCAATCATACGATTCGTGCAACCGACCAATCATAAACATAAACATATGCATAATGGGTGGCAGGTCCTGCAGCCTGCACCCAACTCTCATCTCAGCCCACCGGCCCTATCTATATGAAGGTCACGGTATTTCGCACCGTAATGGACTTGGCATCTCTTATGTGTAAGCCTACAATCGCTTCGATACGGGTTGCTAGTCCAGTATCTGAAGGATCCCAAACTTACGGATATTATAGCTTATCACAGCACTGGACGGTCGCAATCCGTCCGAATGTTGTGCACCATAAATACCACACATAATTCCCTCCTAGGCTGAACGGTCCCGGCACCCCGGCGTAACCGTTCGAGGGAAGCCGTACCCGTGCACGGGCCATCCGAGTCCATTGACCATGCAATACGCGCCATAGTAAACACACATAACATTCCAACCAAATCCTCCATTGCATAAACATTTCGTACTCCTCGAAACCATCCTCGAACAACTTTCGCATCAAACCACAAGTCCATATCAAATTTGCCACGCCTCGCAAGTTCGATCATCCCCGCTGGATGAATCACCATACCAGCGCTTACGCGAAATGATCGCCCTAATTTGGCATGACACATGTGCGATACTGGAGTTGCACTCGCATAAGACAAGAATGTCAATATAGTGGTTATCTACGAATCAATCCAGACACTTTCGATTTTCATCCGAGTAACATCCGTCCACTCTAAATTTTCCTGAAGCACTCCTACTATTATCATCTCAATTGCCATAACTTAACTTGTATCTTATTATCCCAGAATAATGCTCAACATAATTTTCGTTCATTCGATCAGAGTATCCCCGAGTTATTGCATATCGTCTTTGATACGCCTCAATACCATCGTCGACATGCATAACATGGACATCTTCCTTTCTTATAAGCTCAAACTCGTTGCAATCATTGTTATTCTCCTGAACTCGAATACGAATCAAGTCTTGCACACATCAAGATTCATTCCGTTATAACTACCATAATCGCGACATAATGTTCCAATTCACATATTCATTCTCATATTCCTAACTCGTCACTTCCAAATCGTGCTACCGACTCACCGCACCAACCAAATTTCGTTCGCACTATTTCTTCGTACCTACCCAACACGTTCCGAACAAGCTTTCATACTAACTCAACATAAATTCGACCGGGTCGACCATTTCCTTAACGTAACATTCCTTCGCTATGCTCAGCCTATCGTTCGACTTACACTTAACGAATCCTCATTCGACGAATCATCCATAGGTATGACTTCGCACATAATCATTCAACTCAATTCATCGAAGCATACTTGCATCGACTTCTCTCAAGTTATTTCCCAATCAAGTCTCGGTATTACTCCGTCCGTTGAGGACAAACATAGCGTAACAACATAATCGTCTCGACAAAATCTATCGCAAGTCACCAAACGGCTTAACATAGCTATCGCTAAGTGGTATTCCATATACCACTCAGGATCGAGCCTATCGTTATCGATACAATGTTTTGCTATACTTATCGCATAATTGGTATTGCATATACCACTCAAAATCGAGTCATTACTCGACTTTACACTCCGCATAGGTCCGACATCTATTCTTAATCAACTATCCCGTATGGCGATCTTTCCGATCCCAGCTCTAGCGTTAGCTCAAATTTGACTCGCATTCCATCTAACCGTGTCATGGCGATCATATCGATCACACCCGCAACATTCGCTTATTCAAAGCTCAACGCGACATATGGCCAACATACACGTTCGCATACTCAAACTCGACTTAGCGACCATCTCGACTTGTTATTATCGCATCCACGATCTTCTAAACTCTCTCGTTGCAACTCGTGCAACAACTCATTCTCGATACTTAAGGTCTTTACTCAATCCGTGCAACATATTGCTATCCATCCGCATAGCCATACAACATGCATCATACCATATCGACTCGTTGTACTGATGCAATAAACGATTCACGGCTTGCTGCACTCCGTGCAACCAACGACACATAACCATTCTCGTAGCCACATAACACGCATCGCCTCACATATCGATCCGTTGCACTTCGTGCAACCAACGACACATATCTCCTCGCACTTCGTACGACCAACAACACATATTTCCTTGCACTTCGTGCGACCAACAACACATAACTTCTCGCATCCGTGCGATCAACAATACGTATCTTATTGCACTTCGTGCAACCAACATCACCATATTCGTTGCACTTCGTGCGACCATCATTCCATAACTCGTTGCACTTCGTACAACCTAATATCCTATAACATGTTGCACTTCGTGCAACCAACATTCTCCGACGGCACTCGGAGGTAGCGTGATAGTCACGACATACTTGTGGCAGACGTACGCACTTAATATAGACTTATTGTATGGAACATCCAATGTAGCATCGAGCAGATCCATGAGCCATGCGGTTGCGAAAATAACTTAGAGTCAACTGAATTCGATATCGAAGCATCTGAGGGTCAAAGAGATTACGTACGGTCCAAAGGATGGAACCGCTCTGATACCAACTTGTCATTCCCCATCCGGGAAATCGCTCGTCCTCGCTAGATTTTACCCAAATCATCGTCCTCGCTGGGGCGTGATGCCGCACGAGCCTGGAGTTGCGCTCGTGCAAGGCAAGATAACGGTTCACATAGTGATTATCTCAAATGCGTAACATAAGCAGCGGAAGGAAACAAGGAATAACACAAGAATCTCTTTTATTCATAATGAACTGAATGTTACAAAGGCTCTGAATAGCCCAACATATTATGCCAATTGGCTACAACGCTCATGATCTCTCTAGCTCACAAAGGATTACATTGTTCCATACATTATGCCTCTTTATAGCCACCAAGTAGTCTTCGGCCGAACATCTCCATGTCGCAAGTCTGAACGCCTATGCGGAAGCTCCTCTTAAACGCTAAGGACTCCATGCCTCGGCACGTCCAAGCCAAGCTCCGCTCCGCGCTGATCATAACCTGAGCCTGCACATAAACTAGTGGGGGATTAGTGCTTTCGTCCTCGCTTCGCACTGATCAAGACCCGCTCGTACCCAAACCAAACACTAAATCATTTAGTGGAACATGCATCATTATTGGTGATCTTTCTACTTAGCCTTAGGATCAGTTTCATAGCAATACTTAAACATAGCACATTATCATAAATGTGTCCCATGCCGTGTTCCTGTAGCAGATACAGTTAGCCATAATATGAACGTAAACATAGTGTTCGTGCTCATCTCCGTCCTCTTTGCCTAGCCTGCCATGGTTAGAACTTACATAAGCAATCATACGATTCGTACAACCGACCAATCATAAACGTAAACATATGCATATGTGTGGCAGGCCCTGCGCCTGCACCCAGCTCTCATCTCAGCCCACCGGCCCTATCTATATGAAGGTCACGGTGTTTCGCACCGTAATGGACTTGGCATCTCTTATGTGTAAGCCTACAATCACTTCGATACAGGGTTGCTAGCCCAGTATCCGAAGGATCCCAAACTTACGGATATCATAGCTTATCACATCACTGGACGGTCGCAATCCGTTCGAATGTTGTGCACCATAAATACCACACATAATTCCCTCCTAGGCCGAACGGTCCCGGCGCCTCGGCGTAACCGTTCGAGGGAAGCCGTACCCGTGCACGGGCCATCCGAGTCCATTGACCATGCAATACGTGCCATAGCAAACACACATAACATTCCAACCAAATCCTCCGTTGCATAAACATAGTCTCGATCCATAAATGGTTTCCCGTGCCATAAACAGTTTCCCGTACCATAAATATATTCGCGTCTCATAAACATAATCCACCATTTATATGGGGAGCTCCGTCGGCGTTATGCCCCAACACATCTATATTGATGCACGACGCCCAACGGCTTAGTCATCTCATACTCGTAGTCAACGCGTACCATTCGTAAGTTATTATCATAGCATAATTTCGTATTACTTAGTCTTTTCGTAACATAAGTGCCCGAGGGCACGCTCAGCACCGTAATCAATGTTCTACGCCTAGTGTTCAATGTTCTCGGAGCCGTGCACCTGATGCATATTTCAATATTATCTTTCAATGTTCTACCATCATTGCCCTACCGCGACTCGTACACTTGATGCACGTCGCTTCAATTGTTCGATTGTTTAATGTTCTATCTTAGTGTTCTACACATATTTAGACTCTTATTCATCGAGCCATGCTCGCTTACTCAATAGCAACTTTACGCATACAATGATCTCTTATTAGACATGAAGGAATAGGGAGACAGAGTCAAGAACCCGCCCACCTTAAGCCGATACGCCTTGTCGTTTTGCCGATTGAAGCATCTCGCTTCCATAACTCGATCGCATAGCTAACTCCCGGACTTAGCCATTTCTTTGAACTACTCGGTTGATTTAGCCTATCGGGCCCATGCCACAATCTGTAATCCAGCATAAAGGCATAGCCTGCACACCAGATCAACTAACATCAGCACTTGCTCAAACGGGACTTAACCTTTGCATCGATTCGACTCATAGATTCCAACCAACTCAAGGCTTACCTTTGGCTAACATAACTCTTGCAGTGATTCATATCGATACTTCATCGGGTCAACGCAACTCTTCGAGTCAACGACTCAACATAATGTACCGTGCGGAGCGGGGCATTATAGGCACAGCAAAACACTCTCACCTGGAGGTAAGTTAATTCTCATAAAATCGATTCTATCTTCCATTCCTATCTACTGTCTTACTGCTAGCAACCCTCCTATTAGTGTTCTCACACAAATTGAAGCTATGTTTAGTAAATTTTTATGGGGTTCAAAAGATGGATTCTGAAAACATACATGGATAGGATGGAACCAAATAGCGAGACCACATGAGGAAAGGGGGTCTTGGTATACGGCGACTCAGGAAAGTCTTCGATGCATTTACTGTGAAACTCTGGTGGAAGTTGCGATCACAAGAGTTACTTTAGACGACATTTATTAAGATAAAATACTTTCTTTACATTCACCCGAGCCAGGCAAGAACTAATTCTAAAGCCTCACATATATGGCGTCGATTACTTGTGGAAAGGGACTTAGATGAGAGATTCCAGTTGATAGAAGATGGAGGCGACGGTCCACATTGGCTCCCTGATCATAGATTAATGTCTCTTCGGCTTGGAGATCTATTAGACCCACTCATCCAGTAGATAATAGATTCAAGCACATTTGGAGTACTTGCATCCCTTCCAAATGGTCCGTATTACTGTAGATGATTCTACTTGGTTGTCTCCCAACTGACGATAACATCCAAAGGCCGGGTTTTCATCTAGCATCGTGCTGCCATTGTTGTATGAATCCTAAACCTGAAACTATCTGTCATATTTTTCATGAGGGGGACTTTGGCCAGGAAGGCATGGTCGATATTCCAACAACTACTACATATTCGGGGTCGTGTTTCAGGGATGGATGTACGCTTAGCTCTGTGGTGGAGAAAGAACAATATGCACTACAAAGAAGTCACTGTAGGTGCGATTTGCTGGGTGCTTTGGAAAAATCGTAATAAGTGGAGATATGAACAATATAAATACACTGGTCGACAGATCTGCAAGGAGATTCAAAGACAGATTAGCCAAGCTACGGTGGCATGCTCGCATGGAAGAAAGAAGTCCAGTTAGCTTTTTTGTATATCAGGAATCATATGATTTCTTATATATTTTTGGAAATGGCTCTTCATCAATAAAAGTTAGTTTCTAAATATATATATATATATTATATATATATATATATATATATATATATATATATATATATATATATATATATATATTTTTATATATATATATACATATACATATACATATATGTATATGTATATGTATAAAATATGTATATGTATATATATATATATATATATATATATATATATATATATATATATATATATATATATATATATATATATATACATATACATATACATATATATATATACATATACATATATATACATATATATACATATAAATTTTAAGTGGTCCTACATATATATATATATATATATAGGCTCTCTTAGGGTTTGGCGACGACGATCTTCTACTTTGATCTCTTCCCACCTAGATTCCGGCTTGGCCTCGGTCGGGCCGGCATCTCCTACGGTGCAAGTGGACCATTTGTCCACTGCACATAATGGTCTCGGTGCCGAACCCAACGTTCGCGGTGGTGGTGGCGGGTGCATCTGCAGATCCAACACCACCGATCGCCATTAGAGCTCATTCGTTTTCTAAAGGGATCCCTGTGATTTATTTTTCGGAGGATGAGGAAAGGATTTTGGCTGATCCTTTCAAGTTCGCTCTGATTGGTAAATTTTCACATCAACGTCCATCTATTGATGTGATCCGTAAAGCGTTTGAAGAGTTCAAATTCAATGGCACTATAAAGGTGGGTCTCATTGCTTCTAAGCATGTTCTTATTCGTCCTGCTTTGGAGATTGATTTCTCTATCTTCGATCTCGAGAGGTCTGGTATGTTGTCAAAGCTCCGATGAGGGTTTTCAGATGGACCAAAGATTTTTCAGCATCTAAGGAATCTCCTATTACACCTGTCTGGGTGTATCTTCCAGGTTTACCTATACAGTTCTTTGCTAAAAATTGCTCTCTTCTCCATTGCATTGGGCATAGGTACACCTTTACGGCTTGATAAAGCTACGAAAGATTTGACTCGTCCTAGTATTGTACGTGTGTTTGTTGAAGTGGATGCTAGTAAACACCTTCCTAAAGTGGTTCGCAACAATTTATCGTAAGGACGCACATACACCCAGCATATAGAATATGATCATATTCCTAAATACTGCTCAGTGTGTTTTCACCAAGGTCACACGAAGGATGAATGCAAAGTTCAAAAAGATAAGCAACCTGCTATAGCTTCTTCGAAGAGGGCGGGGCCCTCCATAGATCCTAACAATAAAGGCAATGGTTTATTAATTAATGAGCCAACAACCAATGAGAAGGGGGTTAATATAACTCAGGTGGCTATTTCTCCAAATATAGTCAATTGTGATCAGCCAGTGGAGGACGTGGACAATCATGAAGTTGCAGTGACGGTTGGCGACGGCTGCACTCCACCCAATATTGCAGCTCCACAATTAAATGAAGAAGCTCAGTTAGACAAGTTTGATCGACCTCAATCCATGGATCCTGCTGCCAATACTCGAGAGGAACCGATTGATTCCATTCAAGAGGAGCCACCAAACACCACAATCATACCGGAGACAGAGGAGAATGTGGATCTTAATCAAAAAGGTCTAACAGATACTGCTACGGAGGATGACACCAACTCAGTACAGTCATTACCAGAAGAAGGAAAAATCCGGAAGATATGGGCTGACATTGCAGATGAAGAGGAAATCTATGAACAATCAGGAATTGTCACAACTACAGCCAGGAAGGGTAGGGGGAAGAAGAAAATATACCCAGTTCCAAGTGAACCAAGACACACAAGGTCGACGTCAAAAGGTCCATCTTCAACTTCCTCTTCAAAAACCATTATTATTTAATATTCTAGTTTGGAATATCAGAGGAGTTGCAAACAAGATGACTAGTAAGAGACTCAAATCATTGTGTCGCATTCATAAAATCTTGGTGTTAGCTATTATTGAACCTAAGGTCTCTCCTCAACAGCTCTTTTCGTATCAACTCAAGTTTGGTTTCCAATCTTCAGTATCAAATTGTAAAGGCAATATATGGATTATGTCCAAACAGGGGATCAACATGGTGGAGGTTGATTCTTATGATCAAGCATTGAGTATTATCATCTCTAGCTCGGTGATTCCTTTTTCCATCTTTAGTGTCTGTGGTCCATGGGCATAATAAAAAGGAAGGTCGAAGAGAGTTATGGGATAGATTACAGGACGTGCAGAGATGTCATAAGTTTTCGTGGATGGTAGGAGGTGATTTCAACATCATCGCTTCTCTAGAGGAAAAATTTGGAGGTGCTTCGCCTTGTCTTGTGGGCATCAATGAGTTTCGTAATTTCCAGCTCAGCTCAGGCCTTGGTGATATCCCTTTCACTGGTAGTTGTTTTACTTGGGTGAAATCAGAGGAAGGCCTGCATAGACAGGGTTCTAGATTGGATAGATGGCTATTGGATAGTGATTGGCAAGAATGGGCTCCCCTATCCTCCTGCACTCATCTTAATAGAACAGAATCTGATCACTGTCCAATTCTTATTACTATGAAGAGTAGAAGTGATTCTGATAAGAAGCTATTCAGATTCCTGAATTTCTGGACTTCACATGAGGATTTTCTTTATATTGTGGCCCAAGCTTGGTCCTCTATCAATAATCCTAATAGTTTGGTGAGAATTAGTCTTCGATTAGCTGTTGTTCACAAGGCTTTATCTACTTGGAGTCACACTACCTTTGGGGACATTTTTCAAGAAGTGAAGAAGGCAGAAGATCGTGTTTTAGCTGCTGAACTTGCTTTTGAATCAGATGAGGGTTTAAGAGAGAACTGGATGCAGGCAAAGGCTTACTTAAAACAAAGGGTGAGCTATGAAGAATCTTATTGGAGACAGAAAGCTAGAGTCAAATGGGATAGTGCAGGGGATAAGAACACTAAATACTTCCATTCATGTGTCTCGGCTACGAGAAATAGACTTCTCATTCATAGTCTTGAATCGGAGGAAGGCAGGACTCTAACTAAATTGCAGGACATACAAGATAAGGCCAATGCATATTACAGGAAACTTTTTCTTCCAACTCAAATTCTGCAAGATACTGAATTCCTAACACAATTCCAGTCACTATTAATCATGATGACAATAGTAATCTGATGGCAAAACCAGATATGGATGAAGTGTTTGCTACTCTTAAGAGCTTGGATCAAGACAGTGCTCCTGGCCCTGATGGTTTTTCAGGCAGATTTTTCAGATCTGCATGGGATATTATGGGTCATGATATATTGGATGCTATACATCTGTTCTTCGATGGATTTGCTTTCCCGCGATCGATCACCAGTACTCATCTTCTACCTATTGCTAAGGTTAAGGATCCTAAGTCGATTAAGGACTATAGGCCGATCAGTCTATGCAATTTTATCAACAAATTTTTTTCAAAATTGTTAGCTAGACGGTTGGCTCCTCTTCTTCCACGATTGATTTCACCAGAGCAAAGTGGTTTCATCAAGGGTAGGGAGATTATTGATAATGTGGTGTTGGCTCAAGAGATGGTTAGCATGATCCATCACAAGTACATGGGTGGTAATGCAGCTGTTAAGCTGGATATGAGCAAAGCTTATGATAGGGTTCATTGGGCCTTTCTCAACAAGGTCATGAAGAGGATGGGTTTTTGCAATGAATGGTTGAATATGATCCTTCATCTCCTGGATAATGTGTGGTTTTCAACTCTGATTAATGGCAATACTTCAGGCTTTTTCAAAAGCTTGTGTGGTTTGCGACAAGGGGATCCGATATCTCCTCTCTTATTTGTTATAGCAGCTGAAAGCTTAAGTTGCAACCTTAACACTTTAAGGGAGAGTAGTGGCTTTGTTTCCTATTATTCACCAAGTAGATGCCCTATTATAACTCATTTAGCTTATGCAGATGATTTACTCCTATTTTCAGGAGGTGAGAAGAAATCCTATCCAAAAGATGATGAAGGTAGTGGGAAAAATATGAAAAAATCTCTGGTCAAAAGGTGAATGTTAGCAAGTCAGGAATCTATCTTTCTAATCGTATCTCTGATGAGAGAGTTGAGAAGATCAGGAATTCAGTTTGGATTCACTGTCAATAGTCTGCCTATGACTTACTTGGGGTCTCCTATGACAGCAGGTGTTCGTAATGCAGCTATGTTCGACGACTTAGTTAACAAAATCAGATATAAAATCAGTGGATGGCACAATAAGGCATTATCAATGGGTGGTCGGTTAGTCCTGCTGAAGTCGGTCCTCACATCAATTACAGTCTACACATTGGCTGCGTGCAATCCTCCTATTAGTGTGATCAAAGAGTTGAAGATATGTTTCAAAGCTTCCTATGGGGGTCCAAGCTTGGCTATGACAAACGTTCTTGGGTGTCATGGTTAAAGGTGACTAAACCAATTGAAGAAGGAGGATTGGGTATTCGTCGCTTACAGGATGTCATGGATGCTCTTACTATTAAATTATGGTGGAAAATTCAAACTACTTCCTCCCTATGGGTGACATATATGCAAGCTAAGTATTATCCTAACTCCCATCCTTCTGTTGCTCATGTTCCTACTACTGCTTCTCATATTTGGAAAAGAATCATTAAAGGTAGGGAGCTAGGGGATATACATATTGATCAACCTAATCATGAAGATATGGAGAATTTCATCTGGTCTCCGGGTCGTATAGGTGTCTTTACCATTACTTCAGCTTGCAATTGTATCAGAGTTCGTAATGATATTGATGACAGATTTAAGCAGATCTGGGGATCGTGTATTCCTGCCAAGTGGTCGGTGCTTCTTTGGCATGTGTTATGGTGCAGGCTTCCGACGGATGATGTGGTCCAGAAGATAGGCTTTCAACTTGCCTCTTCATGTCATTGTTGCTTGAGCCCTACAAGAGAGACTACCAGTCATATACTATCGGAAGGGGAGTTAGCTGCATATGTTTGGAGCTACTTCACAAGTCTACTTAAACTACAGACCAACATTGCCCTCGATTGATCAAAGGTTTGTTATCATGTGGAAGAGAGGTCAGAAACATTTTAAAAAAATCACAGTTGGGGCTATTGTTTGGGTATTGTAGAAAAATAGAAACAAGTGGCGCTATGAAGATTTCTCTTACGACAATCAGCAGTTGTTGTTCGAGGTTAAAAGACAGATTAAGAAGGTCATGGCTCATTGCACTCATACTAATCTTCCGAAGGATTTTGAGTGACAGCTTCTTTCAGTTGTAATATGAGCTTTATGCTCCTTTTGTAACCTGAGTTGGTACTCAAGTTTAAATCAATAAAATCCTAGTGTTCGATTAAAAAAATATATATATATATATAAGAAAAAAAGAAAAGAATATATATATGATGAAATGTAGGATAGGGTGATGAGGGTGTGTGTTATCAGTAGGCTATAGGTAGAAGAAGGGGCTTGTTATTCCTCTTCTAAGGATTGTTGTTGTTTTTTATGTCAGTGACTCCATTTTGGAGATGACATTGTGTGTATTTTAGAAGGAGGGGCTCGGGTATCAGTTGAAATAGGTAAGAATTTAGTGAAGAAGGAAGAAAAGAAGGTGAGAGTGACATTTGTATAACTGAGCGTATGTGAGTGAGTCTCCTGTGCATATGAGAATATGTTAAGGTAAGGGGTTCCTGCTTCATTAATAGCAGTAGAAACAATAATAGAAAGCAGAGTAAAGAGTGAGGGACTGATGCATGAGAGTATCAGTCAACCTTGGTGTAAGCCAACTTCCCAAATTTTTAATTTTTTTAAATTTTATTTGTTTATGATTAATTTTATGGTCATTGGGAGTCATGCCAAAGCTTGTTGGTGGGCTATGACCATATTAAGGTCATACGACCTCTAGGTAGCTTATATATGTATTATTTAGCTATTTTATATTTTTCTACAATTTTTGGATATTTTTAGGTATTTAATATTTAAGGTTTTATTATTTTTAAGACTTTTAGGATTTGTTGTAAGGTCATACGAGGGTATTTCTAGGACCAAATATTTTTATTTGGGCTCTAAATGACTAAAAATATTTTCTAGAATATTTTAGAATTTTTCTGGATTTTTTTAGAATTTTTGGAAATTTTTATATAATTAAAACCTATAGAAATTATATTTTATAGGTTTTGAAAATTTACTGTGAGGTCACATGATAATATTTTGGGTTAAAATATTTTATTTAGATTCTAGACACTTAGAAATATTTTTTACAATTTTTTAAAATTTTTCTGAATTTTTCTGTAATTTATTTTGATTTATTTGGACTTAAACTGATTTTTAAATGATTTTCTGAATTAAATAAATAATTACCCAGTCATCCACCCAGGGGGCCCACCTGTCGGCGCCTGCTACAGTAACCGCCTCTCTCTCTCTCTCCTATATATATGCATGTATATTCACAAACCCTAATTAATTATAGCCTCCTCCTTTGTGGTTTGATCTTGGTGATTCCTCAACTTTCCGAGACAATTGCGGAGAGCCCCGACCTCGAATTCGCGCGCCGTTTTTTTATCGGATTCGTCTCGAGGTAAAATTCCTGAATATTTAATTTATTTTCATCAAATCTAAATCTTAATTTCTGTAAAATTCGTAGAGTATTAGTTGCCCGAAACTTGACATGGTTTCGATGTTTTCGAGATTTCGGGAGAACCAGAAATCAAAATCATGAACCGTTTGAAGTTTCTGAAAACTAACATAAAGCTCTACGACATATATTTTTCCTAGATATTAATTCGTTCATCTAGTATTATATTTATTCTATTGAACTCAGAATTGATCGGTGAATCACCGTTTTGGTCACGATTAGCCATAACGGCGATATCTTTTGACCAAAACATAATTTTGCGGCACGGTTGATTCCAGCGCACTCGTGACGCTGAAATCTACCAAGGTGCACTTTAAAATCTAGAGTTCCTGATGTTTGACTAGATAGTCGACGGCACGCCTCGATTTGCGTGCCATGGTTTCTAAAATTGGAAACTTGACTTTCGATGGCCAAACTTACATATTTAGATTATATTTAGATTATTATTAGGTTAAATGATATTTTTAAGTAATTTATTCCAGAATTAACTATTATTAGATTAGTTAACCCATTAGCCACTTATTCTATGAATTTAGAACTAGAACATTAGAATTGACTTGTGGTTTTCATGCATGGTTCGTGGTACGATATATATTATAGGTTGACAGCTTCTAGATTGGCAATCCCCTCATCCTCGACTACTACGATTTGTGCAAGGATTCAGGCAAGTACAGTATTGCATTATGTTTTAGTTCATTATAATATTTTCTCTATCGTTTCCTTGTTAGATATCCCGTTGAGACATTGCTTGATATTTTATTGAGACACGATTGTGACACCATAGTTATTGTATCCTTCTTAGTGTATCATTGACTGTTATTAATTGTTAGTGAGTCGGGAGGGGAAATACTCTGTAAGTACGTGAACAAACTCAAATATTTTGATTGTGGATAGCTAAGTCAAACACCCACGTATGAGTTAGCCGTACCCTATTATTGTGGATAGCCATCGTATGATGTGCCGTATTAGCCCAGCCGTTCACGTATTAAAAGGTATTTCACACACACATAGTTGTTCCTATTTTTCCTTTATCTAGTCCATTATCTTGTTAGTTCATGTCTTATTAGTTCACATCTCGCTACTTTACATTTTGCCAGTTCGTATCTCGTTAGTTCATATCTTGCTAGTGCTAGTTTATATCATGTTAGTTCATCTCTTGCTAGTTCTTTATATACTCTTTGCCATCATGGTTTCTCGTTGTTCTAACTTATTTTGGACTAACAACATTAATTACAATATGGTTGTACTCTGCTCCTTTCCTGACTGGATCGTTGCTATAGGTGAGGTTGACGTGCCTACTCTTGCGCTATGGACCATACGAGAGGGAGATAAAGACTCGAAGGCCAAACCATAGAAGACTAGTTAGTTGTGTGGTAGTTTTCTATAAATGTAAAAGCTTACATTCTTCTTCAAATATAAAACTTCTATATTTTATAAAGTTGATTTAGTTGTTGTGAATGAGCAGTTAGTATTTATGAGCACTTTGTTTATTGCGGGCTAGACAGCGTACTACTGCCGATACCGTGGTATAGGCTGGGCTTGGACACGCACTCGTATCCAAAAAGCGTGTGTGGGTCGTGACATTTGGACAGGGAATGAGCCTTAGAGTACGGGAAACTTGTGAAGAGTGTTAAGTAGGGTATAATGGACTGATACATTTGAGTATCGATAAATTTCCTTTGTCATTGAATCGGTGAGTGCATTAGTGTCAAGTGCCTAGGAGTGGTAGCTATCAGTTGACAATGTCGTGTTGTTGGTGTCTTGAGTGTTTGTGGTAATGTCTCTGTGTCTTGAGTGTTTAAGTCATATTGGTATCAGTTGGTGTATCAGTTCCTTCTTATAGGTGTCAGTGTCAGACTTGAGAGTGACTTGTATGAGTGAGTGAATGCCTAGAGTGTATCTAGGTAGGTGTGTGAATTACCTACAGGTATTTATGTTACATGTGAGGGTGTTAGGAGTGACATGTGAGTGTTAGAGAGGCATAGGGGGAAGGCCAAGTCTTGACAGCCGTATAAGGGGACTGATATGTGTGAAATGTGTATAGGGGGTTTAGATACCTTGCGTATAGATACTTGTGAGTGCTAGGTAGTGAGAAAGAGAGGGGGAGGCTATAGGCACCTATTACAGGTGGCAGGATGTGGGGTTAGCCCTTAACATTCAGAACATTAGCCATAGGCCTTGTGTAGTAACTGAGCAATGGAGCTTTGAGAGTGAACTATCAAAGACAGTTAAGTATCATGACAATGAAGGACTAGAATCAGTGAGTGTTAGTGAGTATCAGAGAGTATCAGTGTGAACCATATGTGATGTGTGTTAAGGAAAACTGGAAGAGGACAATCCACATAACAGTGGACTGTCAGTTGTGTGAGATGTCAGTGGCAGTAAGAATGGGGAGCTCGGGCTACTTGGCCATTGGCCATGTGTTCGAGAGAGAGGAAGGGCTCTGGCCATAGGAGGATTAGCCAATCCACCTTCAGTTCGAGAAGCTAGCGCTTGGCACAGGCCATCTTGGCCAGGCCTTGGCTTGGCAGCACGCCAGAGGCTACTACTCGAGGCCAGTGCACAAGTATTGGCAGTAAATCGAGTGAGGGAATGAGCAGTCCATCTAGGTAATTAGCAGTAGGTAGTGTAAGATACATCTGAAGTAGAAGGAGGGGCAAATATGTATATGTGTGTATGTATTCAGATATGTGGGTGTATTGCATGTGAGGGAGTCCCTGTCCAGAGATTAGAATGTTAGGACGCAAGGTAACCTATGTAGGGGCAGGCGAAGGTTTGGGTTGGCCAGTGATGCAGTAGGTTAGTTAGAAATGGGAGATGGTGTGTGTGAGAGTGTAAATATAGAGATGGGAAGCTTGTTATCAGTTTTGAGTATGAGTGAATGGAGTTTTATGTGTGAGTCTATACATATATATAAGTGAGTGTAAATATATATAAGGGTGTTAGCCAACTTGAGGTATTAGTTAGACTGATACTTGGAATCAGCCAAAGTAATAGGATATATGTATGTGTGCTTAGATATATATACATGAGTGTAAGCCTATTTGCATGAGTGTATATAGGTAGATGACTCAAAATGTGGAGAGGTTAAAGTGAAGAGGGTAGTAGGGAGTTAATGTAATGCCCCGCTCCGCATGGTGCATTATGATGAGTCGTTAACTTGAAGAGTTGCGTTGACCAACAAAGTATCGATGCGAATCGATGCAAGTGTTAAGTTGGCCCGAGAGAAAGCATTGAGTCGGTTCAAAGCTTCTAAGAAATCGAATCGATGCAACGCACAAGTCCGATTCAATCGAATATTGATTTTAGTTGATTGCATGTGCAGGCTACGCTTTTACGCTAAATGATAAGAGATCGGCATTTTGCCTTATTTGCAAAGGTGTCCGCAAAACCAAATATTACCTTGCAACGAACTAAGAAAAAGTCAATGGTCTTGGCCCTTTAGAAGAATCCAGACTTAGACTTTCAAAGGCACCCTCGGATTCTCGCTCGGCCAATGCGATCATCGCTAAGGTGGGTGACTCCGATGAATTTATCTTTGCTTAGCCTAGACACATAATAATACAGACAATATTGCTAGATCGCTAGGCGATAACCCCTCTGCATGCTAATAAGAGAACAAACGCACCTAGCTAAGGGAATAATCCCATCTTGTATGCTTGTATAGAACATAGTAATAAACTTGGGAAATTACTTGAACTCTCGCACCACACTCCACGCTCATGCTTATATTTCAAGTACCCTATGCGCTCAAGTATGCAATGAAACTATGAACACAACTTGAGACAAAAAATAATGAATGGTTTACTAAATTTAGACAGGAAGACTATCGAAATAGTCATTCCGAGCCGAAGAAAGGAAACATGGAAAGGCTTCGAGACCATTGGGTTGCCAAGACAGTTTCCAGTACCGGGAGCTGCATAATGAATGAATGAATGAATGAATGAACAAATGAAAGCAAGAACAAATGAATAAATGAACAAAAGAAAGAAAGGAAAGAAACACTCGGATGATCAGAAGCTGGGTGTACCTGGGATCGTGTCAAGAATAAGTAAAATAAAAGAAGAAACGATGATTAGCGACAGGTATGACGGGGACGTGCAACGGGGATCGCTACCTGCGCTGCACGGATGCTGTCGCCAACCTAGTCGATAATTCGTTATAGGCTTAGAGAGCCGATAAGATAAAGAAATGAAAAGAGAATACGAAATGGTCGTGGACAACTCGTGCGCGAAGGAAAGAGAGAGGATTCCTCGGGCGATCAGAAGCTGGGTGACCAGGGATCATGCCAGCCTAGGAGGAATCATGGCTTATGAACGTCTTGGGTAAGGGCTCGGTAACTCAAGCGACGTAATACAGGTATGCGTAGCCTATCAAGGTGTACCAACCTATCACCGTCTGATAGATACTACGAATAATACATTCAGGAAGTCCAAATGGCTTGTATTGCCAGCGACCGATGCATATAGATTAAGTGGATGCGCTGGTGGCAATCTACATGCGAGTCCTTGCATAGAAATAAGTAAACTGAATAAGCTGATCAACTGAATGAACATCTGAAAAAAAACTTGAACACTTCACCCGAGGCAGAAACACATTGATGATATCATACTCATATTTTCTATGCAAATCCGTCAAGTCTTTGTATATAGTGTGTTGGCTAACTTGGTTTGCCTTGGACAGGGAAGATCGTATGGTAAGTATGGTAAGTTGTGCATGTTATTCTTATGTGACACTTGATGTCTGTAACACGAAATAGGTTTTGCACTATATGCCATAAAACTGATCCTAAGGTAAGATTTGAAATACAATCAACTGATAGATGATGCACGAAAGTAAATTGAGCGTGTTTGGTAATGATAGCGAGCGGGCGAGCTAGCCTCCCAACCAATGCATGCAATGTACAGATAACCATATAGTCTGCTTGCAGGGTACGAGAGAACCTCGTCTGGTGTGGAGTCTTCCCTCGAATGTGCTAAGGCATAGAGCTAACTATGGAGACTTGGAGATTTGTAAAGGAGCTGAAGCACCATATACAGGACACAATATATCAAAACATCGCCATATATCATTCCATCTTGTAAGCCACTTGGCACGTCTTTTATGTTTTGAGAGAGAGAGCTTGAGCGATTTGTAATCTCAGCCTAGCGCCGCTTGTAACACTTCTTGAATGTCAATAAAGAGTTTTGGATTTGCTTTAACTTGTGTTCAATTACTTCTGCCGAAATGGGGACAATCTGTACGACTCTGTGGCCTAGCTTCAATCGGCCGTTTCAGGACCTAGCCTTGCATGAGCGCAACCTGGGCTCATGTAGCATCATGCCTTAGCGAGGACGATCGCTTCTCCGGGAGCGGGGAGTGACAGATTGGTATCAGAGTTCGACTTTACGTCCTTGGACTTCATGTCGATTCTTTTAGTTTTGAAAGCTCAATCATAGACAAAAGAAGTGTATGCTGTCTCTCGTTGTGCCTTGGAATATTATATACAATAAGTCTAATATTTTTAAAAGCTCGTGCAAGTGTTCAGTTGAATGGGATTGATATGCGAAGGCCTTTGTGCCGAACTGTGCCGGACTTGAATTGAAAGGGACCCATGCTAAGTTAGCAAGTGGTATACATGGCTGAATGACTTTACCCTGATAATAGCGAATAAGTGATCGGGACGGAAGTATAGTTCGAATGGGATGGCTATGCACACAGCCTTTTGGCAAAGTTGTGCCGAGTGTCATACACCTAGACCTTCTGGTGTGAGCGAGTTTGCGAGCAAAATTGAATATAGCTCGGGTGAGAGTAAGTTACACTTAGAGTATATGTCGGCAGAGACGTCGGACCAATGCTTAGCATGTTTCTAGAGGAACGACTCAATTTCTGAGTGGTATATGCCATACCACTTATGCGATGAAGGCATCGAAACATTTGTTTGTCAAGAACGATAGGCTCGATTTCTTAGTGGTATATGCAATGCCACTTAGCAATAGCTATGTCAAGCAGTTTGGTGACTTGCGATAGATTGCATAGAGATAATTTTTTCGGTTATGATAAGTTTGTCCTCAACGGACGGAATAGTGCCGAGACTCGAGTGGGAGTGACTCGATAGAAGTCGATGCAAGTATTCTTCAATTGAGTTGAACGATCAGGCGTAGACTCACATTATTGGATGATGAGTCGAACGGGAATTCGTTGAGTAAAAACTGAACAATAGGCTGGGAATAGCAAAGGAATTTTATGTTAAGAAAATAGTTGACTCGGTCAAATTCGAATTGAGTTAGTACGAAGACTTGTTTGGAATGAGTTGGTTAGATGCGAAGAGTCGTCGAACAGATTTAAGTTAGCGCAGAGAGTCGATAGCACGATTTCGAAGTGCGCTGAATGGATATAAGGAATTGGAAATCGTGTCGCTCGATGAGGATAGTTCACTAAGTACGACTGAATGGATCTTGATGCGTGCGAGATTTGATTCGTATTCAAGTTCAGATGATAACTGTGATCGTAACGAATTGGAGTTTATGAGAAAGGAAGATGTTCAAGTTATGTACATCGACGATGGTATTGAGGCGTATGAAAGACGATATGCAATAACTAGGAGATACTCTGATTGAATGAACAGAATTATGTTGAGCATTGTTAGTTGGATGAATAATATGCAAGTTAAGTTGATGTCACTTCAGATGTAAACGAAAGTGACTTGATCGTTTCGATGATAACCACAACGTTGACGTTCTTGTCTTGTGTGAGCGCAACTCTAGCCTCATACATGCATTACATCGAATTAGAGAGATCATTCCGCGTGAGCGCTGGTATGGTGATTCATGCCCAACAGGGATGGTCGAACTTACAAGTCGTGGCAAATTGGATTTGACTTGTGGTTTGATACGAAAGTGAAATTGGGAATTGTTGCGATGAGCATAGAGTGTGTCAGATATTGACCGTAGGGTAGATAGACTCATACCCAAGGCGAACAAATATTGCTCGGTTAGCGATACTATTAACGGTAGTGCATGAGTGATTCGAGTAGTAATGACGCATCAGTTGTACGGGTAGGCAGATAAATTGGGGATTGATAAATGTCAGATTGGGTAAAGTCCCGTAGGAATTGTCGAAAATTGATTTGGCTCTGAGATAGGATATGGCATGGTTCATAGTAACTGTCCCTCGTTGATGATCTTCAATTATCGAGCATAGCTTCGGGACAGCTGACCCTAGAAGAATTGACCGCCAAATCAAAATAAATGTCGAAGACCGTAGGATGACCCTAATAAAGTCGCATAAGGAATTGCGTCGAGATAAATGATGATGTAGTGCATGTTGAGGATAAGCCTAGGTGATTGAATATCATATTTCGAAATTTAACGAAGTGGCCTTCGTGAATACGCAAATAGACTTGGTTGGACGATGATCTGATAAGATAGATGGACAGACTTAGTATAGCGACATGGATGGGCGATTACAAAAATCGTGTTGTGTACGAAAGCGAGAATAAGAGAACGACCCTAGATATGATGTCATGGATCTTGACTCACGTAAACGTTAGACTCGCATACGCTTAGCAAACGATATATGTTGTGAAACGAACTAGTTGGGATTGTCCTTGGGTAAAAGGATTCGTACTCGATCGAGAATCAGAGAGAAACATATCATAAGAGACCTTATATCGAAGTGATTGTTGCCTTTGAGCATCGGCAATGCAAGTTGACCTCTTGAGTCATAAGAATTAAGCACGGTGTCCGGATAAGTTACCTAGAGAGGGTAGCCACAGGCGTGATTCATGGATGGTCTTGAAAACATAAAGAGTTGCGGGTGCAAAACCATATAGTTGTAACGAGACTTGGGCATGTTGAACTTAGTTCATGCCACTGAGACGGAACCTCAGGACTTGTTGCAATCGGATGCACGATAGATTGACTGCGATGCATAGAAATGGTGGTCCATACAAAACCTATGAAATAAGATATAGGATTTTCGGATTGCATCATGTGTCGTGACTTTTGTTGGATGATTACGTATGCATCGAATATGCATATACGATAGAATTACGAGAACAAATACTAGAGACCAAGTCCGATCGAAAGTACGAGATGGCAAGTAATTAAAGATAAGAAGTTGCCTATTAGCTTTGTCCCAATATCCTACAACTGACTTGGCTGAAATGCATATATTGGTGAGATGCCTAAAATATGTGTATGATCTAATCTAAGTTGTATGATTCAAACGATAGTGGCACGAGATCATGAAACGATATAGTGAAACATTTGGATTGAGTGTTGGTTTTGGTTCGAGGACGAACCTTGTTTTGAGTGGTATATTATGTAATACCCTACTCTGCATGGTGTATTACGATGAGTCGTTGACTCGAAGAGTTGTGTTAACCCGATGAAGTATTGATGCGAATCGATTCAAGTGTTAAGTTGGCCCGAGAGAAAGCATTGATTCGGTTCAAAGATTCTAAAAATCGAATTGATGCAACGCACAAGTTCGATTCGATCGAATATTGATTTTAGTTGGTTGCATTTTGCCTTACAACGAACTAAGGCAAAGTCAATAGACTTGGCCCTTCAGAAGAATCCAGACTTAGACTTTCAATGGCACACTCAAAATCTTGCCAGGCCGATAGCGATCATCGTAAGGTGGGTGACTCCGATGAAACTATCTTTGCTTAGCCTAGACACATAAAAATACAAATAATATTGCTAGATCGCTAAGCGATAACCCCTTTGCATGCTAATAAGAGAACTCAATGCACCTAGCTAAGGGAATAATCCGATCTTGTATGCTTGTGTAGAACATGGAAATGAACGTAGGGAAATTACTTGAACCCTCGCATCGCACTCCACGCTCGTGCTTACATTTCAAGTACCCTATGTGCTCAAATATGCAATAAAACTATAAACACAACTTGAGACAAGAAACAATGAATGGTTTACCGAATTTAGGCATGAAGACTATCGAAATAGTCATTCCGAGCCGAGGAAGGAAAACATGGAAAGGCTTCGGGACCATTGGGTCGCCAAGGCAGTTCCTATACTGGGAGCTGTATAATGAATGAATGAATAAATAAACAAATAAAAGCAAGAACAAATGAATGAATGAATGAACGAAAGAAAGAAAGGAAAGAAAAACTCGACGATCAGAAGCCGGGTGTACCAGGGATCGTGTCGAGAATAAGTGAAAGAAAGAAAAGAAGAAAAGATGACTAACGACAGGTATAACGGAGACGTGCAACGGAGCTCACTACCCGTGCTGTACGGATGCCGCCGCCAACCTAGTCGATAATCCATTATGGCTCAAAGAGCCTGGCTCAGAGAGCCGATAAGATAAAAAATAAAAAGAGGATATAAAATAGTCGCGGACAACTCATGCACGAGGAAAGAGAGAAGGATTCCTCGGGCGATCAAAAGCTGGGTGACCAAGGATCGTACCGGCCTAGGAGAAATCATGGCTTACGGGCGACTTGTATGAGGGCTCGATAACTCAAGCAACGTAATACCGGTATGTGTAGCCTATCAGGATGTACCAGCCATCACAGTCTGATAGATACTATGAATACCACGTTCAGGAAGTCCAAATGGCTTATATTGCCAACGATCGATGCATATAGATTAAGTGGACTCGCTGGTGGCAATCCACGTGCGAGTCCTTGCATTGAAATAAGTAATCTGAGTAAGCTGAACAACTGAATGAACATCTGAAAGAAACTTAAACACTTCACCCAAAGCAGAAACACGTTGATAATACTCGTATTTTCTATGCAAATCTGTCAAGTCTTTACGTATAATGTGTTGGCTAACTTAGTTTGCCTTGGACAGGAAAGACCGTATGGTAAGTTGTGCATGTTATTCTTATGCGACACTTGATGTCCATAACACGAGATAGGTTTTGCAATATATGCCATGAAACTGATCCTAAGGCCAGATTAGAAATACAATCAACTGATAGATGATGCAGGAAAGTAAATTAACGTATTTGGTAATGATAGCGAGTGAGTGGGCTAGCCTCTCAACCAATGCATACAATGTACTGATAACCACATAGTCTGCTTGCAGGATATGAGAGAACCTCGTCTAGTGCGGAGTCTTCCCTCGATTGTGCTAAGGCGCGGAGCTAACTATGGAGCCTTGGAGCGTTGCAAAGGAGTTGAAGCACCATATACAGGACATAATGTATCGAAACATTGCCATGCTCTGCTTGTAACACCTTTTATGTTTCGAGAGAGAGCTTGAGCGATTTGTAATCTCAGCCTAGCTCTGCTTGTAACACTTTTTGAATATCAATAAAGAGTTTTGGAGCTTTAACTTGTGTTCAATTACTTATGCCGAAATGGGGACACTCTGTGTGACTCTGTGGCCTAACTTCAATCGGCCGTTTCAGGACCTGGTCTTGCGTGAGAGCAACTTTGGCTCATGTGGCATCACACCTTAGCGAGGACGATCGCTTCTCCTGGAGCGGGCGTGACAGTTAATTCCCTAGTTAATTCCCTACGAGTATGCATGTGTCCTAAGTATCAGTGACCTGTGTGGCTCTGTGGCACAGGCAGTAGATAGGCATGTATTTGAGTTTGATTTAGGGGATCAATAGAAGGGATATTAGTATCCCATGATACATGTATAGTAGGTAGGTAGGACAGATGGATGGATTGATAGTAGATAGGTATTATAGAGAGGGAAACGAAAATGCTTCCTGATATGTTAGGCAGGGTACTTAGACCATAGCAGCAGGTAAAGGAATGCATACCCTTACTTATATAGGACTAGTGTGTGTTAATGAGATAGAGGATTACATACGTGGAGATATGCACATAGCTTATATATAGGTATATCAAGGGTAGATAAGTAAGCTATATAGCATAACTGAGTCACATATAGATGAAGGCACTAGGGATATATGTGTGGGTATACAAGGGTATAGATATTGCATATATACATATAGTTATAAGCATGTGGATAATAATATGGGTAAATAGATATGTATAGGTAAAAGTGAAGGATTGGGGTATGCCAAAGTATTGGCATATGCATTGTAACATGAGTATTAGGCCTAGTATAGGTTATATTACCTTGGTATGACAATGTATGACCTAAAAACCTAGGTTTGATCAGATTTGACCAAGATTTGCTAGTTTTACCCTAAGAGTCAACCTTGAAGTCAAATTGACCTAGTTTGACCACGGAGACCCAGTTTTAACCAAGAATTGACTTTGAATGCATATCACACACTAGATACCCATGTTTAACACACTTGAACACTAATTAACATGTGTATCTCATATTTAGGTTCTTGTGACTCCACTTTGGGCCTCGATTCACATTTCTTGCTCAGTACGACAGGCGAGTACATTCTTTGATAGTTTTCATTATTTGATATTTCCTATGATGCATGTTTATATTAGTGTTTTATTTGATTCCTGACACGATGGATACACGGATTAGTATTGTATGGATTTATTATTTTGAGATACGTAGTTTCAGGCCTATCGACTTTTACTGGACTAATGAATTACTGGACCAATGAATTATTGGACTAATATATCTATCCTGGACTATTGAGATTATTCTTGTTGGGACCTGGATCCATGTGTAGTGGTTGGGCGGGGAAATACCTAAGAGACGTATAAACATACCCTTTCTATCCCGTAGTCTTACTGGAATAATAGCAGCCACACACGACACGTGTGGTTTGCCGGATATTAACCTCTAGTTGTTCATATGTCAACTTGGTATTTCAAAACACTGGTTTAGACACAGCTTTCTGGAGTATTCTATACTTGCTAGTGATATACATTGCATGACAGGTTTTTTCCTTTATTACATATATGTCTGTCTTTACACTTTTATATGTTCTTTCCATTACACAAATTGTTCCTTATCTAACTATTTCTCTATTTTGTACATTGTCTTTTTTAAAACTGCTCATCAAGTGTTACATTATTATTTATTGTTCATAGTACTTGTCAAATTAATTAGAACTATTATTGGGTTGTACTACACTCCATCCTGACAGGATATATTTTTCAGATGGCTTAGATGACAGTTTTCCTACAACTATGAGCAGGGGGTATGCGAGGGTTGCACATAGGAACCTCAGGAGGATCCTGCTCAGTAGATGGTGCCCTAGTAGTGGCCTAGTGTTTTAGTATTTCTTATTTTATCGGATTGTTCTAAATGTGGGTTTAAGTTCTATTATTATTATTCAGGATATGTATATATTCGTCTTAGACATCTAGACTCATGTGTGTAGGTGACTCTTGATATTATTTCAGTTTCATCTTCTTTATCTCTATCAACATCGTGTTTCCATCTTTCCTAGATTATGTGATTGAGTTTATGATATAGATTCCATATTATTCCTCCATGCGGAGATGACAGGTTAGGATTCATATCCGTATTCTGATTATAGATAGTGTAGTTGACCTATACAGCGTTCTACTACCGATACTGCATCGTAGGCTGGACGTACCCACGTGCTGGTGCCTCTAAACTGGGTGCGGGTCGTGACAGTTGAGAATTGGTGGAATTTACTTGAAAAGAATTTAGAGAAATACTCTCCTTAAATAAATGGCGAACTTCTACTTTGATAAGGACTATAAGTCCTAATGGATAAGTCCTTCCCTTTATTTAAAATAAACAAAACCTTTAAATTAAATTAATCTAATTATAATCCATTAATGGATGATAATAATAATAATTTAAATCAATACTTGATATCATCAAGTAATTTAAATCATATGAATGTAGATCCAAATCAAATAAGGAATAAACATAATAGCCTTGAAATAATACCTAATGTTATCAAAACAATTTAAATCATATCATAGATAAATCTTTAAATCAAATAATACTTCAAATCTAGATTAGACAATTCCTAGTGCATAATTAGTCGCCATACAAAACAATATTTTATATTATCAAAATAATTTAAACCATACTTGATATTTATCAAGATAATTTTAAAATACAAATTCAAATGCCATATACTTAATTAAATAATATCCTATATTATCAAGGTACTGAAAATTATATTTTATAAACCCAATCTTTCTTTAAGAAATACTTCAATAAAACCTTTTAAGAAAAATTATTTATTTTATAAAGCTAATGGATAAATCCTTATTAGCAATTTAGAAATTAAATAAAAGTCTTACCAATAAAGTCCATTTAAAATTAATAATCCTATAGAATTTATACAAGCCAAATAATATATATATATATATATATATATATATATATATATATATATATATATATATATATATATATATATATATATATATATATAAGTTTAGAAAATAGTATTAAAAGGATTTAAACCTATATTAGTGGAAGGCTTAAATATAATCCATAAAATCCTTTGTGGGCTTAAGGTCCAAAATCATATACCTCAAATAATAATAATAATAATAATAATAATAATAATAATAATAATAATAATAATAGTTAACATACTAAAATATATACAAAATTAATATCTCTTTATTCTTTTAGAAAAGTCCAAATAGGTAAAATACTTAAATCCAATTAGTAATATAACTTAATTTAAAACTAGTTTTTGGTAACCGAAATAATCATAAAATATCATTCACAAAGTATCGACGAAAATTACGTTTAAAATACAATAAATAAGTAATAATAAAAATTCTGTAAATTCGGGAAGAGAAGTTACAACACGTGCACACAAAACCCTCAGCCGGAGTGCCCAAACAAAATGCTAAAATTAGCAGATCAAGAAAAAAAGAAGACCAAGAAGAAGAAGAAGGGGAAGATGAAGATTGAGAGGGTTTCAAGAAGGAGGATGGAAGCTCACCCTTGCTCTTCGGCGGCAGAGGGGATCGATGAGATGCGGTGGCTCGGTGGCAGCACCACGACGCTCTGGCGTGGCAATGGCCAGATCTGGCCTGGTAGCGGCTAGATGCGACGGATCTTGGTGGTCAGACGGTGGCTCGAGTGGCAGATCTTGGCTCCAGTGGTGGTTTCCCAGGCAGGTGAGGGTTTTTCTGGCAGTCGTGGCGGCCTTCAGACGACTGTCGGTGGTGGAGGCGAGGCTCTAGATCTGGTGATGGTGGCTCCAGATCTAGTAGTGGTAGTGAAGACGGCTCCGACGGCTTATGCGACGAGGATACGGCTGGAGCATAGAGACTGATGATGAAGACTCAGCGGAAGAGTAAGTAAACAGAGCGGCTTCAACTTAGTCCGGTCGGCGATGATGACAAAGACTCTCATTCTGGACACGGAGTCCAGATACAACGGCAAAGGAAGACTCGACGATGATGAAACAGATCTCCGGTAGCAGCAACGATCATATGCCCTGACTCCTTCAGGACACGACGGCTCGACAAAGACTCCGACGAGGAAAGGCCGGACACGACGACAACTCCTATTAGATCTAAGGTTTTGTGTTGTGATGTACGTGTCCTATCGGAGTGATACGGGACACGGGATGGTTGGACACAAGAGTCTGTATGTCCTGTGTCAGGGGACACAAGACACGGTCAATATGAGATGACACGGGAGTGTCTGTGTCGAAAACAGAAAATATAAATACAAAAGTGGATTAGTGAAATAGGACACAAACACATGGACACACTAATTAGGCCACTAGGATTAGAATGATTAATCTGCAATAATGATGGTTATTTATAGCCCCATTAGGAAAGTCCTAGAATCTCTAGGCACATGGCTGAGGGAATATTCCTGGAATATTCCATGCTAATCCTGATTAATCTAGTCATTCCATAATGTTCCCTTTAAGTCATGTGACTAACCAATCCAATCAGAAATAATTATAGCTCTGCCATTACCATATTAGTGTTTGTCCATTGGTCATATGGTCAAACTGATTTTAATAATTGATCAAACTCTGTCTCGATATATGGAACTAGTCAGGATATCTCGGACTCTTGGACATGATCAAGAACAAGCTATCTACTCAGTTCAAGACCGAAGCGCTGTTTGCCTGTTCGAGTCTGTATTTCTTTAAGCAATATATTTTTCATTTTATTTGAGTCTAGAAATACTTTGTACACCGAGTCGTACAGGCAATTAGGCTATTCCAAATAATTTCAAAAATATTTTTAAAATGTCCTTAGTTTTGAAAAACATTCTTATTTACAAAAGTTCCAAAAAGGATTTCAAAATTCTCCAAAAACTAATTTTAAAAACCCTAACCTAACCCTGATAGAACTCGGCCAGAGTTCGGCTAGAGTTCGGCCAGAGTTCGGTTAGTGGCCGTTTTGTTTTTGAATTCCTTGGAACTTGGTCCTCCTGCAGTTGCGGATTTGACAGAGATTTGCTCATCGAGTTCTGCCCGAATTCTGCCAGAATTCTGTCTTTGGAACTCCTATAAATAGAGAAAGATTTCGATCATTTTAACTCACTCATTCACTTTCAATCTTCTCTCTACTTAAAGCTTTCAGTCTTCTAAAGAGTTTTTATCGAGCTTTAATTTTCAGATCCCAAGCCAGTTACAATCCTCTAGTCAATTTGCCAGTGCGGTGCGGTCTAGAAGTTTCAGAGTGATTATAATCAGAAGGCTTGATAGAAGAATACCTCTTCACAATTGAAGTTGGACGAGTTCTTCGTATCAAAGCTCGCGTTGTAGAAGTTGCAAGGACTTCGTAAGAAAACTTGCGGTTTTGCCAATAGTGGATTCAACTGGTAGCAAGAGTTCTACCGACTGGACTAGTCATCAACAGAGGAAAACCAGTATACATCGCTGTCTTTGCGTTTGCTTTCTTATCTCTGCCTTTACATTATTTAGTTATGATTATTATTCTGTGATCTTACTGCTAACATTTTTTAATTAGCATTATTCCGCTGCCAACTCTATTCACCTCCCCTCTAGAGTATTCTGCTTTACGATTTCGTTCCTACAATTGGTATCAGAGCAGGTTCTTCAACTAGAGAGCATGTTCTGCAACTAGAGGTAATATATTCTGATCCCAATTGTTCCTACAATTGGTATCAGAGCGGGTATTACAGGTAAAGCAAGGTAACATTATAATTATTTATTCATTTAATTAATTGTTATATAGATCATAGCACAACACATGGCAACTGTAAAATTCACAAGTGAAGGCCAGGCCACAAACAGACCTCTACAGTTTGATGGTACGAATTATACCTATTGGAAAACACGGATGAGTTTTTTCTTGAAATTACTTGACTTTGATTTATGGTCTATTGTTATTGATGGCTATCAAAAGCTACCTCGTATAAATGTTGATGGAGTTTTAATTGAAAAACCCCATAACAGATATATAGAGGAAGAAAAGAAAAAGGATAGTCTTGACGCACGTGCTATTAACGCTTTATTTTATACTTTAGACAGAACTGAATTTAACAGGGTGTCTATCTGCACAACTGCTAATGAAGTGTGGAAGCTTCTTGAAGTCACACATGAAGGCACGACTCAAGTCAAAGAATCAAAGGTCAGCAGACTTACTCAAGAGTATAAGGTGTTCAAGATGAAGCCCAACGAAACAGTTACTCAGATGTTCGAAAGATTCTTGGATATTGTAAATCCTTTGTCCTCCCTAGGCAAAGATTACAGTAACCATGAAAAGATTCGCAAACTCCTGCGAGCACTTACCAAGAACTGGATTCCAAAGGCTACTGCAATCATTGAAGGGAACGACCTCAAAACTATGTCCCTTGAAGTACTCATGGGTAAGCTACTCACTCATGAACTGGAGCTACAAGATTTTGAAGAGCCTGCACCAAAGGAAAAGACGATCGCTTTCAAGGCTCAGCACAGAAAAGCTGCTGAAGGTGATTCAGACAGCAGTGAATATGATGCTGAAGATCAGGCACTCCTAGCAAGGAAATTCAAAAGATTCATGAGATATGAGAAGAAAGCCAAAGAAAACAATAGCAGCAACAACTGGTATCAAGATGATGCTGTCTGCTATGGCTGCAAGAAGAAGGGACATATGAAGAAGGATTATCCTACAAAATCATCATCAAGCAAGAAGAGCAACAAGTATGAGAAAGGGAACCTGAAGAGATCAACATCTCGAAGATATGCCAACACCAGCATATAGCATGAAAGTGAAGCCAGCGACTTAGAAGATGAACAATCAGAAGATGCTGCAAATGTATGCTTTATGGCATCCGATCAGGTACTCTCTGAACCTGTAGTTGATACATATGATGACTTCACCTTTGAGAAATTAGGAGATGCCTTCAGTGAACTGATAAGTGATTACAGAAAACTGCGTAACAAATATCAGACCTCTGAGAAGGTACTCAAAGAGTACAAAGGTGAAATAGGAAGACTTACCGACCAACTAGCTGAGGTTAGAAATAATGTTAGTGAGTCTGGTGAGCTTTCATCTGTCAAGCTCTTATTACACGAGACTACCAAGTCATCTGAAGAGAAAGACAAGGTTATTGACCAACTGAAAGAAGAACTTTCTAAAGAGAAGAAAAGTCTTCAATGTGCACAAGTCAGAATGGAAGTACTCACTTCTGACTATACTAAGTTGTATGACACTTCCAAAAGATTGGAAATTAGGTTAGGAAAACAGCCTGAGACTGCTGCTTCCTACCCTAACACGTGTCACTTACCGAATAATCGGAACATTTCCAAACCAAACACTGTCAGACCTAACCCTATCAAACCTTTACCCCAAAAGGTTAAACCCAAACAGGATTATAGGTATGCTTTCTTCTATACTAGAAAACCTAAACCTACCAATCATGCACACCACTCAGCTTTCAACACTCAACATGCACAATGTCATTATTGTGGCCTCATTGGTCATATTTCTCCTGCATGTAGAATCAGAAAGCTTGTTGATTTAAATATTTATGCATGGATACCAAAAGCTAACATTTCAGGACCCTACAAGAAATGGGTACCAAAAGTTTCATCTGCAAATTGTTATGTAGGTGGAACACCTTTCACATGCTAAAAGCAAATGGATTCTCGACAGCGGTTGTTCACGGCATATGACCGGTGACGCTACACTATTTGCAACACTATCGAAAAAGAAGAAGGAAGGTTATGTCTCCTTCGGTAACAACTTAAAAGGGTATATCATTGGTATCGGTGATGTTGGTAAGTCTCCATATCCTGTGATTAAGGATGTCTGTCTGGTTACCGAGTTGAAACATAATCTACTCAGCATAAGTCATCTAGCTGATCATGGTTATGGCATCAACTTTGGCAAAGACAAATGTACTATAGTTGATAGCTCAACTGGTAGTACTATCTTTGAAGGTATCAGGGAAGACAACATATATGTTTTCTATTTGTTGGAAGAAACTAACATTTCAGGTAGATGCTTAATGGCTAAAAGTGATGAGAGTCATCTGTGACATATGAGACTCGGTCACGCAAATATGGACACAATCTCAAGATTATCCACGAAGAAGCTAGTACGCGGTTTACCGGACATAACATTCAAGAAGGATTCGGTATGCAGCCAATGTGAAAAGAACAAAGCAACCAGATCCACATTCAAGTCAGTAAATGCAGTATGTACTACTAGACCTCTACAATTGCTACATATGGACTTATTTGGTCCTAACAGAGTTGCTAGCCTCGGAGGTAAGCTATATGCTTTTGTAATTGTAGATGATTACTCTAGATACACGTGGGTATACTTCTTGACACGCAAGAATGATGCATTATCCGAATTTGTCGCCTTTTGCAAGAAAGTACATAATGAAAAAGGTTATATGATCACTCGTATTAGAAGCGATCATGGTGGCGAATTCGAGAATGCTGAGTTTGAGCAATTTTGTGACACACACGATTTTGTACACGAGTTCTTCTGCCCTAGAACTCCATAACAAAATGGAGTTGTAGAACGTAAGAACAGAACTCTATCCGAAATGGCCAGAGTAATGTTAAACCAGTTTAGTCTACCCAAATATTTCTGGGCTGAAGCTGTCAATACAGCTTGTTTTGTTCTCAATAGAGTTCTAATTCGATCCAAATCGAAGAAGACTCCATTTGAGTTATGGTTTGATAGAATTCCATCAGTTTTATATTTTAGAATATTTGGTTGTAAATGCTTTATTCTTAATACAAAAGACAATTTGGGAAAGTTTGACGAAAAGACCGATAAAGGTATATTTTTAGGTTATGTGGCCAAGAGCAAAGGATACAGAGTCTTCAACAAACAAAATATGATCATCGAAGAATCAATCAACGTCACCTTTGATGAATTGAATCAAATGACTATCGATGACAATGACGAAGATCTAACTGTACCAAGCTCAATACCAGCTGATTCTCAACCAAGCTCAGCACTAGCTGATCCTCCTAGAGAAGATCCAGGAACCAGCTACCTTCAGAGTCTGTCGAAAAGATTAAAATTTACGGCTGATCATCCAAAGGATTTGGTAATTGGTGATATTACCAAAGGTGTAAGTACTCGTACATCCAGTAGAGATATTGTTTCTAGTGTTGCATTCATTTCACAGCTATAACCCAAAACCATTGATGAAGCATGTAGTGATAATTTTTGGATAGATGCTATGCAAGAGGAATTAAACCAATTTGAACGGAATCAAGTTTGGGAACTTGTTCCCAAGCCTATTGATCATCCGGTCATTGGCACCCGTTGGATATTCCGAAATAAACTGAACGAGAATGGTTTAGTGATTCGTAATAAGGCTCGACTCGTAGCTCAAGGATACAATCAGGAAGAAGGTATCGACTACGATGAGACTTATGCCTCAGTTGCGAGATTAGAATCCATTCGCATGTTATGTGCATTTGCATGTTTTCATAATTTCAAATTATTTCAAATGGATGTCAAGAGTGCATTTTTAAATGGTTTTATAAAAGAAGAAGTTTTTGTAGCACAACCTTCAGGTTTCATAGATTTTAAAAACCCTGATCATGTTTTCAAGTTGAAGAAAGCTTTATACGGTTTAAAACAAGCCCCTCGTGCTTGGTATGATCGTCTAAGCTCTTTTCTACTTGACAACAGTTTTTCAAAAGACAAGGTTGACACTACACTTTTTATTAAGTCTTTTAGTAGCAAGCTTCTCTTAATACAAGTCTATGTTGATGATATTATATTTGGATCTACTGATGAATCTTTTTGTCAAGAATTCTCGAAGTGTATGCAGAATGAGTTTGAAATGAGCATGATGGGAGAGTTGAAATTCTTTCTTGGACTGCAAATCAAACAAACTGACAATGGGACATTCATAAATCAAGCCAAGTACACAAAAGATTTGCTAAAGAAGTTTGATCTGGATAATGTCAAACCTATTGGCACTCCGATAGCAACTTCAACAAAGCTTGATATTGATGAACAAGGCAAGCCGGTCGACACACGTAAGTATCGAGGTATGATCGGTAGTTTACTTTATTTAACTGCTAGTCGTCCAGATATTATGTTTAGTGTTTGGCTGTGTGCACGTTTTCAAGCTAATCCAAAGGAATCACATATGTGCGCAGTTAAGCGTATCTTTCGATACCTTAAGGGCACTTCTTCTGTTGGCTTATGGTATCCCAAAACTAAGTCCTTTGACCTTATTGGTTACTCGGATGCAGATTTTTCTGGATACAAAGTTGATAGAAAAAGTACCAGCAGCACATATTATTTCTTAGGCAAGGCTTTAGTCTCATGGTTTAGTAAAAAGCAAAATTCTGTAGCCCTATCAACAACAGAGGCTGAGTATATCGTCGTAGGACGTTGTTGTGCTCAGATTTTGTGGATAAAATAAACCTTAGAAGACTATGATTTATTTTACACACACATTCCCATTTTCTGTGACAACACGAGCACAATTAATTTGACTAAGAATCCAGTATGTCACTCTTATACTAAGCATATAGAGATTCGACATCATTTTCTTAGAGATCATCATCAGAATGGAGATATTGACCTTGTGTACATAGATACTGAGAATCAATTAGCTGACATTTTTACAAAACCTCTAGCAGAAGATCGTTTCAATTATTTACGTCGAGAATTAGGAATTTTGGACGTCAATAATGTTAATTAATTTTGTTTTATGATTATATTTCAATACGCAAAAACTGTGTTAGAAACAAGCCAATAAAGAGTCTGTCTGTCACCACAACTACGGTTGAAGCGAAGCGGTACTTAAGAATTTCTCGGTGAACCTCCGTCAGCTGGGACAGTACTCCTACAGCTAATCTGAGACAGTCGCTGTGTAACAAAATTTAATCTATAAAATAATATTAATTATATTAATTGAATGTTGAAATTACTAATCTTTGAATTAAATCTTTGAAATGAGTCAATAAAAAGAAAGTGTTCCAAACCAACCCCAGGCGAATTCGGCCAGAATTCGGACCGAATTCGGCCCGAGTTCGGTTAGTGGTATCTGGTTATATAACCAGAACCCGAGAGCCTTTCTTCTTCATTGCTTCTAAACACCACCATCACAGCAACAGCAGCCGCGCGAGAGCCCTCAAACCATAGTTCTTCACCACTCCGTTTCTCTCAATCTACGTGGTAAAATCCATCCAAATTTTGGTTTCGTACGGAGATCGTTGTCCTCTACAACATACTTGAATCTCGGGAGGTATAACTTCATATTTCTCCTCCTTTCTATTTCGTGCATATTTACTTTATTTGCACAATGCCGCCTAAGGGATTTAACCCCTTCAAGAGGAAGAAGACGACCAATCCTAGTGAGGAAGGATCATCTTCGATTCCACCAACGGATTCTCTCTTTTTGCCAGTTCAATCGAGCGATGGCACGTTCGATGGGTTTTATTTTCAAACCCTAGATCAAGCCCTTCTGTGGTATGGAGACTTTTCCATGAGATCCATATGCACAGGCGTTCCTATCAAATGGACTGTGTTTCCAGAACACCGCCCTTATTTTGAGGCATTACGGTTACAACACGTTGTTAAACTTTGTTTCCCGGTAGCCATTAATGCCATTAGACTTTTCTACTGCAATATCATATTAAACACGTTTGACGTAAGTACTCGTGTTGGCGGACTAGACATCGAGTTCAATGATGTCCTCTTAGCGAAAATCCTTGGTCTATCTAACGAAGGTGCACCGCTTGTTGATATCACTAAATTTGATTTCCCCGACGGCACGACACTTGCTAGTTTCAAAGCTGAACTCTGTACACCTGATCGAGTTCGCTCTAGAAAGTTCAAGACAAACAACTTGAACTTGTTTAATTATGAATTGCACCGCATCATCTACTCGACTCTCCTTTCGAAGTCTACTTCAAAGGATGTTGTCATATCACTTGAACTATCTGCTATGTATCACATTCTTAAGGGGATTCATTTTTCTGCCCTTAAGACCATTATCCAAATGATGGAACGTTGTCGTGCAAGAGATAGAAATCTCTCTTATGCGATGATTCTCCCACGCATCTTCCAGCGTTTTGATATTGATTTGTCAACTTGTACTCAAGACCCTGAGCCCAAGTTTCTTAAGCTATCTCGTCGTAGTATGACTGCTGCTGCTCCTCCTACTGCTCCACCTTCTCCACCTACTCAGCAGTATGCCATGACCTTTGAAGGCATACACCAGCATCTTTCTGATTTGTACGTCTCGATGACGGATATGGCCCGCGAACGTGAGTTCCGCAATGTCACTCGTTATCAGGCGATAGCAAATTCTCTAGCTGATCTCCGATTTGCTCAGACTGGACATTCTGCCGGTTCTATTCCTAGAGATCCAGCCTTCTCTGGTTACCGCTGTGAGGATGAGGCTGTTCATGCCTACTTTCAGCCCGGTAACGCATATGATTGGTACCGTTCTGACCGTGCTCCTCCTCGAGACTATGTCGGTGAGTTTTACACTGGCGCCCCTCCTCACCCTTCTGGCGCTGGTACTTCTGGAGCTGGTCCTTCTGGACATGCCGGTCATGCTGCTGCTGATGATGATGATGATGAGAAGATGTGATATATTAGATGATTTTTGAGACTTAGATATTATCTTCTGTACACTTGGAAATGGTCCGACATTCCAAGTTTCTGTCTTTTTATCTTTTTATTATCAGACTTGTACTGGATATTTATTGATGTTTCTTGAACATCATTTTATCTCTATGGGATTCGTAGTTTATCTTTCACATCAGTTTATTTATTTATAGCATCTTTATCTGCCTGTGAATTAATTCTCTGTTATATTATAAACTGCATGAGACATTATTTTTTTTGTATTTCTTCACTGTTTGTTTCTTATGCATTGATTGCGGGGGAGTTTTCTCTTTTGCAATTATTTTGCTAAGTGACAACGGGGGAGAAAATAGGATCTAACATTTTATTTTTGAGAATAATACAGGGATTGAACAATGTTGAACTATGTTTGCTATCTTACTTAAAAGATGTTATATCATTCATAGTTTGTCAATTATCAAAATAGAGGAGATTGTTGGCCCATTGGTCATATGGTCAAACTGATTTTAATAATTGATCAAACTCTGTCTCGATATATGGAACTAGTCAGGATATCTCGGACTCTTGGACATGATCAAGAACAGCTATCTACTCAGTTCAAGACCGAAGCGCTGTTTGCCTGTTCGAGTCTGTATTTCTTTGAGCAATGTATTTTTTATTTTATTTGAGTCTAGAAATACTTTGTACACCGAGTCGTACTGGCAAATAGGCTATTCCAAAATGATTTTAAAAATGTTTTTAAAATGTCCTTAGTTTTGAAAAACATTCTTATTTACAAAAGCTCCAAAAAGGTTTTCAAAATTCCCCAAAAACTAATTTTAAAAACCCTAACCTAACCCTGACAGAACTCGGCCAGAGTTCGGCCAGAGTTCGGCCAGAGTTCGGTTAGCGGCCGTTTTGTTTTTGAATTCCTTGGAACTTGGTCCTCCTGCAGTTGCGGATTTGACCGAGATTTGCTCATCGAGTTCTGCCCGAATTCTGCACGAATTCTGCACGAATTCTGTCTTTGGAACTCCTATAAAATAGAGAAGGATTTCGATCATTTTAACTCACTCATTCACTTTCAATCTTCTCTCTACTTAAAGCTTTCAGTCTTCCAAAGAGTTTTTCTCGAGCTTTAATTTTCAGATCCCAAGCAAGTTACAATCCTCTAATCGATTTGCCAGTGCGGTACGGTCTAGAAGTTTCAGAGTGATTGTAATCAGAAGGCTTGATAGAAGAATACCTCTTCACAATTGAAGTTGGACGAGTTCTTCGTATCAAAGCTCGCGTTGTAGAAGTTGCAAGGACTTTGTAAGAAAACTTACGGTTTTGCCAATAGTGGATTCAACTGGTAGCAAGAGTTCTACCGACTGGACTAGTCCTCAACAGAGGGAAACCAGTATACATCGCTGTCTTTGCGTTTGCTTTCTTATATCTGCCTTTACATTATTTAGTTGTGATTATTATTCTGTGATCTTGCTGCTAACATTTTTTAATTAGCATTATTCCGCTGCCAACTCTATTCACCCCCCCTCTAGAGTATTCTGCTTTACGATTTCGTTCCTACAATTATGAACAATATAATTAATTAACTTAAAATAATCTTCCAACTAAATAATTAATCCAAAAATAATATTTCAAATAATCAAAAGTAATTAGTATTTACCTACACAATTACAATTAGCTAAATAAATCATTTCAAGATAAACTCAATAAGAATAAATAATTATAGTTAATTAAAATCATTTAATAATCTATAAAATGTAAAATAATAGGAATAATTCTAAATTTTATTTACTTCAGAATAGAGGGATTACAAATCTACCCACCATAGAAAAAAATTTTCCTCGAAATTTTAAATGGCACGATAAGCACGATTAAGAATAACTAAATATGAAAAATTGAAAATAATTAAAATTGGTTAAATATAGAACCAAAACTTAGGTACGATTAATAGATCGAGATTATCTAGGAGTGATCACACTGCAAGAAAAAAGGCTATTATTGACGGTTTATTTGTTGACGGTCGTAAAAAATCGTCAAGAATAGGGGTTATCTTGACGGTTTTAGACATACGTCAAAAAAATATTATTTTTTCTGTTATGTATCAAAATTTTACTAGAATACTTGACGGTTTTAGAGGAAGCGTCAAGAAAACCCATTGAATTACTTGATGGTTTTTTAATACTGAAAATTGCTGAGAAACCCAATTTCGGGATTGGCTTTTATGAAAAATCTACCCGCAGGATGGGTTTTATGAAATGCCCAGAATTATATATTTTCACGTTAAGTATTCCAAGATTCCTTTTAGATGCTCTGTATTTACAAAATTAATACCATAACTACCCCTCCGCACAAACTCAGATTTGGATTGCGATTCTCGTCGTCTTCTTCTTCTTCACTTGATATCTGAATTCCATTGATCTCATCTTCAACAGAGATCGCAAAGATCGTTCGTAGTTCACCGTACTTTTTTTCAGTCGAACTTCGATCATCGCTCTTATTATTCTTCTTCTTCTTTTCTAACAATTAGGTAAATTATGGAGAGAATATCTTCTTCTTCTTTTCCATATTGAATCTTTATTCATGTCAAATTTCTTTCCACAAAACAAAAAAATAAAAAATTAGGTTTCTGTCAACTGTTCTCTGTCGATATAACACGTAGAATAGTCATTCTCCTGCATTTTAACACGGAGAATGGCATTGGTCATTCTCCTGTGTTTTAACATTTGAATGACCATTCTCCGTGTCATTTAACACGAAGAATGACCATTCTCCGTGTAATTTAGTACGGAGAATGTCATTCTTCGTACTAAATTACACGGAGAATGGTCATTCTCATACGTTTTAACACTAGGAATGGCCATTCTCCGTGTAAATTAACACGGAGAATGCCATTCTCCGTGCAAATTAACATGGAGAATGCCATTCTCCATGTTATTTAAAACGGAGAATGGCATTTTTCGTGTTTCTAACACGGAGAATGACCATTCTCCTGCATTTTAACACTGGAATGACCATTCTCCGTGCTAAATTACACGAAGAATGGCCATTCTCCGTGTAAATTAACACGGAGAATGGCATTCTCCGTGTTATTTAAAATGGAGAATGGCATTCTCCGACACGGAGAATGGCCATTCTCCTGTATTTTAACACTGGAATGACCATTCTCCGTGCTAAATTACACGGAGAATGACCATTCTCCGTGTAAATTAAGACAGATAATGGCCATTCTCCGTTTAATTTAGCACGGAGAATGGACATTCTCCGTGTAAATTAAGATGGAGAATGGCCATTCTCTGTTTATTTTAGCACGGAGAATGGCCATAATGCCATTCTCCGTGTAATTTAGCACGAAGAATGGTCATTCTCCATGTAAATTATGACGGAGAATGCCATTCTCCGTGTAAATTAAGACGGAGAACGCCATTCTCCGTGTTACTAACACAGAAAATGGCCATTCTCCGTGTTACTAACACGGAGAATGGCCACCCTCATGCGAAATTAATATTCTTCGTGTTCTAACACGGAGAATGACCATTCTCCTACATTTTATGGTCAGTTGAAACTTTGGAGGACCATAATTTTTGACTGGGAGGTTGAAACGAGGTCCGGTTTGTCGCAAAATGAGCGTATCTTTGAGGAGCCTGAGATTAACCGCTTCTTCGTTAGTCGACCTTCCAAAATTTTAGAATCGCAAAAAAATGATGTTTGGACCTCCGCTTTAGCACTTTTGTCGTTTGTCTCGGTCTTTCCGAAATTTTTCGACGAATTTTTGTAGATTTTTGGGAAGAAAGCCTAGATTCGAAAGTGAGCAGCATATGGAAGAAGATGAAGTATTGAAACGTTTTTTTAAGAGTAGTTTCGTGGGTGTTTTCAATAAATTAGAAGGAAGGGCAAAATGGTTATTCGAAACCCTCTTTATATATTTTTTGTTAATTCTGGACACGCGATGAAATATTATTGCGCGGTGGATTTTTATAAAACTTTTTCGTTTTTTTTGGCATTTCATAAATTTTCACTTTTTCATAACCGTCAAATAATACATGTGCAAAAAATTGTCGCTATTTTTTGACTGCCATCATTGTAATTATTTTAATTTTTTATATCTATTGACGGTTATAGTTCTATTTTTATTGAGAAGCACAACATTTTTTTTTCGATCTCTCAGAGCATCATTAGTAAGGCCCATCCCATTTTCTAGATTCTAGATTTAGAATGTAGGAGCTCATTTTGTAGAATAATAAGTCTCATCCCTAGTCCCAATTTCTACAATTTCGGTCCCAACACATCCATGGGTGCTAAGGGTTGGGTCTCCCAATTTCTAGATTCTAGATTGTAGAAACTCGTTTTGTAGAATAGTAAGTTCCAATTTGGAGCCCAACTTTCTAGATTCTAAACTTTATATTATTTTTTTCCTACATTAATTTTTGACCACACAATTTTGGGACCGGAGCTCACTTTATCATTTCCTATTATTCTCATACAAACCTAATCCATTCTACATTTACCTTTTTTTTTTTTTGAAATTTTGGGCTCCAAATTGCATTGGAGAGTCCCAACTACTAATGATGCTCTCAGAAACTAGTCCTAATCAACAACTCTGCTCTCCCTTCCTCTCTTCCTTTCTATTTCTTAGAGGAGGAGGTCATTCCTCCGATGAGGAATCGTCTATCGTCGTGATCAACCCGCGGTGATGGCGTCGAAGAAGAAGAAGGCCGCATCGGGGTCCCTGTCTCCCAATCCCTAACCCCAACTCACCCTCTTCTCACCCATAAATCCCTTTTCATGCCGTCTGGTTTTTCCCTCAAGCCTAATAAATTCTAACCTATCTTTTCATTCTCCAAGATTTTCGCTCACCGCCTAAATTTTTTCGTGTCGCCTAATTTTTTTCTTCTACAAATCCTTAGCTCCAAAGGAAAGCCACCCAAATTTTTTCCTCTCCAAAGGAAAGTCATCCAAATCCTTAGCTCTAGCGGACGGGTCAGCGGGAGGAGGGCAGCAGAAAAGGCGGTGATCGGGCACCTCCGGTCGGGGCGGACCTCGCAGGGCAATGCGAGGACAGGGTCAGCTGACAAAAGAGATAGCGATGGGCTTGGCCAGAGTTCTTCTCCGGTCATCGTCTTCTCGAGCGGCAGTAGCAGACGCGTCTCCGACGAAGGTGCCACTCTTTAGATGTCTGGTATCGTATCAAGTAGCTCCGATTCGAGCAACGTTGTCTTGACGAACCGCTGGGTGAGCTCTTGCACTTTAAACTACTGGTAACTCCTTGCTTTTTATGGTATCAAGTTTCCTATCTGCTCACCAGGTGTTCGATCTAATTTCGCAGGGGGAAACTTGGCTTCACAGTTTGATACATCGAGGGATCGTTGAGTCCATCCCTTTGTTATCTACTTCTCATGTCCGTGAGAGATTGGACACGTCAGGTATCAACTCCTCTTTACTCTCTGTGTCTTCTTGTCGAGCTCGAGTTTTGAAGAACAAAACTGAGAATAAGTTTTCAGTCGAACTCGGTTGATGGAGCCTCCTGTGTCCAGGGGAATGATCAATGTATTCTTGACCTTAGAGGTTCATGTTATAAACATGACATGAAGTATATTTTTTATGAGCTAATTCAATGGGGGGTTTCTTCTGTTGTGTTGAGGCAGAAACCAATAGCCTTTGCTGACATTCTGCAGAAACGTAGTGACTATTGTTATGAAGTCCCTTTGATACAAGTTTGAATGCTTCACTTGCAGTTTTATTAACCAGGTTGCTTGTCTTCATAAGCAACAGAACTCGCATTAATTTAGAAAATGTAGGTAAAGGAACGTGCTCTATTAGTATTTTCTCAACTTGGTCGCCATCAGAACTATTTATGACAGTAAATACAAGTTGTGTATGCTTTCTCAACGTGGTCTATTACACCTGAAAGTGTGATACATAGCTTTGGTACATTGTTGCTTGACGTTCTCAGTGGGAAACATATTCATCCTAGTCATGTGAGTTTAATTTTCTTAATCTGTTTGTCTATGCTTACAGCAAATTATATCTACTCTTTAATGACGCCAAGTGTTTTGACATTCAAGTTGTGCCGAGTGTTTTGACATTCATGATATTATGGATAGTATGGGTCTTGGAATGCTTGTCGAACAGGTAAAAACTGAACACTTGATAGAATTCCTATAATGTATATAGCCACAGTTTCAGATGCTTTTATGAGAGTACTTTATGAGCTTTAGCAATGTGCAGCAAAATTATTGCTGATCTCTAATAAGCAAGTGTGCATCCTTTTGCTTTCAGAAAAGTATACAAGTATCATATTCCATTTGAAAAGTAGATAATCAATGTTTTAGGAATTAAACTATTTCCTAACAAGTAAAAGGCTGAAATATCAATTGGCTACAAGCCTGCAAATTTTGCATGTTTGCTACTTTTTTTTTGTTCCTTTCATGGTTCTTTGAAAGGCTGTTGTTGTGGCTTTACTGGAACTCGAAATAATTGAACTGATAGTAGCTTCACTTTAGGACTACAGGCATGAACAAAGCAAATAAATCTTGAAAACAATTTTGACTTTTGCCATAAACTGAATCTAGACTTCCCTTCGTGCCACTTTTGGACTATAAGCATGAGCCATAGCATTTCAGAATTCTTGAAAACTGAGTAATTTACGTCGTTTAAGTCACAACATCAGCTCATGTTTTGTCACTTTAATATTTTCTTGTATGAGTGAAGGCAACTTGTTAAGTTCAAATTTACAAAAAAAAAAAAAAAAAAACATATCAACATTCTTTTTTTTTTTTACATTATGCATTCTGCTACCACTTTTCTAAAATTGATAACATTAGGAATGCCAAGGGAGCCTTAACAGTAGAATCTGAAGGTTCAAATTTGGAAACTAAAAGTTGATTGTTGCTGATTACGAAGTTAGATCATTTTTTTTACCTGTTATTGTTTCATTTTCTATTCTTTATGGATAATTTTAACTTCTTGTCTCATTTAAATATTTTATTTTGTTTTCCATCTCCATGTTTTCACTTTTAATTATTAAGTGTGTGTGTTTGATAATACTGCAATTTTTTATATGAGCTTTTAAGTTTGAAATAACAATATGTAATTATGGAGCGACTATTTGATAATGTCTTTGTAATATATAACTTAATTTTTGTACTCAGAATTTGATATGATTTTCCCGTACTCGCCTCCTGAATTTCTTTGGAGCTTCCTTCTACTAAGAACCACATATTTCCCTCTCTGATGCTCCTTTTGGAACTTTTTCTGTAAATGATGGCGAAGAGAGTTCTTATTAGAAAATGTTAATATAACTTCATTGTTTCTGTCTTTTATGTCATATCCTAGTTGGGGCTTTTCTTCCCATATTGTTATGGTTTATTTTTGGATTTTCTCTGGCTCCTTTTTTTTAATAAAATTATATTTTTTGAAAATAAAAATTGGAAGCATCTGGGAGTCTAGGACTGTTAAGGATACCTTGTGACTCTGGAATATAAAGTGTCAAACTTGGAAACCTGTTTTGCATGTACACGAATACACATAATGACACAATACGGATACATGATATATACATTTACATATAGGTACAATAGTTTTACCTATCTTGCACTAATAGTTTTACTAGAGTCTTGGAACTCAAAATTTGTTGGAATACATATATAACTCTCATCCTTCGTCACAACTCTAGAGTTCAGGTGTAGTGGCAGCTCTAGAGTTTCAGTGTAGTGGCAGGGACTTATTATGATGTGTACTCACCTCCTGCCAGCTTCTTTGTACTAAAACTAAACATTTGCTTCTTCGAATATATCTGTATGGGTACGACTGAAACATCTTATGGAAACAAGTATGACATTGCAGGTGAATGGCACAGAATTGCATTACTCCAGACCATATGTCGGTCCGAAAAGTGGGGCACTATGGCTTTTGTTGCGCTAGAGATCTATTCTAATGCAATAAGGTAAACAAATGCCAAATGGACACCAAGGTTACCAAAGGCTTCCATATCCCTCCAGCTTCTTTGATAGCTATCAACCTTGTGGTCATGCTCATCTTCGTCCCCCCTCTTCGTTAAACTACGAACATGTAATATTCGATATATTCTCTCATCTGAAGTAAGATGCAAATTTAATATTTTTGTAACTACCTTTATTGTTCATGTTGAAGGTTGTTGATTGTCGTGTCTGCGGTGACCTAAATTCTTCCCATCATTTTGCATTTATAGAGTTCACTGATGAAGGTAAACTTTTATAATTCCTATCTTATATTTCCAAATTTAGTGAAGTGCTATCTTATCATTGTAATACTTTTATTTTTGTTGCTTATTGATGGCATATCAGAAGGTGGATGAAGTCTGCCAGGAACTGAGATCGGATACTATCCAATAAGGGTGCTTCCTTCAAAAATTGCGATTCTCAAATTAATCCAACATTCTTGCCAAGGGTAGGCTCATTTGCTTTTGCCCTATATATAATCCTCATATCTCTTTATCTTTTCTACTGATTGCGCAGCCTCTATATGTCAGTATTATTTTTTGGGTATCAATTTTGGGTTTGTTTTTTGAAGATCGGTTTTTGAGTTCGGTTATTTCACTAGGGGCTATACTGAGGAAGAAAAGTTGCCTAATTTTTCTTTGGCAATAGACAATTGGTCATTTTTTGCCATAGCACTTGGCTTTCAATGTTTGATACATATGTTGCTGGATTTTTTGACTTTGTAATTGAGCTAAAATTTTAGGTATGTTTTCCTAACTGCATTGCCCCTAAATTGGAGTATTAGTTTCAAAAGAGTTTTGCCTTCTCTAGGTACTGATACCACACTTAAAATTTGTGAGTATCAGTGAAACTTGGAGTATCAGTTTCATAATGGGAGGAATGATTTATTGGCTACACATTGTGGAGTATCAGAGAGCAGTTGCTCCTACTGCTCCATTGCAGTTGTAAATTATTCAACATCAATTATACTTGAATCATTACTGCATCCATAATTATTTAGCTTACATAGGAATTTGGAAAGTTCACATTTCTAAAGTTGATACTAGATCCAACATGTCATATGTTTCCACTAACAAATTATTCAACATGTCATTATTTATCAACATGTCATTATTTCTAAAGTTGATAACGTGTACCATGTTGCACTAGTGTAGCTTCATACTGAACAAAAATTAGCAAGTAACTGATAGTTGGCAGAAAACTGGTTGCTCTCAATTTGGAGAAATTATTAGGTGCTCCTGGCTCACCACTGGACGTGCTGAGTGGTGAGCCCGGTCCAATGAACATATGACACTTGGAATAATCAATTAATTCCATATTTTTCACATAATAACCGGACAATTCATAAGTTAGCTTAATGTTAATATTAATATTAATTTTAATTTTAATGTTAATTTTAATGTTAATTTTGATATTAATATTAATTTTAATGTTAATTTTAATATTAATGTTAACATTAATATTAACATTAATACTAAGATTAACATTAATATTAATTTTAATGTTAATATTAATATTAATTTTACTGTTAATATTAATGTTAATGTTAATATTAATTTTAATGATAATATTAATATTATTGATTTTGTTAGTATTTTTTGTTATCTTTAATATTAATATTAATATTAATATTAATATTAATTTTACTGTTAATATTAATGTTAATCTTAATATTAATTTTAATGTTAATATTAATATTAATATTATTGATTTTGTTAGCATTTTTTGTTATCTTTTCATATCTGGTTATGATGTGAAAAATATGAGATTAATTGGTTATTCCAAGTGTCAATTGTTTATTGGACCGGGTTCACCACTCAGCACGTCCAGTGATGAGTCGGGAGCACCTAATAATTTATGCTCAATTTGAGGCCAACCAAATTGAAACTATAGGTCAACATTCTGGAAGAAATGTTGATGCAACCATGTTGTACTAGTGTAGCTTAATACTGAACACAAATTAGCAGGCACTTTAGAACATTTCAAGAAAAGATTCAAATTTTTTTTACTGTTCAATTGTGGCTTGGTTCCTACCAACTGTATAACAATATGTGCTCGTTTGCTAGTTAGGCTTGCTCACCAGAATCTTAAGTGCAACATTGGTTCACTTACTAAAGTGCATTGTAACTCATCTATGGATGTGAAGGAATGCAATCCAATACTTCTTTATTTTTCACTACTTTGATGCATACTTGTACTACATGTATCAGTCCTTTCATCATATGAGTACCAGTCCCTTGCAATGGAAGATTAAATGCTAAAGTTTACATGGCTTCCCCTTTCAATTCTGACATAGCTGAAAGTAGCCAAGATTTAGCTATGTTTTAGATATATGCTAAATTTTTCTTGTAGTTTTTAGTGAATCTTGTTCTCAGTTGATGTATGCTAAAAAAATTAAAACTTTTTGTTCTCAATTGATATCAGTTTGTAAAAACATGCACACATAATGATTAAATCTATGCTCTTGTTCTCTCAAGAACATGGAAAAGAAAAGTTGTACTGTGATGGGAGGGATGTGCTCCGGGTTCGCTATATATTTTGGTTTACTTGTATAAATATAGATTTTGGATGTTTAAGATGTTGTACGAAAGCCATTATTTTGGTTGTATGTTTGTAGTTGGATGTTTTTGGTGTAGGAACAGATTTGTTAATATAATTTTTTTATATTATAGTTCTTTGATGTATGTAATCTTTTGGATTATGTTGATATTATTTGTGTGTTCGATTCATAATATGTAATTATAAATAGAATTTTGGCTATACAAAATTTAACTTCTTTTGACGGTTAAATCTTGCTGCAGAAGAGCTTTGCATTAACGATTTTTGGCAGTCAACAAACAATTTTTCTTGACGGCTAATAACCATCATCTAGGCCGGAGTTAAGAAAAGTTTTCACCTACATTGACGGTTTCTTCAGATTGATATCTTGACGGCTAAAAATAATCAAGAAAACTATTTCATATGACGGTCAAAAACCGTCAAGAAATGTCCTGTCATCGACCGTCAAGAAAAGGGGGGACTTTTCTTGACTCTGGCCTACTTGACGGATCCACAACCGTCAAGATAACCTTTCTTGACGGGGATTAACCGTCAAGAAAACCCTTTTTTCTTGTAGTATCATATAATCAAAATCAAAATTAAGGTATGGCAAAATAGTACCAAAATGACATAGTCATGATTGAATTCTAAATATGATCAAGAATATAATAATGACCTAAGCACAATAAAAAAAACTATTTAGGCATAACTAGCACGATCAGGAATAAATTCAGAAATTATTAAACACGATTAGTCAAAAAATTATATAGTCACGACTAATACGATCAATATAGAAATGATACTACTAAGAATAATCAAAATAAGAATATTGAAAATAGTATAAATGATACTACAAAGTATAATCAAAACAAGAATTTTGAAAATAATGTAATTTGACTTGATCGAAAATTAAATTTACGCATGAGCAAAAATTAAATTTGAAGCATAATTAAATCATTTAGGCACGATTTGATCACACATTTTAGGAGTAAATAAAAAATATAATCAAAATTATTTAGGTATAACCAAAGATCTAGTCATGACCAAGTTAAAAAATCAAAATCATTTAGGCGTTATCAAGGATAGAATTGAAATCTAGTTATGATCGAAAATCATATAAGCACGATTTAAGAGTCGTCTAGATACGATCAAAAATCAAATTTAGGCACGATCATGAATATATCCCTAATAGGATTCAAATAAGACTGGATGATGATCAAATGACGAGAAATTAAAAGACAACTCAAGAAAAAAAAACTATAAGATAATCAGCTAATTAATCCCTTATGCGGAACCTAGTCTTCTAACTCATTGAATTAGCTAAACAATCAGCAAGGAACCGAATAGAAAACTAAGATACTACCCCAAGCACTATAACTAATTCTATTATGAACTAAAAGATATCTATCTAAAATCGACTAAATTTAACTTTTCATTACCTGGAGCTTATCTACCAATACTAATTTATTTCAAATTTCAACAGTAAGCCAATCTTCCAAATTTGACTACAATTATAATTGTCGATCAATTAGCAAATTCTCAAAATTTTGTTGAACCAATCTATGATCTATATTTCTTAATCCTAGAAATCAAAGTTTTGAATCTCTCACCATCCATCTACCCTACCTATTAGAAGATTTACCCATGCTTCTCAATCATGCTTAACTAACATGATTCTGAATCTATCACTCCATGAAGGCCAATTCCTCTCTTTCTAATATTTCTTTGGCAACGACTGAAAATTTCTGCTTTAACCTTCCTTCCAGTCAGATCAGGTTCTTCTAGCCAGGTTCCAATCTTAAATTATGAAGTTGCATTCCTACATCTTCTTTCTTGCAAAATCATACAACCTACAGACCTTTGATTATCTTCTTTCTTCCAAATCAATCTCAAGCTCCAAAATCTATAACTCCCCCAAGACTTATTACAAAACTTGCTTACTTAAGTCTACCCTTAACCTCGTTGAAAAATGCTAATTCCCAAGAAAATCTAAAACTGAGCTAGGTAACTATCTATGCTTCCCCCGTAACAGCTATCAACTATATATATATATATATATATATATATATATATATATATATATATATGTATATATATATCCACAATTGTACATAGCTATCTACAAAGTGTATATATACAGAGCTATCATAATATTTAACTATCAACAAAATACACGCAATACACTAGAGTTGAACCATGAAAGAGATTGAGCCAATAGGTGTCGGAAAGTAGTCCTAATGAGTTCTAGAAAATCAAGTGGAAATTCTATATAAAATCTATGGTAATAGAGATAATTTCTGAAAATGGGATTAATCACTAAGATTTTAAATAAGGCCAAAATTTAAACAAATCAAGATAATTTCTGGTAAAGTTATCAATGGTAATAAGAGGCCAAACATGGTATATAACATGGATATAGTCTTAAAAGTATCCGATAAACATACATATCCGAAGTCACTTTGCCTAGAGTTCATGCCCCGCCAGTTTGTATCTGGCTACAGTGAACCTTTGGTTCCATGACTCAAATAATGATAGATTACCAAAATATTCTATCAATTTTATCCGATATTGTCCGAACAACTTAATAGATCAAAATTTTATGTTTTTAGGACAGCCTCAATAATATCCGAGAATCTATGAATACCTAAAATTATTTCGACTTAGAGCCCATGCCTTACTAGTACACAGCTGTCTGCAGTGAACCCACAGTTTTCATAATCCAGATAAATGACTGCAGTGCGCATCTGTGATGCCATAGTAGGTCGTCGAATATTTTCTTAACTTTATCCATGGGAATTCCAAAGGAGTTTCTGAAAATTCAAACAAGTCCCAGTTAATCATGGTAGGAGAAGATGCAGATATCTATTCTTCTAGTATCAATGCTTGAGAATGAAACAATCGATTACCATGAGGGAAGGAGGAAAGTATCTGCTCTTGGACCTTTCTCCATTTCGTTAATTTCCAAAAAAATCTATAGACTTTGAATCGATCCAATACTGACCGGATAATCGAGTTGGCTGAAAATAGAGGAGTGAGGATTCGGGTTGGCTTGAATAATACCTTTGGCATCTTATAGGAAAATCTTGACCTATAATGGAATCATGTTGGAAAATAATTCCTTATAGTCAAGGAAAGTCAAATTGAAAATCGACAAAAATTAACAAAGAAATCCAGAATAAGTTTAAATAGTAAGGTTTCAAGTTGGAAGAAACCAAAGAAAATATTTTGGCTCTGGAAATTACTTAGGGAATATTGACCTATATCGGAATAATTTTGATGAAATAATTCCTTATGGTCAAGGAAAAGATTGGAGAATTCGAGAGTTAAGTTGGTTAAATAGCTAGTCTATAGAATATTTGAATTGGTTCAAAGAGAGTCAAATTGAAATAGTTTAACAAAACCAACAAAGGAATTTTGATGGGCTTAGAAAAATTAGTCATTGATAAGAGGTTTGCTAGAGGAGTCAAAATTTCTAAAAGAGTAATTGACCTTGTCCCTAAAGAATTTAGATACTAATAGAAAAAAGATAATCCTTCGAAAATCGAGGAATATCACTTTTAGCCACCTATGAGAAGATATTAACCGTAGCACAGATAGTAGATACATATATATAATCATACAATCGGCCTAAGCTGTGATTGAGCATCCCTATGTCGCAGGTTACCAATGGTACTCTAATCCTAAGCACCATTAGATTGACCTGCATGGACCACCACTAAAAATATGTCATGACTTGCTCCCACATTTTTGGATACGAGTCGCACACGTCCAACCTATGTTGTGGACACAACATAATAAGCTATATTTAATCTCAGAAAAACTCCAATATCATTATATCAATCCTAGCTTAATCACAGAACTAGTAACAAAAAAAATCCAGCACTCACGCGATCACAGATCACTATATCTTTTTAACATCATACATGTCCAACCTCCGAAGACAAATCCGGTAATTAAATCCAGAGACAATAATAATACATCTGTCTCATGGAAACTATCTAATACATAAAAATATATGCATCTGGTGTTCTAGCGTCTTCTAGGAGTCGTCATCCATTCTATAGACATCCTCTTGTCCTGATGTAATATGTCAACGATCCAGTCAGGAAGGTAGCAAAGTACAATCTATAATATTATAACAAATACAACACATGCATAAGTAAAGACGCAATGAAACATGACAAACCTGAATCACCAATGATGCAATAACCTACTGAAACATGAAACAAGAAGATCAAAACTCGTGATTTGAAATGCATACAAAATATGTGACCGGCTGGGTAAAGATCATGAATAAGAACAAGTATATGGTACGGCTTAATCACACGTGCACACGTGTGCGATTAATCTATCATCATGAATTCCTAAGTTGGGCTTTGGTCACATACCCGCATTATTTCCCCTCCCCCAAGTACCAGTAAAGAACAAGAGCATAATAACCAGAAGCACATGACCAATCGTGTAATATTGTGTCCAACATGAAATATGACACCGCATGAAGTAAATGCAACAAAGTCATAGAAGTACTTGTCCTGTCCTAGAAAGTCAAATATGTTTCAATATCAACCTAGAATAGGGCAATAATAAGTTAGACTCTAAATAGCAATCGGCTAATATCACTAACTAATAACAATAATATTACTAATCAAATATACATATATTAACTAACAAGAAAATAATTTTAGAAAATAATATCATTTAAATTTTAACTATAACTTGAAAATAATTTTAGTAAATAGCTTTAATCAAAATTATAGCAAAAATGTAATCTTAGCAATTATTTGTAAAACAATTTTAACCTACATATAGATTAACAAAATATTATTTGCTAGTAAATATTAGAAGATACTTGCTATTGAATATTTACAAAATTTAGCTATTAAGATAATAACAATATACTTATACATTTCGGCAAAACTTTACTAATTTATTTGCTATTACCAAAAATAATAATAACAATGACAATAATAATAATCTTAATAATAATAATACTAATGATAATAATAATAGTAACAATATAGCAATAACCATATTGGTAATAATAGTGAAAATAATACTAATAACAATAATATTATAAGAACAACCCACAGCCCAAAAACCCTCAAGCCCATAACCTAAACCCAAACCCTATTCTTTTCTCTTTTCTTTTTCTCTTTGGTTTTGGCCATGTTGGCCTGGCTCATCCCAGAGCCCACACTACTTTTATTGCTATCTTTTTTTTTATTCTCTTCTTTTCTTTCTTTAACTGGGCCCAATGGAACCCGACCCACTCCACCAAGTCTAATACCCGGCCCACCCATCACATAAAGAAACCCTAGCATCAACTCTTTCCCTATTTGTCCCTCATTTCATCCTTCACTCAGCCGTAACGCCAAACCCTAACCCTAAACTCAACTCACTCTCTCACCTTCTCACATCACTCTCCACAACACATGCATACAAAACTCTCAGCCGGAGCCCCCAAACAAACCCTAAAATCAATAGATCAATAAGAAAAGAAGATAAAGAAGAAGAAGAAGAAGAAGAAGAAGAAGGGAAAGATGAAGATTGAAAGGGTTTCAAGAATTAGGATGGAAGCTTACCCTGGCTCTTCGGCGGTGGAGGGGATCGACGAGGTGCGGTGGCTCGGTGTGGCAGTACCGTGATGCTCCGACATGGCAGTTGCCAGATCTGGCCGGGTAGCGGCCAAATGCGGCGAGTTTTGGTGGTCAGACGGCAGCTCGAGTGCCGGATCTTTGCTCCAGCGGTGGTCGGCGGTGGTGTCCCTGGCGGCGAGGATTTTCCAGGCAGTCGCGGCAGCCTACAGACGACTGTCGGTGGTGGAGTCGAGGCTCCGGATCTGGTGATGGTGGCTCCAGATCTAGTGGTGGTGCTGAAGACGACTTCGACGGTTGGTGCGACGAGGACACGGCTGGAGCGTGGCGACTGATGATGAAGACTCGACGGGGGAGTCAGGAAACAGATATGGACACGGAGTCTGTCACCCTCATTTTCCGTATTTTTTTGTATTTCGTATTTATACTCGTATCTGAATTTTGGCATGTATTTTTATTTTTCTCAACTTGTGGGATTTCGGTATTTCCCGTATTTTGGGTTTTCTCATGGCTCGATTTTATTGGTTTGGTTCGGTTTGGTTCGGTTTTTGTGTTGGATCACCCTAGCCCTATGCTACCCCTCATCCCCACCGCAACTCCCCCTCTTTATATCCCCACCTACCACTCTCTCTCCTCATAACTTCCACCATTAATTTCCTTCTTCTTCTTCTCCTCCTTCCTCCACAACTCTCCCAACCCTAGGCAAGTGCACCTTGCCACTTCATGAGAGCCCTATTTTCTTGGTTCATTTGCTAGATTAGGACATGGTGTTCAACATTAGGACTTGCTATTTTGTGATTTGGAGCTTCCTTTGTTCTAGATCTAGGTTTAGCTATTTTCGGATTTTGCATGGTTTGATCTACTTTAGTTGGATTTTATGGGTTTTTGATGCTTCCATGAGGAAGAGCATTCAGTTTCACCCAAGTTGGAGCTTTGGAAATCCGGATTTGGAGTTCGGATGGCCAAGTTATGATGCTGTGTAGCCTTGGGTTCATCCATGGTGTTCTTGCTATTTGGAGAAGACAGTGAGCAGTGTGCAGAGCTATTTAGCTTACGCACCCTGAGCTACGCGCGCTCTTTAGCGCTGCGTACGCTGCTCCCTCGAGCGTGCGTGACTTTTCACGCAGCTGCTCCCTCGAGCGTGCGTGACTTTTCACGCAGCTGCTCCCTCGAGCGTGCGTGACTTTCACGCAGCTGCTCCCTTGAGCGTGCGTGACTTTTCACGCAGCTGCTCCCTCGAGCGTGCGTGACTTTCACGCAGCTGCTCCCTGTAGCGTGCGTGACTTTCACCTACGCTGCTCTCTCAGCGTGCGTGACTTTTTCGTACGCTGCTCCCCTGACCCCTTGCTTAACCCACAGGCTCTTGGAGTTTTGGTCTTATTTCTTTAAGCTTGGCTTTTCTATAGTCCTGTATATTAATATTTTATTAGATATTTTACGCCTTTTGTCATGAACTTGATTTTACTTAATATGTTTGGAATGACTATTGTACATGGCTTGGTATGGCAAGAAACTTGCATAACACGGCAGTGACCCGTGGTGGTACACTCCTGACATGACCGACCTGACATGATAGTAGCCCGTCGTGGCGCACTCCTGACAAGTACCCTGACATGATTTATCTTGATAATTTAACTTGATCTGCCTTGACACCGTGGGTGGTTCTTCTGGCTTGCTTGTTAAATCCACTTGTCCTGTCTTGCATCATGTCTAGGAGGGGACTTCTGAGTACCACGGTCAGGAGTACCTACTAAAATGGATTAAGGTTAATAACTAGAATAACACAATAGTCATGAAGAGATGACACAGCTACAGGCAATCCCGTTACCTGGGCGCTCTTGGGATCTGTAGCCTGCCGTCGAGTAGGGCACATTTCCAGCGCACCGTCGAGTGTTGCACCCTCTAAGTCACCTAAGGGTACATGTGTCTCCTGGACGATGTACCCACCTGAATTCAACCCTAATCTTTCGTCCTGGGTAGCCTGGATGGTCTGCAGGGCTTGTGGCTGTGGAACAATCTCACTGCATTTTGTTAGTAATTAGGCCTGTGATAACCCTAGTTAGTTAAAGTAGTAAGCCGTAGTATCTGCTTGGCCGTGATTGATTGAATGAGTCTAGCCATGTCTTGATCCAGTACCAGCTTGCTTCCTGTCTTGATTTCTTGCATTATTATCTTGCCGATAAATGGTGGGAAACCAAGTTCTGTTCAGATGAAGGGTTACAATTCCGGTCCTTGTTTGGTTTACGGGTTGTAACCTGGCTATCGGAATAGTTCCATGGTTATCTCGTCGTATATCATCCTGACATGTTTTCGTAATTTTAGTCTTAATATTAGATTTTCTGTGCTGATTGCTGGCTTTTGTTCTTATTTCGTAGCCCCCTTGTGGCACTTGCTCTTTCTGGGGTTGACCCAGCTGGTTTTGTGTGGCCAGATTTCGGAGCAGCTCCCGAGGATCTACCAAGCTTCCAGCCCAATGGTGAACACTAGACGGAATCCGGGCCAAGAGTGGGTTTTCTATTTTGTTTCGCTCACTCTATTGTAAAAATTATTCTTTTGAGGCGTTTAGCCGACGAGCACCTGTTAGCTCGGAGCACTTTTACTTACTGTCTGCCTACGGGCTGTAAACATGATTGACAAATCCTAGGGTTGATCATGTATGACTAAACTCTTGCTAGTCCTAACATTTTGTAACGACTAGCTTCATGATCAGCTGAATATGTAATATTTGGGACGCCTTATTATTGTATATTTAATGATCATACATCTTGCGACTTTACTTACTTGTGGTGATTGAGACACTAGGCTTGTTCATGACCATAAGAGACTGTTGGCTTGTAGAAAACCCTCACATATCTAGACAGCCGTGACCGTATATCGAGGTGGTTTCCATTTCAATATACATAGCTGGCTATGTCTGCCCCCGCTCTCCAGTATTCTGGTTCTGGGGCGTGACAGAGTCCTGATACAACGACAGAGGAAGACTCGACGACGATGAAACAGATCTTCGGCAGCAGCAAGGATCCGTGTCCTGACTCCTTCAGGACACGGCAGCTCGACAACGACTCCGACGAGGAAAGGCCGGACACGATGACAACTCCAATAGATATAGGGTTTTGTGTTGTGATGTATGTGTCGTATCCCGAGTGACACAAGACACGGGATGGCTGGACACAAGAGTCTATATGTCCCATGTCAGGGCACACAGGACATGGTCAGGGTAAGGTGACAAGGGAGTGTCCGTGTTGGAAACAGAAAATGTAAATGTAAGAGTGGATTAGTGGAAAGGACACAGACACATGGACAGTCTATCTAGGCCACTAGGATTAGAATAATTAATCTACAATAATGATGGCTATTTATAGCCCCATTAGGAAAGTCCTATAATCTCTATGCACATGGCTAAGAGAATATTCATGAAATATTTCTGACTAATCCTGATTAGTCTAGTGATTCCAGAATGTTCCCACTAAGTCATGTGACTAGGTATTCTGGAATGGATTTCCTAAATAGCCAGTCCAATCAGAAATAATTATTAGTTCTGCCATTACCATATTAGGAACAATATAATCAATTGACTTAAAAAAATCTTCCAGCTAAATAATTAATCCAAAAATAATATTTCAAATAATAAAAAGTAATTAGTATTTACCAACACAATTATAATTAGATAAATAAATCCTTTCAAAATAAACTCAGTTAGAATAAATAATTATAGTTAATTAAAATTATTTATTAAATTAGAATAAAATATTCTAAAAAATATAAAATATTAGGAATAATTCTAAATTTTATTTACTTCGGAGTGGAGGGGTTACAAATCCCAAGCCCAACATTCTAGCTTCTACTCCTGGGGGGTTAACCACCTCATCCTTGATCTTCAGAACAAGCTATTTGGGCTCCTAGTTCATCTCAAGAAAATAAAGAGAAGAATAATTAAAGAAGAAATGAAGTAGAAGATAAAAGAAATAAAAGATAGAGAAGAGAGTTATAAAGAGAGATGGAGAGAGATCTAGGCTACTTGGAGCTGGCATGTTAGCAATCCACCCCATAGCCAATCACAACCACACAAACTAAACCAAATACCCAATGGGTATTAACTTAGCCAAGTCAGCAAATTGACTGGAAAAACTATTGTGAAAATACTGTATTGTTAGTATTCACACAACAAATTGTCAATATACTACCATAAATAGTATACTAATAGTATACTGGTAGAATATTGTCTACCTAGAGAAGAAAAGAAAAAAAAAATCATATTTTGGGAAATGTTGGATATCCAGTCTATGTGTGGGTTCTACTACGGGTCTAGGACAGTACCCATGGTACATCTAGGGGCCTAGAGTTGTCTCCCATATCATCATTATCTTGTCGAAAAATTAAAATCCAAATTAAGTTATATAAATCAAATAATCAGTTTAAACCTGTCGATTACCTTATTGGCGATCCGACCGTACGACTCTCTATACTTGATCAGAAAACTAATATAAGATACATGAATCTAGTATCTGATACGGGTACTAGCAATACAAGCACATTATACCATATTAGAATTGGATACAGAGAAACACTAAATACGGAATACGAAAACAATTACCCATGTACATACAAAAATTGAAAATGAGTGATAAACATGATGCTTTCTTACATAATATGTATATCCTAACTTCATCATTTTCATAAAAATATACCATCTTAAAAGAGTCCAAATTGCTATCAAATTAGGGAGACAAATGCACCGCTTCAAAGTCTCTTGTTTCATTGATGACAACAATCAACTTTTAATTTTTTTTGTCTTTAGAGAACTAATCACCGAACATGGGTTCATTCTTATCTAGAGCCTTGATAGATCCATGAAGATATCCTATCTTCTTCCTTCCAGCGATATGAGTTTTAATGACATAAGCCCAAAAATCGTAGTTCTTCTCATAAAAAAAATATTAATATTAAAATTTGGATTGCCCAATTGTACTAAATATGAGGAACGAGACTTAGCACCATCTTCACTAGGCATGGATGCGATGAAATTATAGAAAGTAATAACATATATCACTCATTATTTGGTTTTGATTCGAAAAGAATAACAATCATAATAAGTCTCTTTTTGGTCATAGAAGATATAATAATGACCAAAAGAAACTTGCTAATCAAGGACGTGACTTCGAAGGACAATTGTCACACCCCGTGCCCGCATGATCGGGTACGGCTTGTGATCGCGTCCAGCCTACACCGCAGAATCGATGGTAGTGAGCTGTCTAGACCTCGATAATCATTTGTCAATCTCGAAAATCATAAATCATGCTCAATCACAAATCTAAAGCAAGAAACATTACACTACCCACTCATGCACGCGATCACCACATTCCACTAATATTCTTTTGTACATAATACATGCCCATTTCATCCCAGAAACAAATTCGATAAATCCTCGAAATAATATACAACATGAATAATACATCAATGGTCTAAGCTAATCTTGTAGTTCTAACTCCTTCAAAGCAAATCTTCATGCTAATCTATCATCACCTATAGCATGGCCGGACTTTGTAGGAAGCCCATGAGGCACTTGCCTCGGGCCCAAAAATTTTAGGGGCACCAAAATTTTATTTTTTTAGTATATATATGTACAATATCATCCATTGCAATTGGGCCCAGTTGAGTTCTTTGTGTGTAGCAAAGCAAACCAAGGTCTTATAATTGGAATACTTTATTAGGGTTGTAATTGTTTGCTTCTGGCCGGATGTACTTGAGAGACAAGCACTTTTCTTTTTATATATTCAAAAGAGGACAAGCACTTTCTTTCCTATTCTTATTGTTGGCTCCAAGCACTTCCTTAATTCATTTCCTCCTCTATGTTGCTGATTGCTCCGCGGGTGAGTGTTTTTAAAAGAAAATAATATTTTTTTGATAAATTTGTTACAGTATACATTTATCGGACCTAAAAGTTCCCTCCATGCTTGATGCAGTGCTTCTTAGCTAATAGTTATTAATATTGTCATAAAAAGTAACTAAGCAATAATATTAAAAATTATCAAAGCAACAACTATTTATTAAATTATATTTGTGTCAGTGAGTTTTATAATTTATTAATATATATTTTTGTAATATAGATGATTAGGTGTGTTTTAATTGTTTCTTTTTTGTAATTTATTAATAAAAATTTTCCTCCACAAGTATGTCCTAATTGTATTTTTTTTAGGTTTTTTAGAAAGAGAATCCTTATGGTCGGCTCTTCGACTAAAACACCTACTAGAATCAACAAATTTTCGATAGGTGAGTTTTATAATTTATTAATATATATTTTTATATAAATTGTTGATTATCTTTATATGTGGTAGATCAATTTAGTGAAGGAAAAAAAAAACAACTTTGTCATTTTATTGCATAGTTATTCCTATTAAGATTGAAATCAAGTAATAGGGAATCTGAGAAATAAAATATTTTTATATTTATTGTTGATTGTTGATTTGTTGTTAATTATTATTATTTGTTGAAAAATTATGATAATGTCATTTGATTGCATAGTGTTCGTATCTAGATAAACAAACGGGCCTCTAATAAGAAAACAATTTGGTATAAAAAAAATCCGTTTACAGAGCACTAGTACAATATAATATGATATGAACATTAAGCTTTGAGGGCACCACTTTTAGAGTTCGCCTCAGGTCTCAAAATCGAAAGTACGGCACTGACCTGTAGACAATGATCCAATCAGAAAGGAGCAAAGTACATCCCCGTATAAATGTCGTACCATGCAAAATAAAGCAAAAAGAATATAGAAACTGTACCAAACAATGCAATGGAACACTGTAATGAAATACAACCTGTAATACGAATAATCATGAGAAACAGACTATGAACAATAATAGATAAGCTAAACCCTACGTGTTTTGAAATGTTGTTTTCAATATGTGGCTGGCTAAGGCTAGATTCAGACTTGGTCAGGTTCGAACGTACGTGTTGTGCATGTCGAACTATGATTCATACAACAATGGTTTAGCCACATACCTATTTAATGTTTTCCCTCCCCATGGTTTAGAAATCAGAGTCAAAATCAGATTCAGAATCAGATACATATCAATGATGCAGAGACAAGTACAATAATCTTATCGTGTCAGAGTCGTGTCTCAATATGCAATGTACAATCAGATCAAACAATAAAAAACTTGCATTTATTAGTTATTGAGAAACATAAATATGGAATACTGGCCTTAAGTCTAATTTACTTGTAGAAGCTCCTATCCAGACCTATTTCATAAAACCAAAATTAATTATTAGGAAATTCCTATTTAGGTCAAAACTAAACAATTTACTTCTAAAACTAATTCTATGTATAAGGCTCAAAATGCTATCTAACTATATTCGGGTCAAATACCATCTAACTTCCAAAACAATATTTTCAACCTACAAGAATATTTATCCAAGCTTATTAAAATCCATATACCACCAAATTCCTTGGGACATAACTAGGCCCAAATCAAACTTATTATAATAGGTTTTGAAACCGTAATTCTATTTTAAAACCCATATGAATTATCCATTAATTCCAAACCTAATATTATGGTCTATATTCAAGGTCAGCCCATTATAAAACCTGCCTTATTTGATCTCTATTTCCATTCTGGCCCAAATACTTCCTCCAACTAGAATTCTTTCCAAGTCATACTGTCCATATCCAAACCCCATCAACCAAAACAAATATTACTAACCAAATAATCTATAGCCTAGATCGTGGGCAAAGTCCAGCACCCAATCCAAATTTATTCTCTAGCCTAAACGATTGTGGCTGCATATGACCTCTTTCCTTGAATTAAATGTTTACATCTCCTTCCCGCGACTCCAACTGTGTCGATCGAACACAATGTCTAGTGTCCTCGCCACATATGTGTCCGACAACTCCGCCCCCCCCCCCCCCCCCCCCCCCCCCGCGTGTCTATATACCCTGGCTTACCAGGACACCAACATACTCGTGATGATCACCTCCCAATCTAGGTTCAACCGATCTCCCGATCAAACAACAGTAAGAAAATAAACAGACCTGAGTTTAGAGTTTCTGACTCTAGCTGAGTCTCTACGAGTCCGATACCTCACTTCTTGTGTCCAGATTCAATTTGAAAACCTGTGTCAGGAATTACATCAAACACTTAGTGTGCAGTGTTGATAATTCAAACTCTCATTAAATTCTTGATTTAAATCAGCAAGAAAATCAAAGGGGTTCACAGAGAAGGGGGTTCGATCATATAGACCTCCCTAGGTTCGTTTTCGATCATCCACAGCTGGTGAGATCGATCGATCCGATCTCGGTCACCAATTCTTGACTGGTTGACTCGATCGATTGATCAACCAATCCGATCAAGATTGATGAAAAGGAGAACGACTCACTGAGTTATGTGGGTCGTTGCCACTGCGAATCATGGAATGGACCGCCGGAGAAGAAGAAATCACCAGAAATGGCATCGCCGGAGGGTGTCTCGTCGTCGCCAGACCAAAGTACGCCGACTGAACGGAGGCCGTCAACTAGTTCACCGGACACCACCGATAGCAAAGCCCTGCCATGCGCTACTGCTCGTTGTTGCTGAGAAGGAGACAACGCCGAGGAAAAGGCAGTGATAAAGCTTGCCTAGAATCTTTCGCCGGCGACCCTCCTATGGCCGGAACCCATGGGTCGAGCTTTTGAAGAGTCGAAAAGGAAGAAGAATCAAGGAAGAAGTGAGGATGGCTTAAACCAATTGACTAGGTTGGGCGGGTTTTGTTGGGCTATTTATAAGGACACAACCTTTTTTACTCGGGGCTAGCCAGGCTTTGAGGAACTTTTACTCGGGCTGTCCAAATTTTCTATTCAGAGGCTGTCCATTTTCTTCTTCTCCACTCTCTCTCTTCACAAACCCTAGCTTTCTTCTTCTTCTTCTTCTTCTATCCATCTTCTTTTTCTTCTCCACCATTTCCATTCTCACATCTTCATCAAAACCCTAGTTTTTTCTCATCGTCATCATCTTCTTCTTCTCCACCGTTTCCATCATCACCATCTCCATCAAAATCCTAGTTTCCTTCTCTTTCCCAATTTCGATGGCACCCAAAAAATTAAATAAACCCTAAAATGTATGAAAATAAAGGTTAAATACTTCTTTCCTCACAAAGAATGCATGGAAATAAATCCTAAAATGCATATTTCACTCTATTATCAAGATTGAAATAAACCACTGCCAGAAATTGTGGCAGTCCTGAAAGGAACTTGCTGTACAGCAAGTATCTTTCAGGACTGCCTCAATTTCTGGCAGTCCTCAATATGTCTAGGACTGTCAGAAATTGTGGCAGTCCTGTTGTAGAGCATGTCCCTTTCAGGACTGCCACAATTCCTGGCAGTCCACATTACTTCTAGGACTGCCAGGAATTGTGGCAGTCCTCATTACTTTCAGGACTGCCACAATTCCTGGCAGTCCTCATTATCTTTTATACCTACCACTTGGATAGCCCTGAGTAATTTTTTCAGTGGCAAACTTGTAAATAATAAAAAACTAACACTTGGACAGCCCTGAGTAAAATGTGCTGTGCCCTTATAATTTACCTTTTGTTGGACTGGAATGGCTTTTGATAATGGCAATTGCCAATTAGAAAAATCGTGAGTGCAAATTGAGTAGTATTTATAGGATTTTTAGGAGAAGGCTCTAGATGGGGAATATTCCAAGAATATTCCATAATTTTTGGGACGGTTAGAGCATCATTAGTAAGGCCCATCCCATTTTCTAGATTCTAGATTTAGAATGTAGGAGCTCATTTTGTAGAATAATAAGTCTCATCCCTAGTCCCAATTTCTACAATTTCGGTCCCAACCCATTCATGGGTGCTAAGGGTTGGGCCTCCCAATTTCTAGATTATAGATTGTAGAAACTCGTTTTGTAGAATAGTAAGTTCCAATTTGGAGCCCAACTTTCTAGATTCTAAACTTTATATTATTTTTTTCCTACATTAATTTTTGACCACACAATTTTTGGGACCGGAGCTCACTTTATCATTTTCTACTATTCTCATACAAACCCAACCCATTCTACATTTACCTTTTTTTTTTTGAAATTTTGGGCTCCAAATTGCATTGGAGAGTCCCAACTACTAATGATGCTCTTACAAGTCGGTTAGAAGTTAGTTAGGAATCGGTTAGAAGTTGGTTAGAGGTTGTTATTTAGTTAGGGATTAGTTTAGGAATTTGGCTATTAATTAACCATGTACTCTTTTCTCTTAGAGACATGACCAATCTAATTTTTCTAGAATATTCCCACTCTAATTCCATTCTAAATTACTAACCATGTCACTCCATACCAATTTACCAAATTGCCCCTAATAATGCTTGATAGAAATTAAGGAAAAAATAATAGAAATTTTTATTGGAAATTCGTGAATAAGGGTTACAAATCTACTCACCTTAGAAAAATTTCATCCTCGAAATTTCAAATGACACTACCAAAATAAGTCACTTTGGCGACGCCTAAAAACGTCACTAAAGTGAACGAAAATGTCGCTATTCAAAATTTGCGACGAATTTAGCGACGAAACTTCTTTATCGCGTATTTTCTGGTCGCTAACACAAAAAACGTCGCTATTGGTTGCTATTGCGATGTATGTTAGCGACTTGATGGCATCGCTATTATTTTAGTAGATAGCGATGTTTACCGACACGGTGTTGCTAATCAGCAATGTAAGTTTTTGTTGCTAAACGTCACTGAAAGTTCAGTAGTTAGCGACGTAATTTGCGACGTTTAGTGACTACTTTGCTGACATGGCGAAGTTTGCCATGTCAACAAATTAGCAACGTCTAGCGATTATTTGCGACATCTGCAATATAGGCTAGCGACGTTTGGATACACGCTTAGCGACGCCTTCCCTCGCCGCTAACCGTCGCTGAACGTCTCTAAACGTCGCTAAACTACAAAAAGAAAAAGCAGAATTCTGTTTGCTTGTTTTCCATCCAGAATCTAACTGCAGTTTAAATTATAGTTTAGAAATAGTAGACCCGGAGCAACCCTCCGTAGAATTTCCTGGGTTCGCCGACCCCTTCGGTGGAACACTCAACACCGGTAAAATAATATAGAGAAAAATGATGAAAATGTACTACCAATAATTAAATAAACAGAATCAAATGATAAGAAAGACATAAAATAGCCGGATGGAGACAAATCTACTACCAAACGGCTACAAAAAGAGTTTGTCCAATAATGTTCCAACAATGGATCAACGTAACACATATTGTCACTAAATGTGTAAAATAAATACATAAATACCCAAGAATGGGTCAGCAAACCACAACACAACACAACACATAACAGTATGTCCAATGAAGGACAACCACTGGTCAGCAGGAGGAGGAGTATTGTTATGCCTTAAAAATTTTCTCTTCCTTAATAATTATAATAATATTTACTTTGCATAATATATATATATATATATATATATATATATATATATATATATATATATATATATATATATATATATATATATATATATATATATATTTTCTTTCTTTACATAAAAATTCCTAGTAAAATTTTGAAATTGCATATTAGATTTGACACATCATGACTAGGTGTCAACTTTGGAGGTATGTGGCATATGCGAGAGCCACATGGCTCTTTGCATGAAGGAGAAGGTCTCATTTAGTGCCATCTCCTCCCTCCTTCATAATTATTCCACGTCACTTCCCCCTCTCTCTCTTCATTCTCCATTTTCCTCTTCTCCTTTTATATACTGTCGCCGCTGCTGCTGTAATTGCTGTCGCTGCTGCTACTGTTGCTGTGCTACTGCCGCTGCCGCCACCGTCGGCCACACCACCGTCGGCCACCCCCTTCTCGAGCACCCTCTCCTCCTCCTTCACACATCCAAACCTAGGTATAACCCCTTCTCCTTCCCCAAATTTCTACCTATCAAATTTAGGTTAATATTTATACTAAATCAAATTCAATTTCTTGCAAGTGTGTGGAATTCAGAAATTAGACCACTAATTTGGGATCAAATGTAGGGTTTCTCAAGCCAAGGCAAGTCCTCACCCCTTTTCTATGAAATTCCTCCCTTACATGTTGAGATATATATATATATATATATATATATATATATATATATATATATATATATATATATATATATTTGGCCCAAATACATTCTACTAAACATAGTAGTGATTAGCATAATATATGTAATAGTTCAATTTCCAGAATTATGATGTCATTCAAATTTAGTAGACTTTCTTAAGTCATGATTCATGCTACACTGTGCTGAGCCTTTGAATATTTTTATGAATGAACAATTCGAGCCGGGGGAGATACATTCTACGTTCTCTGGTTGCTTTTGTCCATTTCAATTATTTCTAAATTGCCACGGTTTCGTTAGGAATATATATAATTCTTAGGTTGCGTTTGGTTCATTGTAATGTAATCGTAATCGTAATGGAATTGGGTTTGTAATGTAATTGAATTTGTAATGTAATGGAATTACAATTACATTACTATGTTTGATTGAAACATGTAATCAAACCATGTAATGTAATGTTAATTGCATTCATGTGTTTGGTTTACCATGTAATGTAATTGAATTTTTAATTTAATATTTTTTTTAAAATACAACATAAAATTTAAAAAGTTGATCAATACAAAATTTCAAAAAATTAAAAAGAAAAAATTAAAAATAAATAATAAAAAAAGGGGAAAAATGGTTTGTTTTCTGCTAAAAAAAGACCAAAAAACGAAAAAAAAGACAAAAAATAAAAAAATACCAAAAATGACAAACGAACAAAACAGAAGGAAAAAAAAAAACCAAAAATGAAAAAGCGATAAAAAAGAAAAACGACAAAAAAAAAGATCAAAAATGTGAAAACCATAAAAAGTGACCAATAATGATAAAAAAAAATGACTAAAAACAAAAAAATTGACAAAAAACAACAATAAACGAAAGGGAAAAAAAGGACAAAAAACGACAAAAAACAAAAAAAAGGGGCAAAAAATGAACATAAACGAAAAAAAAAAGAAAAAAAAAAGACAAAAAACGATAAAAAAGAGCAAAAAAATAAAAAACGATAAAAAGGAACAGAAATGACAAAAAACGAAAATACGAAAAAAGACCAAAAACAAGAGGGAATTAAACGAGCAAAAAAAGACAAAAAGATTAAAAAAATTGCAAAAAAAAATCCAAAAACGACAAAAAAGGGAACAAAAACGACAAAAACAACAAACAAAAAGAAAAAAAGAGCATAAACGACCAAAAAAAAAGTGAAAAAGACCCCAAAAAAAAGCAAAAAAGGATAAAAAAAAAGCGACAAAAAACATGCAAAATCGACCAAAAACGATAGAAGACGATAAAAACGTGAAAAATGGTCAAAAACGTACAAGATCGACAAAAATCGATAAATAACATGCAGAAATGGCAAAAAATGTGCAAAATCGACAAAAAAACGATAAAAAACGTAAAAAATTGACCAAAAACGATAAAAAAAAAGGCAAAAAAATGAACAAAAACGACAAAAAAGGGCAAAAAGAAAAAAAAGGTACAAAAACGACAAAAAAACAAACAAAAACAACCAAAAACGAACAAAAATGACAAAAAATGAACAAAAACGAAATGAACAAAAAAAGGACAAAAACGACAAAAAACGGAACAAAATTGACAAAAAACGAACAAAAATTACAAAAAACGAACAAAAACGAACAAAAAAAAGGACAAAAACGACAAAAAAAAACAAACAAAAACAACGAAAAACGAACAAAAATGACAAAAAAAAGGAACAAAAACGACAAAAACAACAAAATAAGGACAAAAACAAACAAAAACGACAAAAAACGAACAAAAAAAAAGGACAAAAACGACAAAAAATCGAACAAAAATGAAAAAAAACGAACAAAAATTATAAAAAACGAACAAAAACGACAAAAAACGAACAAAAAAGACCAAAAACAACAAAAGATGACAAAAACGACAAAAAAAAAACAAACAATAACAACGAAAAAACGAACAAAAATGACAAAAAACGAAATAAAACGACAAAAAACGGACAAAAACAACAAAAAACGACAAAAAAAAAAAAACAAAAATAACAAAAAACGAAAAAAAAAATGACAAAAAACGAACAAAAACGACAAAAAAACGGACAAAAACAACAAAAAAGGACAAAAACGAACAAAAAATAAACAAAAACAACAAAAACCGAACAAAAATTACAAAAAACGAACAAAAACGACAAAAACAAACAAAAACAACAAAAATGACCAAAAAGGAACAAAAATGACAAAAAACGAACAAAAACGACCAAAACCGAACAAAAATGACCAAAAACAAACAAAAACAACAAAAAATGACAAAAAACGAACAAAACGACCAAATTATAGCATGCAAACCTTCCGCTTAAGTTGTAATGTAATTGCGATTACATAGGTTTTATGATGTAATTGAGTTTAGAAGAAACTGATGTAATGTAATCAAACTTGTAATCGTGATTACATTACATCTAATTTTTTTTGTCCAACCAAACATCCGAGTTAGATTGACAACGTAATGCCAATTACATTACGTTGTCCAATCCTGCAAACCAAACGGGCCCTTAGTGTCCTGATATTTTGAATTTTGGGAAGATTTCGTACCTACAGATGCGACCCTGCATTTTGATGCTTTTGATGCATGCTGATATTTATTTTCATAATTCAATATACTATAAAATTTTCAGTTTCTGATCTTGTGTTTAGTCATATGTTATCTTTTCTACATTATACACTTCTAGTGTAGGAACTTTGATTTTCGCTAATGCAAATGATGTGCTGAATTAGGATCTATATGTTAAATGAAGACTTGGTTCAGTATATGTTTTAAATGATCAAAACCTCACGGTAATAATTTTTATTGCCTAGCCATGATTTTTTTGTATTTTGCTTTTATATTGTATACTAGTTAGAATTGTGAGTCAGACATTTGCTAGGACCTTGAAAGCAAAAGGCAAATGTAAGCAAATATCACCTTTGGTAAGAAACCAGAAACCAGACTTTTTTTCTTCAATATATATATATATATATATATATATATATATATATATATATATATATATTTTTATATATATATATATATATATATATATATATATATATAAAATTGCGTGATTCCGGTGTTGAGAGTTGCTCTACCGAAGGGGTCGGCGTACCCGGATGTTATATATTGTGTGGTACCGGTGTTGAGGGTTGCTCCACCGAAGGGGTCGGCGTACTCGAATATTTGATCTTTATTGTGTCTATTAAAACTTTTTGGGTCAACAAATACAAAGGAGACTCTGCCGAAATTTTCAAATATATCGAGAATTATCCAAATTTAGAGAATTTTCAGGATTTGAAAAAAAAAAACTAATCTAATACAGTTCATATCCAGTTTCTAGTCAACTAAATATTTCCATATGGCGTGTTGTCTTTGACACACGAGATGGAAATTGAGTTGGAACCTAGACTTAGGAGTCATTGGACTATTGTTTATATTGGTAGTTGCATCATGGGGTGGGAGAAAACAACTGGATCACATCTATCGAAATTCCTTCAATATCATTACACCAGTAAAAGCTGATCAGTAGTCCCGCATATATAAGGCCTTACAATGTCGGGGGTAAGGCCTAGCTCACCAACGGAGAACAGTACAGTAAATTTCGAGAATAGAATCAGAATTTAAAAAGTTAATACATACTAGTTTCCCACAAGATGTGGGGGGGTCGGATCTAAGGCACCGTACCCAATACAGACACCACCTAGTCATGGTAAATGAGATTATTGTCGGAAAAAATAGAGGGTGATCGTGATCCACATGTGTTATCTAAAAATTTGCATAATAATAAGGAATAATGTTTGTGAATATATTATAGTTAGGTCTTGTGTGATAACTTATTGGATTAGGATTATACAGTATCTATAATTATCTCACAATGAAGGTATTAAATTACATTTCTTATAATCCTTAAAGTTCTTCTGAATTATAATTTTTACTTATTACCGTCTTTGACCGAGGACTTGCTTGTCGTTTCTAAACGACCTAGTATTTGTTCACTAGGGGAAGACGACGTTCCTGCAGATATGCTATCTCTTTATGATGAGGACAATGTCGAGGAGTAGACTATTTGAAGAGCCTCAAGAGACGGCCGACAACATTTTGTAGCCAGTCATATGTAATATTGTTTTGTTGTAATGAACTTGTATATAATGTACTCTTAAAAAACAGTTAATGTATAATACTTATAGATTGTGTAAGTGAATGTGTTAAGATATCACTTGTATTTTCCATTCTAGCATTTTACAAGCGACAATCGCAATACGGGTACGAAAGTGTTCGTAAGGTGCGTAGCCTGGAGATGATGTTGCATACCCGACTCACCATGATATGGAAGCGGGACGTAACACGTCTTTTATTAGTGGCCCATGCAGGTCCGCTAAGAATGGAAAATCTATGATAAGGGGGGGCAGGTTAAGGTTAAAAAAATGTATTAGGAATTTATATAGGTTAAAAACCTTGATTTCAATCACACCCTAGTGATTTTCTTGAAAATTACCCGAGGATAGGCAGTATCGAACGGTTGAAGGTAGACTGATTTCAAAAATTTGATATTTTAAAGTTACTTTACTTTTACCTATCGTTTTCAAAATTTTATATATACGTTGGCACTTATTGTCATTAAAATTACATTTGAGGATTATGATGGGTATAGGTTATGGACATGTTCCTACCAAGCTTGCTCTGGGATGGGAGTGACTACACTCTTTATTTATATCGACAAACGGTAAGGGAACGATGGGGGTTACCAGATTGGTATAATATACCAGTGTATGAGATAAAGTATGGTGTTCAGCGGCCTATTGTAAGAGACGTAGAGGATGGAGCAGAAGTATATCATGTAAGGGAGATCCATTACATATATGTTCGAGATCCAAACTACATATACTCTTACCCGAAGGTAGAAGGCTGTGAATGGACATATGATGACTGGGAAGAACACTATCCAGAAGCTACAGTTTTTCAAAGTGGACGTGTGTTTCTTTGTGCTGGGAGCTCTTGTATATTGACTAAGGGTAGTGTGTCCCTGTTTTATGTAGATAAAAGGGCATATTTTGTCTGTTGTCCGCATTTTGTAAAGACAACAAATGTACATAGAAGTCGAGTATAGGAGGGACAACTATATGAGTAGCGTGTGTATGTAAATACCGAGTGAAGCTAACAGCATGTTGTATCATTTTGATAATAGTAAATGAATATGATGTTCTTTACTCTTTTGAAAATTTACGTGCTCCTTGATGTTGAAAATTCTTGAAACTCTGAGATATAAGATACTCTGATATTTTGTATCTCTCAAATAAAAAATTGATAAAGCTACCTTATCAAATCTTCCATTTGAATCCAAAACTATTTCCTAAAAATTTCCATCTTTGAATTAATCAGGAAATGGACAGTTCAGATAATCCTCATTCGTCTACTCCTGCCACCCAAGCTGAACAAAGCACTCCCGATATATATCAATTACTACGATAAATCCTAGAAAGTCATAGCCAACAGGCTAATACAGCACAAGCAATGACTGTCACGACCCGCACCCGCTTTTCGGATACGAGATGTGTCCAAGCCAGCCTACGCCGCAGAGTCGGCGGTAGAACGCTGTTAAGCCCCCAAGGTCTATGGTCTCTAAAGTCGTCAAACTATATGTCTACAGGTCCGGTTTTTCGATACGAACCCAACCGTATGTCCAAAGTTGGATTCCGACGGACCGCGTACAAAATCGCCCGTTGAGTCGGATCGTGGGGCCCACAAAACGGCAATCCAATCAACTGTCTCAGAATTGGACCAAACTTGACATGCAGGACCAGAAAAATGACACGGTCCTGTTGGCGCAAGTTTCGTATCGATCTGACGAACGTGCACAAAATAATTGGAAAATTTGTACATAGACCGATACGGTAAATTTTGACGGATACGCATCAAATTCGTCATACACACGCAACCAATTTGAATTCCGTCAAAGTCCACAGGTCCGCGAAGCCGATATGCACCTTTCGATGCTTTCGGTTCGCGACCACATCATCCGGATTGGCGGGACGCACGTCGTATCGAACAACTTTTCTATTTTCTATAGTTTTGAAAAATAGGTTTTTCTCTGTTAGCACCCTGAATTTCGGGTTGATTTTTTTCATTTTATTTTATTTCCTGATTGATTGGTTTTGATAAATAATTTATTTTGTTATTTTTTCTTAAGTGTACTTTCCCGTGCCATTGATATTTGGAGTATCAGGGATGTTCAACTCTGGAAATCTTCTTCACGAGTTTTGGAGTGGACACGATTACCTTCATGACGGTATATGGTGTCCTACCCAAACTTGTCCCCTTGTGCTCTTTCTGCTTCGCTGAACTTCGGGTCGGTTTAGACCATTTGATTGTTATTTATTTTCCCACTCTTTTCCTTGATCATTTTCAGCGCGTTACCATGACTTTTAAATTGGGAGCGCAAGACCAGTCAGTTTCTTGAAACCAACTCCTCATTGATGATCTACTCGAGTCGCTCGTCACCCATGACCTTCGTGTCCCACTCAGACACGTCATTTTGTGCTCCATTTGGTTCGCACAACTTTTTCGACACGTGACCCGATTTTATTTCACTCCACGGTGTCACATTTATCTTCCAACTTGATTTGTGGGTCCCCTGTCGACCAAAACCTGTCAGCCCCAACTATGGACATGGCCCACATTGAGCCTACTACCCGTCCGCCACTTGTGTCCCATTTATTAGAATCCCATGTGCTACTTATTCACTCATGATCATCAACGTCTAATTTTAATTCGATTTTTTGCACAATGTCCGGTTTTGACCCAACCCGGCTCCACCGAGTCCAGTCTAGCTTTGTGCTACCCTCCATCATGACACCCTCCTATTTATTGCCCAAAATATCAAGTAATCTCCTACATATTTTTCTATATTTTTGGAGATTTCTATTTATTTAATTCCCATTGGAATTGGCCATATTTCCCTCTAATTTATTCCTAGCCTTTTGATCATCCTAACTAATCATCACCATCAATTTCCTTACATGGAAACTTTTCCTCACTCCCATAATTCAGCCAGCCCTAGTTTCTAGGTGGGACAACTATTCTACCTCTCTCTCTTATCCTCTCCTTCTCTCTCTCTACAATTAATTACAACAACAACAAAACCATGCACAGCCATCCCAACTCCATGGCAAAACCCGACATCTCCCTGGCCATGGTCGGAGTTCCGACCACCCCCTGGCCAGCTCCGTCGCCCTCGGCCTACTCCTTCCTCCATTCTCCTCCTCCCGCACCACCTCTTCACATCCATCACCACCACCTCAAAACCACCATGGCAGCCACCACCACTTCGTCTCTACAAAGCCGCCCTCCACATCACCATCCCTGCCACCACCTCGCCGCGGGCTACGCCGCCACTTCGCCGTGGTTAGGCCGACGTCCCCGGCAGCGCACAACTGCGCAACCGCGCACAGCACAGCAGTTCATGGCGCACAGGCGCGCACGCACGCGCGCGCGCGGGCCGCCGTCGTGCGCCGCCGCGCCGCCGTGCCGCCGTGGCCCCCTGGCCGTGCGTCGAGCTCAGGCGAGCCTCCCCCTGACGGCCACCGTCCTCCGGGACGCGCCGTCGAGGCGATTCGTGCGTTTTGCGCGACGTCCCGTCGTGACGAGCTCGGAAACGACGCTGAAATTGCGCCCCGTCGCAGCAACTTCGCGCACGTTTTCCCGGAAATCCGACCGTTGGATCGGTGATTTCTTCGCTCCGTCACAATCTCGGTATATCCACCTTCGCTCATGTCAATTTTCGTCCGTTGATTTTATCGTTTGATACATGAAAACCGGCCACCAAGTTGACCGTTTAAATTGTATTAAATTTGGACAGTTTCGCGGGGCCAACTTCGTCATCTTGTATCTCCTCCACCGTAGCTCCGTTTGGCGTGCTACCAGTTCCGGTGCGAAGCTGGTATAACCCTTTTGCTACCCCTTCAGTTTCGTTTCATTGTGAGCTTGTTTGATTGGTTGAATTCGACGCCAAAGTTGGCCGTCCGAATTCGTAATTTCCAACTTGTAAAATTCCATTTTTGAGCACGGGACTCCAGATTTCATTTCTGACACCACCATTAGACTTGTGGCGTCGTTCTGGCATATTTTCATATAAAATTTGTTAGATTTGGAGAACGTGGGCCCGGGCACGCATTTTGGTGCAAAGCGGGTCCCACTTTCTGGGTCAACGGGACTTTTTGACGCCGGCTCATCGGAATCCAATTCCGGATATACCGTTGAGTTCGTATCGTCATTCTGGACTCGTTGACATATAATTTGCTAGGTTTTGGTGGACATTGGGTCTGGCACGCATTTCGGTGCAAGTCGGATACCAATATCCGGGTCAACGGGTCATTTTGAGATCGGCTCATCGGAATCCAATTTCGGAGATACCGTTGAGTTCGTATCATCATTCTGGACGCGTTGACAGGTAGTTTGCTAAGTTTTGAGAACCTTGGCTCCGGCACGCATTTCCGTGCAAACCGGAATTCCAAGTTCTGGTCAACGGGCCAAATGGAGATCGGGTCAACGGAATCCAATTCTGGAGATACCGTTGGGTTCGTATCGTCATTCTGGTTTCGTGGACATATAATTTGTTATATTTTATAGACTTGTTTTCTTGCACATTTTTCGGTGCAAAACGGCTCCGACACGGACACCGTTTTGACCCAAAATTACCTTTTTGCCCTTGTGTCCAAATTGGACCGTTGGGTAGGCTATCCTAGCTAATTTGACCATTCTGGACACGTTGGCGATGTTCATTTCATCGTCCGACAATGTTTGTTGATAATTTCTCTGAGTTTAACCTTTTTATAATTAACCAATAATTAATTCATATAATATTCGTATTTCAGGATTAGTACAACGAAACTGAGATCAGTCAATTCCAGTGATCTCACATCGCTGAAATTGACAAGTTGGATACGTGGATCACTATAATAAGATTATCGACCTTACCGATAATCTTCTTATCTCGATTTGCGTGCCGTAAGTTTCGACGTGCAAATAACGAAGTACACTTTATATTAGACTAGAATTGACCCTGATTGACCTAAGTTGACCAGTTGACCCAAAGTCAACTGTAAGTCAACACTTGACCTAGTTTGACTAGATTATTGACCGGAGTCGACCTATAGTTGTTTTGACTTAGAAGAACCTAGAATAATATAGATTGCCTGTAGGGATTCATTTATTTAACTTGAACACCTTGTAACCTGTGTTGCTTTAAATAGGACTCTGTGGCTTCAGTGGAACCTCCTATACTTATCAGCTGTTCAGGTTATCAAGGCGAGTACATTCTCTGATCATTTCATATCTTGCTTAGAATTATTTCCTGCAGTAGATTACTTTACTTGTACTGTCACGATGGTCACACGGATTGGTACTATATGGATTCCTTCTTGAGATGTTATCCTTAGGGAGCATCGGGTACTCTATGTTCTGTGCGTTTCACTTATATGGCGTATCACTATGCTTCATTGGTTCCTTGATCACTTACGACATATACTCTTATGATCGTAGAGTCTTCCTGGAATCCTTATCCCATTTATGGGACTACTATGTATCACCTTCGGGGTCTATCACCTTCGGGGTCTATCACCTTCGGAATCTGTTACATAGCATCATATAACATAACCTGGCTGGATCCTTTGATTGGGGGTACGGGAGAGTATAAGTGGACATGTGAATAATACACCAGTAGTTTCTTATCAGAATCATTCCTTAGTGTCTTATCAGAATCATCCCAGGCCATTTACATGTTCATGATTGTACTCTGACTCACTAGTCGCTGCTAGTTCTCTATGTATAGTAGATATTTCTATTACAGTTCTCTCTCTGTTTACATACTGCTTTTCTTCAGTACTTGTATCTTACTTTACTGCATGTTATATGTTTTCTAACCTGCTATGATCTGTTGAGATGTACTGTGCTCGCTCCAGTCCTGACTGGACCGGTTGATAAATTTTACAGATAGCCTGGAGGTGCCTGCTAGCCTAGAGGAGACACTTTAGAGGTTGTTTAGGTAGTTATTTCATTTTGTCTGGAGTTGTATTTACTTTGTGGATTACTGTATCTGTATTTGAGTTTTGAGATGTATTTCTGGGTTTATGTATCTTATACACTTAGACTTCTATCTCCTGTATTTATTTTGAATTTCATGTTTTATCTATCCTTATCATGCTCTACCTTAGATGTGATTGAGTCTGTATCTGCTATGTCACCCCCATTCGGGGAGTATAAACTGTTTAGTCTTATACTGTTAGATGCATTAAGACCTAGGACAGCGTTCTACCGCCGACACTGCGGCGTAGGCTGGGCGTTGTTACGTTCTCGTGCCCTAACTCTAGGGTGCGGGTCGTGACATTCTCGATCTTCAAAGAGGTTTATCTTGATGCATAATGGATGAAATCAAAATTCGTAAATAGCATTTTGAGGCCCTATAGGTTGTCTTCAAATAGGTTTAACTAGATTTCAAAGAATCGAACAAGATTGGAAGATATATGCCTTCCAAATGGGTCCATGGGATCGAATTTTTGTCTCGTTCGAGACAGTTTTCATCGATTTTTGAGTCGATTTCTTGTGCAATCTAGGGTGTCTACATGTAAAGCAGTTAAAAAAATTTAAAGATGTATATGTTGGCTTCGTACCAGAGAAGAAAGATCGCAAAACGATCGCTCAATCGAGACGCGAAATTGCTGTGAAGTTGGCCCCGCGGGTGCAACTGCTGCCATCTACTGCTCTGTTTCTCGACGGCTTCTGTCGGCCTGCCGCCGGTCGACGACCGACGGCCGATCCCCGGCCAGTCTGCGGCGGCGCGCGTGCATGGAAGGGGCGCGTGCGCGTAGGGAAAGAAGGGAGAGCTAGGGTTTTCGCGTTACAATTCTTCGATTGCGATATATATATATATATATCGCGTGTGTATGAGCGCTCAGGTTTAGGGGAATTTTTCTATCGGCTTACAATAGCTGCTGTCACGACCCGATCCCAACTAATTGGGTCGAACCGGATCATGCCCAGCCTGCACCGTTGTTGAGACGGCGGCAGTAAGCTGTTCAGTAGCAGGTAACCATACAACACAACTATATTTGTCACAACTCAACATCGGAAATAAACTTTATTAAACTTGGAATTTAAATACAAATGGAAGTTGTTCTGAAATGAAATAACAGAATTGAAAATGACAACAATGCAGAGAAAAGAAAATCTATCTATTGGCCGGATCATCGGCCTCAGTCCCATCGTCCTCCTGTGGGGACTCTGGCAGCACAACCGGGTACAACACAGGGTCGTAGTAGCTGCTGATTAATAGCTCAGCATCCTCAATATCCCCTAAAAATGTATCTCCAGTCAGGAGGGAGCAAAGTACAATTTATGCTAATTTAGCAGTTAAATTAAATAATAGAATCATGCAGTTCTAAACAGTTTGAATATGAACAGTTTTCAGCAGTAAAACAGTGTGATTTTGAACAGGCAATGAAATATGACCGGCTTAGGTTTGTTACAGTAATGGATAGGGGTTTTGTTACAGTATGGTCATAATTATTACGCTATTTCCCCTGTCCCCAGTAGTTACAGTACTCTCAGAGAGAGTTTCGTGTTTGCATCGTGGTTTAAACTTGCAGTAAAGCGATTAAATAAATAACTGTAAACTAACATAAACTATACTTGCCTCAAAGGAATTGACTGGAGAGGTAGAAGACTTCGAGACGGAAATCAGAATCGTCCTTGAATTCCTACATTCGAGAAATTGATTCAGATTTCAGGTTTACCAATCTAGCTACGCTAGTTGAAATCTCTATTGGCGTCCTAATCCAATTGTAATTCTTTTAATTAACCAAACACAGAAAATACGATTATTGTGCGTTGATTTAATACGAGGGAAAAAGATTGTTTTAAATTTTTGAATTCGGAAAACATCGTAGATGCCAGATTATTTTATGAAAACTTGGTATTTTTATAGTTTATAAATATAAAGCTAACTTTTCTTATTTAGTAAGAAATACGTGATTTTTAATTAATAATAAACTTGTTAATTTTTAGGTGAGAAAATCTTAGTTAATTTTATACGAAAATACTTTTTATTCATTTTACTCGTTAAATAAAAAAACTCGCAAAAACCAACAATTAAAATCTAAGCTACCAATTACAGTTACAGACCACAGCCAGTTGGGCTTATGTCCATTACAATTTATTTACATAAATTGAAATAAGACAAAATCGCCGTTAGTCCTAAACTGAAATATTAATAAAATATAAACAGAATTTAATAGTAAAAATAAAGATAATTAATAAGTCTCAGATATGGTCCAATCCTCAACTTGGCTAATGCCTCAACGTCCGGGCGGAGCCGGTTTCGTTTGCACTTAGCCAGGTCCATTGACCGATACGGTCGTCACCCAAAACCAAATATCAATAAATTCCGAAATTCATTTTAAATTCGTTTTTTTTAAAATAATCTAGGATTTACGGAAAAATTCGGCAGCATCGCCTCTGTTTTTGGTCAACCCAAAAACTGGGAAATAGCGCCGATAGTTTCCTGCAAATCCCAAACCAGGGAAAAACCCAAATTTATATATATAAAATCCACAACCAATCCACAGAATAATCGGGACGACCCGAATAATTTTCGGAAGTCCGATTCCAACCCAAAAATCACAGAACGCTACCGAAAAAATCCGGAAAGCCAAAACATACCAAAAAAATCAATTTTCGAAATATTCCGGAAACCCAAAATAATCCACAGAACCTTTTCGAAGGTTCCGGAAAAATACGACGTCGCTAAAACCGAATTCCCAAAGGGAATCGGGGACCATTTCTCATCATCGACTATAATAAAAATGGGCGGAACAGGGGTTATACCTCAGGTTGCTCGGCTAGAGCTCTCAGATGAATAATAGAAAGAAATAAGAGCTCCGAACGGCAAAATAATCCCGGAACAGCGCTGGAACAGCAGCGAACAGCATCGTCGCTGCCACAGAACAACAGATCGGGTCACGGGATCGCGACCAGGGGAGTGCGCGGGCTAGGGCACTCGCCTAGGTCAGCGGGGAGGCCGACAGGGGCTGCGGCCAGGGGAGAAAATCGCACGGGGAGACGTGCGACGAAGGGCGCGGCCGACAGGAGGTCGCCGGAGCACAGGCGTCGGCCTGGAGGAGGCCGGCGGGGGCGCTGGTGTGGGCGCGCGAGGGGGACGGGCGCGGGGCTCGGCCTCGCGGGCTCGGGCGCGAGCGGGATCCGACGGCGAAGGCCGGCGGGGTGTAGGCGCGGCTCCGCTGGACGGCGTCGGAAAAGAGGGGTCGGCGGTCGGCCGGAGGAATCTCGGCGTCGGGGCTGTGAGAGTGGGAGAGGATAGGGTTTGAGAGTAGAGAAAGAGGAGAGAGAGTTGAGAAGTTTGGGGGGGGTGTGTGTTCCTCTGTGAGAACGTGTGCAAGGGAGAGGGAAGAGTGGTGAGTAATAAATGAAGTGGTGGGGTGTTCTGTGTGGAGGGGAGAAAGTGTAGGGATGGGTTTGAACGAGTGGGAAGAGAGAGGAGTGTGCTGATCCTACGGGACCAGCTCCCAAAGTATTTTTTTTTAATAATAACCAAGTCAAAATTAAATAGGAAAGGGTTCGGGCTCAGGCCTGGGTCTAGGTTCGGACTCGGGTCTGGGTCTGAAACCAAAAATCCATGTTTAATTAATTTGAAATAATTTTAACATTCAAAAACTTTAATAATAATAATAATAATAATAACACACTAATAATAATTAATTCACAGAAAATATGGGTTTCACAGCTGCTGGGTTCGGGCTGGTGTTTAGCAGGGGATGCCCGCTCGGCTGGATCCAGGGCTGCTTTCTTCTTCTTTTATTCTTTTTCTTTTTCTATTTCTTTTTCTATTTGCATATACATATATATATATATATATATATATATATATATATATATATATATATATATATATATATACACACACATATACATATATATTATACATTTATGTATACATACACATACGTATATCGTATATATTTATATATACACACATACACACGTATATCGTATATATTTATATATACATACACATACACACGTATATCGTATATATTTATATATACATACACGTACACGTATAAATATATAAGCCATATTTAGAGAATAATCTAAACAAATGATTAACTTATATTTTTATTAAATCATAAATACTAAAATTTGTAAATAACAAACTCTGGGTGTACACACAAAACACCGTGTCTGTCCATTATGAATATATTTACACTCAAATATATACAGCCCAAATATCCCCAAAGTCGACTAAGATATTTTTAAAGAAATCAGTTGACATACTTCAAAATCAAATATTATTTAAAATATTAAGGATTATTTAAAGTTGGTTATACATATATATATATATATATATATATATATATATATATATATATATATATATATATATATATATATATATATATATATATATATATATATATATATATATATATATATATAACCAACTTTTATAAAATTGCTACTATGTCACTAAAACAAATACCCCTTAAAATATATCCACACGGACGTCTTTTATCACACTGCATCACTACATGGGCTTGGGCTTGGTACGGGTCCAGTCTGGGCTGGTTTGGTACAACCGGGTCTCCTAAACGTCAAATAATATTAATAATGAATAATTAAACTATTTATAATGTTTATGTTACAACTTAGCCTGGTTTTCCTAGTTAGGACATCATTAGGGCTCGGCCTTCCCTGTCATGGCTAATACATTAGTCAAGGCACGGCACTGTACTATCCGTGCCACGATTTCTAGTCACCTTATACTCCAATTCCTAACCATGGCTAAAATTATTTACCGTAATAATTAACTAAATAATTATTTATAAAAATCTAAAAATTACCATTTAAATAAAATAAATAATAATAAAAATATTTTAAAATTTTTGGGAAGGAGAGCTACAAATCTACCCACCTTAAAAATAATTTCGTCCTCGAAATTCTAATTCACAACTATTCCTTAAAATTCAAAGTCTACCATTACCTTAATCCCTTAAATTTAATTCCTCAAAATATTTTATAACCTTCTCTAGCCATTTTATAACTCCGAATACTTGAGGACTTCTACCCACCTTTGGTCATACTACTCCATCAAATCTCATGTCGCTAAAACTTTATAATCTTCCAACTAATCGCTAGATTTGCTACCAATAGATGTCTATTGTATATAACATCTATAATCCTCTCATATCTAACAAGCAACCCAAACTTTAACAAGCAACAAATTTACTCAAGTAGCTAAGAAATATTAATAAATTCTAATAAGCATGACCATTCGTCGCTCTGAAATAGAAAGGACAGGAATATAAGGAAGAATAATCGAGAGCAAGTATAAATTTTCAAGAGTGGTAGAGAGTTTTCAATGATGCAGATAGAAAGAAAGTTTATGAGACATTGACTTGTTTGCTAGGTTGGGCTACTCTAGTCCAGTCACTTGTTACTTCGAAGAACCCTTCGTTTCTTTAGAGGGGCTTGCAATCCATGCAATACAAAAGTCATGTTCTCGAAATTAATCTAAACAAGGTTCCAAAATAGAACGAATTTGAAAAATCAAGATTATGATCTTTTTCGTGGTTATTTAAACACACGAGCAATGGATATAAATGCAATACAAGATCGTATCGCGACTTAATGGTTACGAATGACATCACATTCTAAGAGGTGGAGACTACATAATAGATATAGGGACCTGTTTCAAATAGTTCAGTTTTATAGTCCAAATATAGTGGTATGCACGGATGAGTTTTACTGGGTCTTAATGGGTTCCCTAATTGGACATCAAACGTTGGTTGAATGAATCCTGGGATTTCAATCTATATTGTCTGGACAAGATTCTAATGATAAAACTATTTCTACTAGGTTAGGGTAACCTAGAATAGGTTTTCACCCAAGTGGTTGAGTTAGTTGCCAGTCAGATTGGTTGGCTAAGTCCCTCAAGCCCAAAATTTGTCTTCAGTGACTTTTGTGTTTAAGTAGCACATGAGGCCTCAATTGGGTGGCATACTAGTGGCATTTGCGTAGTGGGCTTCGAGTAGATCACAAACATATATTGGGTCGAATGAATTGAGTCGAGGTTGAGGCTCTAATGGAAGTCGAGAAGTATACCGGTAGTATGGTAAGGATTATAGCTAGTCATTTTGACCTGAAATTCGTGCCATAAAAATAGAGTACAAGGGGGCGTATTTGAGTGGGACATGATATGTCTACATAAGGTGGAGTCTGTCACGCCCCGAGTCGGCAACGTTCGTCCCCGATGTTAATTTTTGTCGATTCGATCGTCCTCGCTAAGGCGTGATGCCGTACGAGTCTGGAATTGCACTCGTACAAGACAGAACGTTACGCTGCATTTGATATTAATACGCTAAGTTGAAACTTCACAAATTACATCAGAATTTAAGACGCAGTATATGAAGATAGAAATGCTTTTCATTCATAGTTTGCAACGAAGTGCAAGTCGTAATTACATTGGATGCCGTTGCGGCTACATTGATGAAAACAGAAAGAAATACACTCGACAAGTTGCCTGAACTATGCTTGCCGTCCATACATTCGCCCCTTTATACATAAGCCGTCGACTTGAATTGGCTTCAAAATACTTCAGCATAGGAAGAGCTTCAAAACGCCTTTCCGCACTTCAGCTTCGTTTTAGGTTGGAGCGCCCGCCGCACCTGAGAAAATTGGAGGAGGGGATTAGCACACTTGCTAAGTGGACGAGACGAACCAACTCATCTAAACCGACTCTGATTGTTAGGGTAGGCATGCTTTAGAGTTGTCTTTCTATTAGAACTAAATGAGTTCAGTTCATATTCGATAGCCGTCTTTAAGTAATAAAGCATACAGTATAACATCGCAGTTTATCATATTTCTTACCATGGCCGTGCTTGTCCCTGCATAAAAACAGAGATAATATTTACACCTGCATAAGACAATAGGTGAGCATGCAACTATCTTATATGCGGTCATTGGTGCTACGCACCACTAGGGACTTAATCGAAGTTGGCATGCGACGCTACCCTTTCAGCCTAGGTTGCAAGCCTTACTGAAGGTCCCGCATGCCTCGCGCCGAAGCACGATAAATTATCCTCCCTAGGACGAATCGGTTCCGATGCCCCAGATACCGTTTCGAGGAAAACGAACTTGTGCACAAGCTGTCCATGACCATGCCTATGTGCGAACAGTTTCATATATGCAAACAGTTTTGTATACGTGGATAGTATCGAACGATATTATCATTTTTTGCAACTCATTCCCCAAAGCCGTACACCGATTTAGCATCCCGTGGGCACCAAATTGTCCGAGGCATTATAACCCATGATCAACGTTTCACATTATTTTGCAGCACGTGAAATAGTCTATCTTTTTACTAGAACCTTAAACTTTTCTGTTTATGTGAGAAACTTGTATTTTTTAGAGTAGATTACTCAAAATCGATATGTTTTTCCCGACTTCTTGACCTTAGTGGATTGGTATACAATTAACTTGGCATCGTTCGATTTGAATGAATTCGAAGCAAGGAATAAGTTTGCGGGACAGAGTAGAAAAGAAGGGTCGAATCACCCACCGATTATTTTGCTTCGTGCCGGTTGTCCAAGCGCTACACAACGTCAATCCTTAGTTACGCGAGCTCCTGCAATGGCACCAACGCTTTGTTAGAATTCCTTCTTTTCCCCTTACATCGAAATTGTAATTACATCCATGAAAATGACGCGAAAGCACTTCATCAAGCCCAGCGGCAAAGCTCCAAGAAAACCATACAGCGGTCTGGTCCCGTCGAAGGGACTCTTATAGAGAGCTCACTCGCCGAGACGCAGTCCATTGCATCCAGGACTTATTCCAACAGAAGTCGTTCCATTAGTTGGATCGATTCTCGTAACTTCCGTCCAAATCAATTTGAATCGATGCCGCAAAGCGTTATCGTTTACCAAGCTTAGCGATCGAGTCAGATGGCCATCTAAGTTTCCGGCCGATCTGACTCGACGCAAGCATATTATGAAGTTCCGTCGTCTATCGAAAGTGGGGCGCTACATAATATACCACTAAGACAAAGTTTCGTCCCGAAACTTAAGAACAAGGGTCTGACCTTAATTTAGACAAATAATGTAGGGTACTTCTCTTTCATCTCCGCCTCCATCTCCCACGTCGACTCCTCGACTGAATGGTTCCACCAAAGCACGCGGACCAAGGACATCGATCGATTTCGTAGCACCTTCTCCTTGCGGTCCAAAATTTGAATAGGCTCCTCCGAGTAAGACAAGTCAGTACGTAGCTCCAACTGATCGAAGCTAACCACATGACTTGGATCGTACACGTATTTTCAAAGTTGTGAAACATGGAAAACATCGTGCACATCAGCTAAGGCAAGAGGTAGTGCGATCCGATAAGCAATCGTCGCAACTCGCTCAATGATCTCGAAGGGGCCTACAAATCTCGGGCTCAACTTGCCTTTAACGCCGAACCGCATCACACCGCGCATGGGTGTTACTTTCAGAAACACATGGTCCCCGACCAAGAACTATAGCGGTCGTCGATGAAGATCTGTGTAGCTCTTTTGTCGACTTTGTGCGATACGGAGTCTATCTCGAATCAAGCGGACCTTTTTGACGGTCTACTCCACCAGTTTCGGTCCAAGCACTTGTCGCTCTCCGACTTCATCCCAGCATATCGGCGAACGACACTTCCTCCCGTAGAGCGCTTCGTATGGAACCATCTGAATGCTCGACTGATAACTGTTGTTATACGCAAACCCCGCAAGCGACAAATGCGTATCCCAACTAGTCTTTAGGTCGATCGCACACAGACGCAACATATCTTCTAAGATCTGATTGACCTTCTCCGTCTGAACGTCTGTTTGGGGATGGTACGCCGAACTAAAGTTCAGTTTGGTCCCCATCGCCGCTTGGAGGCTCGTCCAGAAATGCGATAGGAATCGCCCGTCTCTGTCCGAAATTATTGTGGTCGGTACCCCGTGCAGTCGAACAATCTCATTGACGTAGATTTGCGCTAACCGATCGACGCTCCATCCTACTTTAATTGCGATGAAGTGAGCCGACTTGGTCAATCTATCAATAATAACCCAAATCGCGTCATTCCCTCGCGGCGTCTTCGAAAATCCTACAATAAAATCCATCGAGATATTGTTCCACTTCCACTCGGGAATGGCGATGTTCTGCAGCTCTCCGCCTGGCCTTTGGTGTTTCGCCTTCACTTGCTGACACGCCATGCATTGCGATACTAACGTAGCTACGTCTTTCTTCATGCCGTGCCACCAAAAGCTTGTGCGCAAGTCCTTGTACATCTTGGTGCTTCCAGGATGTAACGAATACTTCGCATAATGCGCCTCCGTCAGAATTTCTTTTCTGAGTTCGGCAGTTTCAGGAACACAAAGCCTTCCCTTTAGTCGCATCGTCACGTCTCTGTCTTCCGCAAAGTCAGTCTCCCTTCCCGTTGAAATCAGCTCGCACATTTTCTTCAGGAATGAGTCGTCCTCCTGTGCGGTCTTTATCTTGCTAAGCAGGCTCGATCCTAATTTCAGCTGAGCTAGGTGCAGGTATCGATACTCAATTCCGAGTTCGATACCCATCGCTTCAAGGTCTCGCCGTATCTCCTTATTTATGGCCAGTATTCCCATAAACATTCTGCTAAGTACGTCGGCCACCACGTTTCCCTTGCCCGGCGTATACTCGATCGTTAGCTCGTAATCTTTTATGAGATCGAGCCATCGTCGCTATCGTAGGTTGAGTTCTCGTTGCGTAAATAAGTATTTCAGGCTTTTATGATCTGTGTAGATTCTGCACGCCACACCAGAGGTAGTGACGCCATAGCTTCAACGCAAACACGATCGCCGCCAATTCTAGGTCGTGTGTCGGATAGTTTTTCTCATGCTGCTTCAACTGCCGTAAAGCATAGGAGATGACTTTGTCTCTCTGTATGAGTACGCACCCGAGGCCAGTTCTCGATGCGTCGCTGAATATCTGAAAGCCTTCTGGACCGTCTGGAAGTGCAAGGATTGGAGCTGAGACGAGCCGTTGCTTCAACTCTTGAAAGCTGGATTCACAGTCGTCACTCCATTCAAATACTACTCCCTTCTGGGTGAGGCGAGTCAGAGGCGACACTAGTTTTGAGAAGCTTCGCACGAATCTACGATAGTAGCTCGCTAAGCCCAGGAAACTCCGAATGTCGCTAGCCGAGGCAGGTTGTTTCCAATCCACCACCGCGTCAATCTTCTTTGGGTCCACCGCGACACCTTTGGCAGAGATTACGTGCCCGAGGAATTTCATGCTACTCATCCAGAACTCGTACTTACTTTGCTTGGTGTATAATTTGTTTTAACGCAGAATCTGCAGTACCGTCTTCAAGTGTTCTGCGTGCTCTTCTCGGTCCTTTGAGTAGATAAGGATATCGTCGATGAACACGACTACAAATTTATCGATTTGAGGTCGGAAGACTCGGTTCATCAGATCCATGAAAGCGGCTGGGGCATTCGTCAAACCGAACGGCATGACGAGGAATTCATAATGACCATATCGAGTACGGAAGGCAGACTTCGATACGTCATCGGACTTGATCTTCAATTGATGATAGCCTGAACGAAGATCGATTTTTGAAAATACTGACGCACCTTGCAGTTGGTCAAACAAGTCGTCGATTCGTGGCAAAGGATACTTGTTTCGCACGGTCGCCTTGTTGAGTTCCCGATAGTCGATGCATCGCCACAACGACCCATCCTTTTTCTTCACGAACAGTACGGGAGCTCCCCACGGAGAGATGCTAGGGCGAATAAATCCGCGGTCTAGCAACTCTTGTAATTGCACCTTTAGCTCCTTCAGTTCTGCTGGAGCCATTCGGTAAGGTGCCTTTGATATCGGCCGTGTATCCGGAAAGGTGTCGATGCTGAATTCAATTTCTTGATCCGGCGGCATCCCGGGCATCTCGTCAGGAAAAACGTCGTGAAAATCTGCCACAACATCAGTCTGCATAGTATTTGTATTATCCGTCCGCGTGTCTCGAACTGATGCCAAGTAACCCGTGCAGCCGGAACGCAGCATACGCCTCACCGAGATTGCCGATACCATCATCGCCGTCTTCGAGGCCATGCCGCACGAATATGAGAACTCTGTCTCGCCAGAAAGACGAAACACCACTCACTTCTCTACGCACTCGATTGTTGCACGACAAGCGCCCAACCAATCCATGCCCAGGATTATGTCGTAATCTTTGATGTCTAGCACGACGACATCCAAGGATAGATATCTTCCCCCGACGCAAATGTGGCCATCCCTACAAATAAAGTTTGCAGGCATATCGACTCCCGACGGAGTGCTAACGCTAATATTTATATCTAGTGATTGCATGGTTATTTTATTTTCTTTCGCATAATCAGCAGCTATAAAGCTATGCGTCGCACCCGAATCGAATAGTACTCGAGCATGTATATCTTTGTAGAGTAATATACCTGTTACAACCGTATCGGACGCAAATGCCTCGTCTCGAGTTAAGGCATAAACTCGGCCTTGAGCTCCGTGGCGTTGATTCTACGGGTTCATAGGCACCGCATTTGCGCCTTGTAGTGTAGGCGCTTTATATGGATTCAGAGTATTCTTTGGTGGGTTGTGTTGATTCGGCTTCCCCGCCTGACAGTATTGACTGAAGTGGCCTAGCTCGCCAAACTTGAAGCATGTTCTCAATCTACAATCGGGTGCTCGGTGTCCACGCTTGCCGCATCTGTTACAATTTACTGCGGCAAAGTGACCACGATTCTCAGACTTGTTCGGACGCTTTTGTACTCCGGATCCTCCAGCGTCATTAGGATGCTTGTTGAAGTTGTTGCGAACGGCAGGCACGACCCTTTGTGACTTACGACCAAAGATCCGCTCACTATCAAGTGCGGCTTCATAGGATTCGCGATAAGTTTGGCATCGTTGGTTCATGACGTCCCTACGCAATTCGTCGTTGAGGCCTTGCTAAAAACGATCGCACCATTCTTCTTTGTTGGGCAGGAAGGCGCCGGCAAATTTTACAAGTTTCGAAAAGCTTGTATCATAATCTTCAACACTCATATTCCCCTGCCTCAACATCATGAACTCATCCCCCTTCTGTCGACGGATGGCGCGAGGAACGTACTGCTCAACGAAGGCTGTCTTGAACATTTTCCAAGAAATCTTTTTGTTGGCATCGGTTTCACAGATCTCTTATTTCTTCGCCGCCCACCAGTCGTGTGCTCTTAGTTGTAACTGCAGCACCGCACAGGCTACCCTATGGGACCCTTTGATGCAGAGGAGATCGAACAAGTCCTCCATCTCTGCGAGCCATCCTACTATCACGTCGGGGTCTGCTCGGACGTTGAACTTCGGCGGGTTCATTTTGCAAAACTCCTTCACTTTGAGCATGGAAGGAGAGTTTATCATTTGCGGTGGGACTTCTTCCTCCTCGTCTTCTTCTTGTTCACCGTGCTTTCCTTCGGGTACCGCGTCCGTCGCCTTGGTATCGCCCGCCATCCTGCTCACTATCTGAGTCAGGGCGGTCATCTGCTTCTGCTACGCATCAAATTGGGCTTTGAATTGCATCTGAAGCTGTTGCTGCTGCTGTTCCATCAACTGTAGCATCTTCTCCATAGTCGTCTCACTAGGGCCAGTGCTTTTTGTGCTCGACGTACTATCCACGGTTTGGGTTGTTGTGCCGGGGATTTTCTTATCTCGCTTAGTCATTCCTACAAACAGTGTAAACCCGTTAGTATTTTTCAAAAATATCTACGGGCTTACCTGTATGGAACTTGTATTTCACGCAGCATGCCGACAAGCATTCAATCGAGCCATCGCAACGGACATTCCAACAATGAAACATCTTTCGAAAATCCGAGGAAACAAAACTGTGCTCTGATACTAATTTGTCACGCCCCGAGTCGGCAACGTTCGTCCCCGATGTTAATTTTTGCCGATTCGATCGTCCTCGCTAAGGCGTGATGCTGTACGAGTCTGGAATTTCACTCGTACAAGGCAGAACGTTACGTTGTATTTGATATTAATACGCCAAGTTGAAACTTCACAAATCACATCAGAATTTAAGATACAGTATAGGAAGATAGAAATGCTTTCCATTCATAGCTTGTAACAAAGTGCAAGTCGTAATTATATTGGATGCCGTTGCGGCTACATTGATTGAAAACAGAAAGAAATACACTCGACAAGTTGCCTGAACTACGCTTGCCGTCCCATACATTCGCCCCTTTATACATAAGCCGTCGACTTGAATTGGCTTCAAAATACTTCAGCATAGGAAGAGCTTCAAAATGCCTTTCCGCACTTCAGCTTCGTTTTAGGTTGGAGCGCCCGCCGCACCTGGGGAAATTGGGGAAGGGGATTAGCACACTTGCTGAGTGGACGAGACGAACCAACTCGTCTAAACCGACTCTGATTGTTAGGGTAGGCATGCTTTAGAGTCGTCTTTCTATTAGAACTAAATGAATTCAGTTCATATTCGATAGCCGTCTTTGAGTAATAAAGCATACAGTATAACATCGCAGTTTATCATATTTCTTACCACGGCCGTGCTCGTCCCTGCATGAAAATAGAGATAATATTTACACCTGCATAAGACAATAGGTGAGCATGCAACTATCTTATATGCGGTCATTGGTGCTACGTACCACTAGGGACTTAATCGAAGTTGGCATGCGACGCTACCCTTTCAGCCTAGATTGCAAGCCTTACTGAAGGTCCCATATGCCTCGCACCGAAGCACGTTAAATTATTCCCCCTAGGACGAATCGGTTTCGATGCCCCGGATACCGTTTCGAGGAAAACGAACTTGTGCACAAGCTGTCCATGACTATGCCTATGTGCGAACAGTTTCATATATGCAAACAATTTTGTATAGCGCGGATAATATCAAACGACATTATCATTTCTCGCAACTCATGAACGATTCATTTTCCCCAAAGCCGTACACCGATTTAGCGTCCCGTGGGCACCAAATTGTCCGAGGCATCATAACCCATGATCAACGTTTCACATTATTTTGCAGCATATGAAATAGTCTATCTTTTTACTAGAACCTTAAACTTTTCTGTTTATGTGAGAAACTTGTATTTTTCAGAGTAGATTACTCAAAATTGATATGTTTTTCCCGAGTTCTTGACCTTAGTGGATTGGCATGCAATTAACTTGGCATCGTTCGATTTGAATGAATTCGAAGCAAGGAATAAGTTTGCGGGACACAGTAGAAAAGAAGGGTCGAATCACCCACCGATTACTTTGCTTCGTGCCGGTCGTCCAAGCGCTACGCAACGTCAATCCTTAGTTACGCGAGCTCCTGCAATGGCACCAACGCTTTGTTAGAATTCCTTCTTTTCCTTTTGCATCGAAATTATAATTGCATCCATGAAAACAACGCGAAAGCACTTCATCAAGCCCAGCGGCAAAGCTCCAAGAAAACTATACAGCGGTCCGGTCCTGTCGAAGGGACTCTTATAGAGAGCTCACTCGCCGAGACGCAGCCCGCTGCATCTAGGACTTATTCCAACAGAAGTCGTTCCATTAGTTGGATCGATTCTCGTAATTTTCGTCCAAATCGATTTGAATCGATGCCGCAAGGCTTTATTATTTACCAAGCTTAGCGATCGAGTCAGATGGCCATTTAAGTTCCCGACCGATCTGACTCGGCGCAAGCATATTATGAAGTTACGTCGCCTATCGAAAGCGGGGCGCTACAGAGTCGTCTATGTCTTGCATATGAAATTTGTTGGAAGTTAATAGCTGGTCTCGTGCTCCGAATATTAATGGCACGACCGGGGACACAAAATGATCTAAATGGAAAGTGGGAGTCCATGGGGCACTAACTATCATTCTAATGGAAAATTATTCTAATCAATCGGTAATCCTCATATGTCCCAAAATTTTTGAAGACTTACAGTCTACCCACCTTAGAAGCTAGGACATGAATTTAGGAATAATGAGGTTAGAAGGTTCCCAAAGTCCGGATATTGCACCTCAACTTTTGTTAATAAAGAATAAGACACGGCGTAACGGTATACGGTAGATATAAATCAAGTTAAGGGTCGTTCCTTACTAAATGGAAAACGAGTGTATACTATGACACATGGTCGACAAAATAGAAGAATCTACACGTCCCTAGTATACAAGAGTTATCGACGGGGTAACCAACTCCAAGGCAAAAAGATTTCTAACAATTGAGTCGTGAATTTCTATTTGTGTCAAGCCTACCCTACTATTGTCACAAGGGTTCTAGTGGTATGGGTTGTAGTGATCATGTATCGTTGTTGATAACTGGTAGGTCATAATATGACTGGGTATTTAAGCTATGGTATTGGCTAAGCTAGTGACTGTGGTGTTCCAATACTCGTTAGGTCTTAATAATAAAATTGACATAACTAGGGTAATATTTGTTGGAAACCAATCTCGGGATAGGTGTTTACCATGGTCATGGTAAATGATTGTCCTTACCTTTGTCTATTCATCTCATGTCTAAACTGTGGGCTTTGGTCGAGGAAAGGTTGGGTTAAGGCTTAAGGGCTGCTAGCTAAAGCAAGCTTCAAGCAAATAATTGGAGACTCACAACGATTTGGTTTCTTGAGAATAGACAGTCTCCTAGGTTGGCATTTTGTCTAAGGGTAAAACTCTAATCATTCTCAAATTCAGATGGCTAGAAGGTCCCAATAGTAGTTTGAGGGTCGATGAGAGGACGAGTAACTCAAGGCAAGGTTCTAGTCACATAGCTGGCCGATGATAGCTATACTTGTCTATACAACTATCATAGCCATGGGGATATTCTGTATCTATCTACCAATTACGGGCTTTCGTCTTTCCAAATCAGTGAAAGACAAAAACAATAAAGAGATCAAGAAGGATGTCACTGAATACAATTACGTAATTCAAAGGCGAATGTATATTACAAGAGGAATTGTCAATGCAGTCACGGATGAGATTCTAGATACCTCGATATCTCAATCCATGTGGGTTTAATCTGAGAAAGAGTGAACCGAGTGCACTAAGGTTGATCAGACCGTAGTACGTCGACTCTGATTCACTACAACAAAAAATCATTTTAATGACGGCTAAAAAGCATCATTAATGACAAACCATAACACTTTTTTTTTCCAAAGCAACCGTTATGAAAATGGGTGTTATAAATGTTTTTTAAAAGCGTTATAAAAAAACCGTCATGAATAGTTTCTATAAAAGCATTATAAATATTTAATATATAGGGCCCAATTCAGGACTTTTGTAAAACGTTATATATAGATAATATGTATAGGCTCAATGCAGCACATTTATAACACTTTATACTATTCAAATTAGCATATTTATAACGCTATATACTGCGCATTATATATTACATTCCAAAAACTTAACATTATATATCACCATCTTTATTACATTTCTCAAAATAGAGTACATATCAACATTTTCATTACATTCTCAAAATAGAATTTCCATATATATATATATATATATATATATATATATATATATATATATATATATATATATATATATTTACAACTACCAAAATTGTCCACATCAAAACTTGGCCACATAACCAATAATCATGAAAGATCAACGACAGCCGGAACACCAGTGAAATCCTGAGAAAAAGAGAAGACAACCAAATCAGTCCATATAATTGTCAGGCCTAAAAATCAAATCTAATCATGAAATATCAAAAGAAAAGAGTAAAACAAACTAGCTCATGATAGGGATCAGGTATTTGTCCCTTATCTGGAGCAAGCTTGATAGAATAATCCCTTAGAAAAGAGTTTTCATGAAAATTGGAACAATCATAACATTATATAGAAACCATAAAAAACTATTGCAGAGATTTTGCAAGAAAAAAACCAATTCCAACGACGCCAATGCCTTTAAAAGGGACGAAATAGAACAGTATCCTGAAGGAATGAGGACGTTTCGATTTCCTTCACCATCTATCAAAACAAACACAATATAAAGGTATAGTTGGGGAAATAAGATAGCAACAGAACAGTTATCCTACGTCCCAGCAACAACCACAGTATAAAGGTACATTTTACAGATGATTATGTTTCATGTGTTCAATGGTTCAAGAACATCATTAATGGAACCAAATTAATTTAATTAGAGCAAATTGGCCTCTATATATGCACCACCAAATAATGAATACCTGGTATAAAGAAATAAACATTCATGCATATAAATGTACCAATAATTCTGATATTCTAGATGAGAATTGAGTTCGTAGAATTTATTACAGAGTACTAAATAAGAACACCATCACAAAACACCATAAAGGATTTGCATCCTTATCGTGTTTATAACTTATCCGTTTCCACATTGGTGCAACGTACATGACTACCTTGTACATATTTTGAAAATATCCCTATCCCACATGCAAAATAGCACGAGACAGTTCAACAAAATAAGCTGACATGGGCATCAAATCTACACTTTTCCTGGAAGAATCCAGCTGATTTTTAGCAAGTTAGCATGGTCCCTTAACCCAGTGAGTGTTTCCATCATAGCACTTTTCTCCTTCTGCAGCCTTGGGATGGTTTCTCCATTTTTAACAGCATTAGCCTGAAGATTGCTATTGTATTGCTGCAAACTAGTGTTGTACTCTTGCAACCTCCAATTTGTTTCTTGCAACACTTTAATCTATCATTGCCATATAAATGAATCAAAGTCAATACAGAATCTTTAATCAACATTCAGGTTATTTAAGAAGTGATTCATCACCTGATGATTGCTTTGTTATAACTCTTGAGTGATCCTTAATTTCAAGATCTTCTGACAAAGAAGCACGTAAGTTTTCAGATGTAGCCCTAGTCTCTGCTTCTTCCTCGAAAGACTTATACTTGCAACCTGGCTTCTTCTTTTTTGTGTGTCCAGATACCACTTAGAACCATAAAAAGACAACAGAGGGAAGTACTCGCAATTGAAATATAAACACACCAATTTCTCGTCTCTTCCCTTGCTCAAACTCTCCTGCAAAGATAAACACTCTGTGAAGATCCTCGATAATTGCATTCAATTCCTTAAGCTGAGCATTCCAATGTGTCTCTGCACAAAAAATAGAAAGTTTACATTAGCATTACAATGACCAGGTGCCGATAAAAAAGATTGAAATTAAAAAAAATATGATAATCAACAACTACTCATTGTTACTAGTTCATGTTTCCTCAGTTGAGAAATCGAGTCAGCGGAAACTCGAATTTCTAGTTGTAAAGTGAGCAAAAACTGGCATTTGATGTTTTGCTTGCAGTTCTGTGCACAAGAAGTTTATTAAAGCAAAATGACTTTCAATGCCATTTAGTTGCTCATACTTAATTTGACAGAAGCAAAAAATAGGTCTGCTTACAACCAGTCCCTTAAGGTAATAATATGCTCACTGTACAACTGCATTTTGAGCCTACCTCTGACCTCTGTAAATTAGCCAAGGAAAAACAATACAAGTGATAAGTATAGGCTATAGAAGGGGAAAAAATAGTTGTACATATCAAGTCTCTTTAAGCTACGTACAATTATCAAAATATAAGTAGCTATATATCTATCAATATATGTATTTTTATGTTCATTCACCTTCAAGTAATTGGAATTTTAAGATGCAAATTAAATACTAAGATGCACTGATACCTCATCTTCAGTTTCCTTTAAACACCTCTTAGTTAACCAATATAATCATTCCACATAACACTCAAATTATGTTCCAAAGGGTTTGGAAGAAATTTTGAAAAAAAAGAAAAAAGAAAAAAAGAAAAAAGAAAAAAAAAGCCTAGTTGAAACTAACCTTGTTCATCTCGTTGCTCATCATTCTTCATCCATCCCTGGCGGCAGTTGCGGCAACTCGGTTCGGCTGGGCGTTGCAGGCGTAGGCGATAGCCCCTACTGAAGAGACGAAGGCGGCGGGAGGTGACTGGAACTCACTGTGCTTTGATCCTTCTGCCGGTAGTCTTCGTTATGTTCAGAGCAGTCGAGGTTGACTCCGAAGAGACGAACCCGCTTCGGCTCTGCCGCACACACGGGCATCCAAGCCAGTATCATCTCGTACATCGGCGGACCGGCTAGTCGCCGCCTCGGCCGTCGGAGCAGTCGAGATCTGTGATCGTCGGATCGAAGAGATTCAACATAGGGAAGAGAAAAAATTAACGGGGGGGGGGAAGGGGGTAGGAAATTAGGGTTAGGTTTTGGGACGGACCGAAGGAGTCGCCGAGGCCGAAGTCGTGGCGGATGATCCAGCCCTTGCTGGTGCCGAGGACGATGACGTCATTGTCGGAGGCCATGGATGTGATGGTGCCGCGCCCCCTGGCGGCGTTGCGCTCGAGGGGGTCGACGGAGAAAAGGGCGCCGGAGGCCCTGTCGGAGTCCATGGCGGAGGGGATCAGACCGATGGATCGGTGGAGAAACCCTAAACCTAACCCTAGGCCTGGACGCTGGACCGAACCCTAATTCTGAGCATAGGAGCGGAGGAAGAGGAAGAGGAAGAGGAAGAGGAAGAGGAGGAGGAGAGGGGAAATGGAAGGAGAAGAAGGTATTTCGAACGCTTAATATTAATAAGTTTGCAAAATATTACAAGTTTGCCACCGCTCTAAAATATTAATAACGCTTTTTTTATAAATGTTATAAAAAGTCCAGAATTAGCCCAAACCGTCAAAGAAAAAAGGTATTTCGAACTTTGATAACGCTTAGGTATCAGGCGTCATCAATACGTCTTATCGAGCGTTATTAATAGGCCTTTTTGTTGTAGTGATTAGACAATATGTTAGTAGGCGTCCCCAATAAACATGTCTTGAATCAGCTCGATAAAAGAGTAAGCTTGCAAAACTAGGCTGTAATAGCAGCTTGGTCAAGATAGTCAAAATACAAGTATGCGAGATTTTTGGAAGCAGGCACAAGTAGTTCGAGTTTTGAGAGAATCAAAACCTTACCTGGTGTTCTTGCTTATACAGTCTCCCTACAATCTTCTTATCCATAAGACCTTGGTCGAATAATAGGTTATGGACCTCTGAATTCTATATTCCAGGTAAACCTATTAGTGTCAATCGATTACCTCGTTAATAGATCACAAGGACCACGGAATGCTAGGTTGGGAGACAGGCTACCTAACTTGCAGAACTTTCACTAGTATTGGCTTTGGATTTATGGGACATACGGGGCATTTCTTATCCTCTATAGTGTCCTAAACTTGTAATCACATCTGAAGTTATTTCACCGAGAATTATGCCTCGCCCGTATACTCTGGCTGTGGCAAACCCTTGGTTTCGTGATTCAGATGTGATAAGCTATCAGATACTCTACCTTATATTGACACAAGGTCTAAAGAGGTCAACGAAGGCATAGTTTTAGTAATGTTCCATAACCTATGATTTCTTGAAATAATTTCAACTCTATGGGTCGTGCCTCGCCAGTGCGCTGCTGGCTGCAGTGAACCCACACTCTCCATTTTTAAGTAATTGGCGACAGTGCGTTGCTGTCTAGTCATCTCAATTGTTAAAATTACTCCAAGTATATTCCTAAGAAATTCAAGGAGCAGCTAGAGATTCAAACTAGTTGACTATGATAGGAAGCGTAAACATCTGCCTAATAGTCTCAATCCTTAAAGTAAAAGATTGATCTGGGAAAATAACTGAAGACAAGGGAAGTAGGAACATCATAATCTTTATCTCATATATATTTCAAATGGTTGAGGAAAAACTTTGAATCAAATCTAACTCGAGATTCGTATATAAATAGCAAAATCAGAAATTATAAACCAGTTCCTTACAGCAAAATAGAAAAACAGGCCATTCTAACTCATGATGTGATGTTTATATCTAATAGAGCAAAAGAAAATTGAACAGGTTATCAAGATTATAGGCCTTAATTCTATGAAAGCCTAACTAACCAAGTGAGTAGTATACCCACGTTGGATCATATCGTCATATCAAAAGTAATAGTGTATCTATAGGGATCTAGCAAGCTATCTAAAATTAATAATTTCTTATCTAAATTGCATGGCCGATCAGACAATCTTAACTACCAAATTAGTCAAATTAATGAGGGACCCTTATCCTAGTTATTCTCTTAAATCAATTTAACTCTAAGTTGTGAATGAGCATTTCCTAGTCACAGGCTTACAGTAGTACGACTTATATGGTACTACCACGAGTTTGCACAATTTACGAAAACGGACCTGCATGGGCCACCACAAAACTTGTCACGATCCGTACCCGCTTTTCGGATACGAGACGTATCCAAGCCAGCATATGCCGCAGAGTCGGCGGTAGAACGCTGTCAAGCCCGCAAGAAATAATTGCTCAAAAAACTTTATTGCTCATTCACATTTCTAAATTTATTATAACATTTATAATATTTAAAATTAAAAAAATACAAATATCTCACAATTAATGAAAATGATGCAACTGCTATCTATTTCTAGGTTTCTGTCTGCAAGTACACCCGTAACTTTTAAGGCTAAGTGAAGCCACAGCTAACCTGAAAAATATTGGTTTCCAGTCAGGAATGGAACGAGTACATTCTTACAACAGAATTAATAAATGACGAAATCCATAAATCTGCAAATAATAATGAAATACAAAACGAAAAGACTAGTATAGAATCATGACAGAAACTGAGCATGGTGAACAAGACAAGTGAGTACTAAAATAGAGATGACCGGTAACCAGCAATATACTATAGAACCAGACGTTGTTCCTATCTAGTGAGTTGAAATACTACTTCGACATGTAAACGGCTAAGGCTAAATCCGGCACCCCGCATATGAAATGTGCGACTGCTATTAAGCAAGAATAAGATCCGACACCCACACGTGAAGTGTGAGGCTGCTATTAGGCAAGTATAATTTTGGATTTGTTTACATGTCTAGAGTATTTCCTCGCCCGACCAGTACTCATGGATCCAAACAGGTCACGAACGCGATAATAAATTGGTCACGAACAACATATAAAGAATCAATAACTACTATCTCGTGTAACATCGTGTCAAGAAATAATGGAATATCAATGTAAAACACTACTACGTACATGATTCATAGAGATAATCAGATATAAAAACTATTAGAGATGTACTCGCCTGAGGTCCTGTGCTGGTGAAACCAATAATACTATACCACTCAATGAGCCACAACAGTCAACACATGGAAAAGTCTCCGGATGCTGAAATAAATATTACCAACATTTTCAGAATAGTCAAATTAGCTAGGATTGCCTGTTCTTAAGCCCAATTCTGGACACAGGGGCAAAACGGTAATTTTGGATCAAAACGGTATCCGTCGTTGGACCCACTTTGCACCGAAAAGCGTGCCAAGGTCTATGGTCTCTAAAGTTGTCAAACTATATATCTACAGGTCCGGTTTTTCGATACGAACCCAACCGTATGTCCAAATTTGGGTTCCGACGGGCCGTGCACAAAATTTCCCGTTGAGTCGGATCGTGGGGCCCGCAAAACGGCGATACGATCAACTATCTCAGAATTGGACCAAAATTGGCAAACAAGACCAGAAAAATGACACTGTTCTGTTGGTACAAGTTTCGTCTCGATCTGACGAACGTGCACAAAGTAATTGAAAAATTTGCACAGAGGCCGATACGGTAAATTTCGACGGATACACATCAAATTCGTCGCGCACACGCAACCAATTTGAATTCCGTCAAAGCCCACACGTCCGCGAAGTCGATACACACCTTTCGATGCTTTCGATTCGCGATCTCGTCGCCCGGATTGGCGGGACGCACGTCGTATCGAACAACTTTTTAATTTTCTATAGTTTTAAAAAACATGTTTTTCTCGATCTTCAAAGAGGTTTATCTTGATGCATAATGGATGAAATCAAAATCCGTAAATAGCTTTTTGATGCCCTATAGGTTGTCTTCAAATAGGTTTAACTAGATTTCGAAGAATCGAACTAGACTGGAAGATATATGCCTTCCAAATGGGTCCCTGGGATCGAATTTATGTCTCGTTCAAGACAGTTTTTGTCGATTTTTGAGTCGATTCTTGTGCAATCTAGGGCGTCTACATGTAAAGCAGTTAAAAAAATTTAAAGACGTATATGTTGGCTTCGTACCAGAGGAGGAAGATCGCAAAACGATCGCTCGATCGAGACGCGTAATCGCTGTGAAGTTGGCCCCGCGGGTGCAACTGCTGCCATCTACTGCTCTGTTTCTCGGCGGCTTCTGTCGGCCTGCCGCCGGCCGACGACCGACAGCCGAACCCCGGCCAGTCTGCGGCGGCGCGCATGCAGGGGAAGGGCGCGTGCGCGTGGGGAAATAAGGGACAACTAGGGTTTTCTCGTTACAATTCTTCGATCGCGATATATATATCGCGTGCGTATGAGCGCTCGGGTTCAGAGGAATTTTCCTATCGGTTTACAATAGCTGCTGGGTTCGGGCTGGTGTTTAGCAGGGGATGCCCGCTCGGCTGGGCCCAGGGCTTCTTTCTTCTTCTTTTATTCTTTTCCTTTGTCTATTTCTTTTTCTATTTGCATATATATATATATATATATATATATATATATATATATAAATATATATATATATATATATATATATAAATATATATATATATATATATATATATATATATATATATATATATATATATATATATATATATATATATATATATATATACACACACATATACATATATATTATACATTTATATATACATACACATACACACGTATATCGTATATATTTATATATACACACACATACACACGTATATCGTATATATTTATATATACATACACATACACGTATATATATATATATATACACACATATACATATATATTATACATTTATATATACATACACATACACACGTATATCGTATATATTTATATATACACACACATACACACGTATATCGTATATATTTATATATACATACACATACACGTATAAATATATAAGCCATATTTAGAGAATAATCTAAACAAATGATTAACTTATATTTTTATTAAATCATAAATACTAAAATTTGTAAATAACAAACTCTGGGTGTATACACAAAACACTGTGTCTGTCCATTATGAATATATTTACACTCAAATATATATAGCCCAAATATCCCCAAAAGTCGACTAAGATATTTTTAAGGAAATCATTTGACATAATTCAAAATCAAATATTATTTAAAATATTAAGGATATGTATATAATATATGTATAACCAACTTTTATAAAATTGCTACTATGTCACTAAAACAAATACCCCTTAAAAATATCCTCATGGACGTCTTTTATCACACTGCATCACTACATGGGCTTGGGCTTGGTACGGGTCCAGTCCGGGCTGGTTTGGTACAACCGGGTCTCCTAAACGTCAAATAATATTAATAATGAATAATTAAACTATTTATAATGGTCATGTCACAACTTAGCCTGGTTTTTCTAGTTAGGACATCACTATGGCTCGGTCTTCCCTGGCATGGCTAATACACTTGTCAAGGCACGTCACTGCACTATCCATGCCACGATTTCTAGTCACCTTATACTCCAATTCCTAACCATGGCTAAAATTATTTACCGTAATAATTAACTAAATAATTATTTATAAAAATCTAAAAATTACCATTTTAAATAAAATAAATAATATTAAAAATATTTCAAAATTTCCGGGAAGGGAGCTACAAATCTACCCACCTTAAAAATAATTTCGTCCTCGAAATTTTAATTCATAACTATTCCTTAAAATCCAAAGTATACCATTACCTTAATCTCCTTAAATTTAATTCCTCAAAATATTTTATAACCTTCTCTAGCCATTTTATAACTCCGAATACTTGAGGACTTCTACCAACCTTTGGTCATATTACTCCATTAAATCTTATGTCGCTAAAACTTTATAATCTTCCAACTAATCGCTAGATTTGCTACCAATAGATGTCTACTGTATATAGCATCTATAATCCTCTCCTATCTATCAAGCAACCCAAACTTTAACAAGCAACAAATTTACTCAAGTAGCTAAGAAATCTTGATAAATTCTAATAAGCATGACCATTCGTCGCTCTGAAATAGGAAGGACATGAAGATAAGGAAGAATAATCGAGAGCAAGTATAAAGTTTCAAGAGCGGTAGATAGTTTCCAATGATGTAGATAGAAAGAAAGTTTATGAGCCATTGACTTATTTGCTAGGTTGGGCTACTCTACTCCAGTCACTTGCTACATCGAAGAACCCTTCGTTTCTTAGAGAGGCTTGCAATCCATGCAATACAGAAGTCATGTTCTCGAAATTAATCTAAACAACGTTCCAAAATAGAACAAAATTTGAGAAATCAAGATTGTGATCTTTTTTGTGGTTATTAAACACACGAGCAATGGATATAAATGCAATACAAGATCGTACCGCGACTTAATGGTTACGAATGACATCACGTTCTAAGAGGTAGTGACTACATAATAGGTATAGGGACCTATTTCAAATAGTTCGGTTTTATAGTCCAAATATGGTGGTATGCACGGATGAGTTTTACTGGGCTTAATGGGTTCCCTAATTGGATATGAAACGTTGGTTGAATGAACCCTGGAATTTCAATCTATATTGTCTGGACAAGATTCCAATGATAAAACTATTTCTACTAGGTTAGGGTAACCTAGAATAGGTTTCCATCCAAGTGGTTGAGCTAGTTGCTGTAGGTCCTAAAAATCAAGTTGCACCCATCAACAAAACAATGAAAATCAAAGTGTGCATCCTTCAAATGAACTGCGCAGAAGACAGATTCTGTACTACCTCAATTGCGCAAGCTGAATTGTGCACACTTCCAAGTGCGCTAGCTGACGTGGCCGCATCATCATTACCTGACAGAAAATCAGATCTTCTGACAGTTGACAGCCCGAAGAACGAGGAAACTGTTCGTTTCTCGTGCAGCACAGCGCTCGAGGACAGCTGTACAGCCAGCACAATCTATCTGCCACTCGAGGCACAGTACAATCCATCGCAATCCAAGTCCAGCGCAATCTAAATCCAGCATAATCTGAAGTTAGCGTAATTCATGTGGCGCAGTCCATCAAGACAACTGAAATTTTGTACGTGGCATACATGCCATCAATTGCTCACCACGTGGCAACCGTTTGTACACGATTATGTGCATTTCAATCAAATGATGCCATGTGTCCAATACAGTTGGCCCACGATCAAATAACTGCTAGCGCAGTCTGATGTCTGCGCAGTCCAATGCATGCGCAATCCATCATGCGCAATCTAGAATAACTAAAAATTAGTTATTTCCAGAACTCTATAAATAGAGTTTCAAGTCCTTCCTAGAGGGGATCATATAGAGATCAGAAAAATCAGAATCAAAAGCAAAGAGTTCAGGAGTTCTTGCCCAAGTGCTGCTGCATTCTTCAGAGGCTATCGCCTTCAACTTCAGAGGCTATCGTCTTCAAAGTTCACATCGTCCAAGGGATAAAGCGATCGTCTTCAGATCGGATTCCTACAGTTGTACTTTCCTAGAATTCTATTATAATCTTTTTACAAAGTTTGTGAAATAAAGATCAACTTTTGTTTTTGCAAACAAAATGGCGACTCTGTTGGGGACGACTTTCTCCTCCGACGAGAAAGTGACAACTCAATGTGACGTTGCGTCTATCGGGAAGATGCAGAAGATGCTGGTTGTGAAGGTCAACCAGACGACCTACGAAGCGATGATCAACTCCAAGACTACTGGTCGCACTGCAAACCTCTGCCAAGAGCAAGGTTCGTTCAGTGTGGTCTCTAAAGTCCTCTGCATAGTCCTCTGCGCAGCCAGCTGCGCAGTCTGCTGTCTCTGCTGTTGCACAGTCTGATTCCAAGACTGCTGCGCAATCTGCTGTCTCTGCTGTTGCACAGTCTGCTTCCAAGACTGTTGCACAATCTGCTGTCTCTGCTGTTGTACAATCTGTCTCTACTACTCATGCGCAGTATGCTGCTCCTCTGGCCAGTGCACAAACTACTTCCTATGCTGCTCTAGCAAAGTACAAGACTCCTCTTCCCCTGGCGCAGTTGGCTGCAACACTTCCTGCGCAGTCCACCACTCCAGCAACCAGAGTGCAACTCAAGCACTCTGGAGTGAAGATTCCTGCTGCACAATCTGCTGCGTCAGTGGCCAAAAGGCCATCTGCCAAAATTCTCGTACGCAATCAGCCAATGCGCCAACAACTACTTTAACTCTTGTATAAGCTGTGCCAGCGCAGTCTAAGAGAGACAGCCCTTTGGCTAATCTCCCTTCTTCTTACAGCAAGGGGAAACATTCAGCTCCTCTTACAAAGCACCCTGTTGCTCCAGCATAATCCACTGGGGTAGTCTGCTGGCTATTCCTCCTCCTCTTCAGAACAAAGGAAAAGGTCCGTTGGTCTTTTCTCAGACTTCCTCGTTCCACGACTTGGAAGACAGCAGAGAAAAACGCTCTTTAGCTAACCCTTCCTCACAAAACAAAGGAAAAGACCCTTTGGTCTTTTCTCAGTCTTTTCCGATTTTTACCTCGGAAGATCAATCTAAATGTGTCTCGGTACCAATCAGTGCAAGAACTCTACCAAACAAGAGATCTTCTCTTCCGATCATAGAGAAATGTACTGATCAAAGAGGTATTCTGCCTACTCCGGTAGCAGAATTCCAAGATCTCCCAACTCTCCAGATATCTGATCAAAGTAGGGCAAATTACTGGTATCTCAGACAGAAACCCCTGAGGGTGAGTTTGCTGATCTACGAAGTTATCTCAATAGATCTCGGTCTACGTCAACTTCGGCAAAACGCAAGCATCCAATGCCGAAGACGAACCTACACCAAAGGCAAACTTTCAGGATCAAAAATCCTGACACCTATGCTAATGAAGTAAGTACATCCCTGTACACTCAAGGGACAAAACATCTGAAGAACCGGAACCATGTTCCGAATGTTGTCAAAGAACAGATCCCTCAAACTTCTTCTCGTCCCGTCATTGTTCCTGACCTCCGGGAGCACCTCAGGCAAAAGCGGGACAACATATCAACACCTCCAGTTCAACCACTTGATCATCATTATAATCACAAAGTCATCATCCAGTGCTGTTGCCAGACAACAAAACGATCTGTCTTCGATCGTTTGAATTTTACAACTTCGGAACCAATGTCGGAAGATGAAGACGAAGTATTGTATGCATCCGTCAACATGACTTCCCGAGACACTGGGGGTAGAAAGTGCTCCAAGCACGGCAAGCCTAGCCGGCCCAGCCAACGGTATTTAGATTTACTCTAAGAATCTTCTGAAGGAGTATTTCGACATACCCGATCCCGAAGCCGAGATACAATCGGTTAAAGGAATATTCTTCAAGATCCTTCTGGTTATCTTCCTACTTCTCATTCGGGAGATGATTCCTTATCTGATTATGACACATACAGTAAAAGTTCTGAACAAACAGTGTCTTCTACTGTACCAAGAGAAGTGACAGCTTATGTTGTCACTGAAGATCCAGACGCTTCTAGTTCGGCTAATCAAGAACAACGAATTGCTGCACTAGAGGACAAGTTGAAGACCATGGCTGAAATGGTAGTGAGTATGCATTCTATCATTGTGGCCCAACATACAGTACCACTGACCGTACCTGCGGCAATTCCTGAGATTATAGCATCGTCGGTGCCTGTCAATGCAGGGCTGGGGGTAGTACCTCCTCAAGTACCCCCTGTACAAATTCAACCCACACCCAGTCAGTCAGGTGCTGGGGAAAGTGCTTACCACGCTGTTCCTCCTCCTAACACTCTGATTCCGTCTGTTCCTTCTTCATCATCAGAAGATGCTAATGAGGCAGTCAAACTCTTACGCACTCAGTTTGAGGCCTTCAAAGAGAAAGACAACTTACAGAGACTGGGGATCAAACAACCCTATCCAGTCGAATGGAAGGAAGTCCCATTCCCTCTAAAGTACAAGATCTCTACAAATTCGCTGTTTGACGGCAGTACTTCTCCGAGCCAGTTCATTAACCACTTTGAGGTAATGACTGTTCAACTCCAGCCAAATGACGTTCTTCTTATCAGGGTATTCGTCGACTGTTTAGCCGATGTAGCATACGATTGGTACAGAAGCTTGTCCGATGGCTGTATCACTTCCTTCTCGGGTCTTAAACAAATATTCTTGGAGCAATTTTACGAGGGAATCAACGACATGACTATGTCAGCCCTCAACAAAATCAAACAAAGATATAATGAAACCGCTGAGAGTTTCATTGAAAGGTTCCGCCGAGAAGCTTTAAAGATGCCTCCAGGGACTCCGGCCGCTGTCACTACAGACACTTGTAAGGAAAATCTTTTGCCTATTATCAGCATGTGGACGGGGTCAACTCAATTCCAAGACTGGCCATCCTTCATTGTCAATGCTAAAGGAGCTGAAGTTAGCGCTGATAAGTTCAAACAGCTAGGGGTACACATGTCTAACCCTGACCGAGATGAACATCAGACATCGAGTAGCGGTAATCGCCAGAACAACCGCAAGAATAAAGAGACTTTGAACATCAACTTGAAGAGCAAAGAATCTCTGGATGTTAATGTGGCTCCACCTACATCTACTTTTACTCCTTCTGCCCCTCCACCAAGGGAACCTCGTCCGAAAGTAGAGTATTCCTTTGACGAGAATGACACTGCGAGCATTTTTGATAGCTTAATCAAAAGCAATAAGCTCCAAATCCCAGATCCGAAGAAGCCTGATGAGGTCGGTAAGACCGATCATCCCAAATATTGTGTCTATCACAGGTTTATTGGGCATCCCACTCGAGCATGCTACGTGCTCAAGGGCAAGATACAAGAGATAGTCAACGCTGGTGTTGTCACTCTGCAGCAAGACGCGAAGATTGTTACTGCAAACATGATTTCAGTCCAGTTTGGTAACTTTCCTCCACAGATGGTGCAGCATGGTGTCATCCCTATCCCCAAGGCCACTCTTGAGATCGAGAATCTTCCTCCTCCACGAAGCGAAGGTCTTGTCCCCTTATCTCTCGACAATGGTGAGATTATGTGGATTCATTCCGATCTTGCTTCGGAGTTTGAAATTCCCTCTTCTTCCAAGAAGAAAGAACGCTCCAAGAGTAGAACTAAGATCTGCAATATGGTGTCTTTTGACCCCATAGTAGAAGAGGAGATCCTGCTAGGCACCAGGTCAGGGAAAGCCTACTTACGGGAAGTTCCTGAAAATCAAGAAAACCCTGCTTCTTCTTCTGAGGCTGCTCCAGGGCAACCTGTTTCCACTGAAGACATCCCTTCTGCATCCTCACCAATTGTAGTACCCATTCCTCCCAAGCCGACGGTAGCTGAGAAGGGCAAACAACAAGTCCGCTTCGACAAACCCTTGAAAAAGTCATCTCCTTCTGGACTTGAGAAGCCATACAACTTTGATATCTTGGCTCAACTAGCCAATACACCGGCCAGGCTGTCAATCTTCGAGCTTTTGCGCCTCTCCAAAGAGACTCGAGAAACCCTGAGTGAAGCTTTAATACAGGCAAAAACCTGCCTAACCCTTCTAAAAATGCCGAAAGCAGAACCTGTCTCGTACCTCCATTGTCACAGTGTGTTGGAATTGATTCCAAACATTACCTTCACACAGGATGACATGCTGTTGGAAGACAATAGGCATGACTGTCCTCTATATTATACAAGATATGTCGACTCGATGAAAGTCGATTGTATCCTAATAGATCCAGGGCCAGCACTCAGCATCATGCCGAAGACAATGCTGGATGCACTAAAAATCCCGGTCCATAGCCTTTCTGGCACAATCACCACCATCTTGGGGTTCAATCAGGGAAGAAGTGAACCTCTGGGCAAGATTCGCCTAAAACTCCAAATAGGCAATCTTCGCACAAAGGTGACTTTCTATATCATAGACAACCATGGTTGCTCTTACAATGCTCTTCCTTCGACGCTCCATCAATGTTTCAAATATGTTGATGACAATGAAGAGGTTCAAAAGGAGGTTGCGGATCTCTATCCTTTCAAAGGTGTTGAAGCATAGTGCAACGATGCTCGCATCTACAAAGATGAGTTCATGAAGGTTGTACTGGCTCTGGACACTGAAGAAGAACAAGAAGCAGTGCCTAATGACACCTTTATCATACCTGTCAAAGGGCGTGTTTCTTATCCTCAGTCTTCCAAACCATTGGCCATTCACTTGCCCGTCCAGAAGCAACCAACTGATGGTGGTCAAGATCATAGGGAGCTCACCTCTTCTGAGCCACTTGTTATCGACTTACGTCGTAACAAGGATAAAAGGCAGCTCACCTCTTCTGAGCCACTTGTTATTGATTTATCTCATAACAAGGATAAAAGGGAGCTCACCTCCTCTGAGCCACTTGTTATCGACCTTCGTCGTAACAAGTCCAATCCTCCTCCACGTTCTTCTTCTCCCTCTCTTGTAATCAATTTGACCAAGTCTGCTAAGGCTAAAGGTCCTGTTGTAAATACAGATGTACAAATCAATGAAAAAACATCTACTTTCCACTATATTGATGTCCTTTATCATGCTAAATGCTATTTGGATATGTTAGATAGCTTCCAGTCATTTACAATAGGAGTTGTACAGTCTCTTCAAACGGAGGTCTTACTCGAACACCCAGACAATTCATATTTTGTTGTTCCTTCTCGAAAAAGAGGCGAGAGTCCAATACTTTTTAGTAAAGGACCAGAACAAAAATTCAGCTATACGGATGATAGCAAAAGTAACAATACAGGACATCTCCAACTTCGTCGTTATAGTCAACAATCAAAATATATCATCCGAAAGATGGGTTATGACTTCAAAGATGGCCTCAACTACGGTAAGGGTAGACGAACTCCTATCCGTACGGCTGTTCCGAAAGAAAAGTCAGAGATGCACTACAACAGGACCAAAAGAGGTCTCGGATATGTTTTACCTCCAGTGTTATCCCCAGTAGTCTCCGAATCTGATAGTGAAGAGCACTCTAATTCTTCTGATTCCAGATCATGGGATTCTGATACCAGTATTGGTCAAGTTCATCGGCTGATCGTATTTTCTAACATGGTCTCTGTCGAACTTCCAGAAGGATATGACGAGTATATCGAAGAAAATCCCAAAACAGATCCTTGGGTTCAACGAATGGATACCCAATAGGAACTCCGATTTGAACAAAGAGAACCTCCTACTGAAGATCAATTGGTGCAAATCGATGTAGGGGAAAGCGGGTCACCTCGTCCAATATTCATCAGCAAGAACCTTCCAGAGGCAGATAAGCAAGAATTAATTCTTCTAATTCGAGAATACATTAATGTTTTCGCCTAGAATTATGAAGACATACCAGGTCTAGATCCCAAAGTTGCTACTCACAAACTGAACATTTTGCCTAATGCAAAACCAGTCAAGCAACATCAAAGACGATTCAAGCCAGAAATGATGGACGCGATCGATGATGAAGTCAAAAAGCTCATTGCTTATGGCTTTATTCGAGAAGAACAACATCCCGATTGGGTAGCCAACGTTGTTCCAGTCCTGAAGAAAATCGGCAAAGTTCGAGTTTGCATCGATTTTCGGGATCTTAATGAAGCCTGTCCGAAAGATGAATTTCCTCTCCCTATCACGGACATCATGATTGACAATACCTGTGGGTTCGAGCGAATATCCTTTATGGATGGTTTCTTTGGATACAATCAGATTCGGATGAATCCTGAAGATGAAAAATATACCTCTTTCCGTACTCCTCGCGGAGTCTACTGCTATACCGTGATGCCATTTTGTCTCAAGAATGCTGGCGCAACTTACCAACGAGCTATGAGTACCATCTTTCGAGATCATCTTCGCAAGACAGTCGAATGCTATGTTGACGATATCGCCGTCAAAAGTCGTCTAAAGGAAGATCACATCCAAGACTTGAGAACAATCTTCAATCTCATGCGCCAACATCAACTCGAAATGAATCCCACCAAGTCATTCTTGGGTGTCTCTAGTGGTAAATTTCTCAGCTTCGTCATTACCTCTAAGGGTATACACGTGGATCCTGAGAAGATCAAAGCCATTCAAGAGATGCGTCCTCCACGCAACTTAAAAGAGCTACGAGGATTCCAAGGTCGTGCGTACATCAGGAGGTTCATTTCGAATCTATCTGGATGCTGTAGACCATTTACTCAGCTGATAAAGAAGGGTGTATCTTTCATTTGGACTGAAGAATGTCAACGAGCATTCGAAGATATAAAGCAATATCTCATGAACCCACCAGTCTTGGTGCCACCGATCTCTGGCATACCATTCTTAATGTATGTCCGTACTATGGATCATTCATTGGGTGCTTTACTTGCCCAAAAGAATAAAAAAAGTCATGAACAGGCTATCTATTATCTCAGTCGTACTATGATTGGTGCTTAACATCGTTATAGTCCAGTCAAAAAAGAATGCCTAGCTCTTATGTTTGCTGTTCAAAAGACAAGACATTACATCATTGGTCAAACCATTCATGTCATATCCCGAGTCAATCCTCTTCGGGTATTGATGAAGAAGCCTAGCACACTCAATTCTCGACTGGCTACATGGGCCATTCTACTAGCCCAATATGACATGGTATACGTACTACAAAAATCTGTTAAAGGTCAAGCATTGGCAGATTTCTTAGCAGCTCATCCTGTTCCAGAGACATCTAAACTCTATGATGAAATTCCGGACGAGACATTAGAATTAAATATGATCTCCGAAGAATTTCCTACTTGGCGTCTATTCTTTGACGGTACATCCAGGATCGGACCAAAGGGTGCCATTGTCGCAGGAGTTGGAGTTGTTCTTGTTTCTCCAGACGGGTCAACTATCCAAAGAGCCTATTCCCTAGATGAACCCTATTCCAATAATGTAGCTGAATACAATGCTCTACTCATTGGCCTTCAATTGGCCAAACAACTGGACGTCGAGTATCTTGAAGCTTATGGTGACTCCAAGCTTGTTGTTAACCAAGTTAGAGGAACCTATGAAGTTCGCCATCAAGATCTAGTGCCTTATCATGAAGCAGCAATCAGCATGGCTACATCATTCAAAGCCTTCTTTATCGAATATGTTCGTCGAGCTTGCAATACTGAAGCAGATGCTCTGGCGAATCTTGCAGCAGTCTTAGCCATCCCTATCAAAAGACAGCAGATGGTGGTTATTTCTAATCGGGAATTGTTTTGCATTGAGAACAATCGTAATATTGAGTTCAGTAACTTCACTGAAGCCAATGTTATCAATGAAGATTAGAGAACTCCTTTCATCGATTTCGTAGTTCACGACATACTCCCTGGAGATCCCAAGGAGGCTACGAGTATTCGTCGACGATCTCTCCAGTTCTACTATAATCAAACTACTAAGACTCTCTATCGGCGAACTTATGATGGTCTTCTCTTGCGCTGTCTTGCCGGTGATGAAGCGAAGCAAGTATTGCGTGAAGCTCATGATGGCGTCTGCGAAGCACATCAACCCGGTCCTAAGTTACAAGATCGCATCCGACACATGGGTTACTACTGGCCCTCTATGGTATCAGATGCCATCGAATATGCAAGAAAATGTCGAGCTTGTCAAAATCCACGCAGATTTCATCCATTAACCATCGAAATTTCTGCATTCGACTGCAGCTTCCTGGCCTTTCGAAGCTTGGGATATGGATATTATAGGTCCCATCAATCCTCCTTCTTCTAGAGGACATCGGTTCATACTAGCAATAACTGACTACTTCTCCAAATGGGCTGAAGCTATACCTTTGGCTGAAGTCAAAACCAGTAGCGTCATCAACTTCGTCAAACACCATGTCATCTATAGATTTGGCGTACCTCGACGAATCATTCATGACAACGGACCTCAGTTCATCAGTCAAAAGTTCACAAGGTTCTATGACGATCATCGGATTGACAATGTCGCTTCGATAGCTTACAATCCTGCTGCTAATGGTTTGGTTGAAGCCTTCAACAAAACTATCATCAAGCTCCTTAAGAAGTTTGTATCTACTAATAAATAGAACTGGAGCGAGAAGCTTGGCGAATGTCTTTGGGCTTATCGTACTACGGTCCGCAACCCCACAGGCTGTACACCCTTTTCTTTAGTGTACGGCTGTGAAGCTATTCTTCCTTTGGAACTTCAAATCCTATCCTTAAGGATCGCCATCGCCAACAAGCTCACTACAGAGAACAATAATTTCCTTCGACTTCAAGAATTGGAGGCGCTCGATGAGAAACGGTTAATGGCTCAACAACATATTGAGTTATACCAAGCCCGCATCTCGAAGACTTTCAACCGCAAAGTTAAAGTCAGTGCCTTTCACAAAGGAGAGCTCGTTCTAACAGTCAGACGTCCAATGACTATGACTCACTCGAGCAAGGGCAAATTTGACGCGAAGTGGGAAGGTCCATATATCGTGAGCAAAGTCTTCTCAAATGGAGCCTATCAACTCATAGAATTGGATGGTCGAGTTGCAATGATGCCTATCAATGGCAAATTCCTCAAAAAGTATTATGTATAAATATAAAAGAGAGTGCTTGTAATCATCAGACAAGTTCATAAATAAAATCTGATTTTATTTCATCATGAATGATAATACATGATATCAAGGAAGGTCACTATCATCCTTCTCAAAATCGGAACGTGGGCCACTTCCGTCCTTATCAAAGACATGGTCGACGAAAGAGCTGAGAACATCTTTGCTCGAACCCACCAGGAACTTGCAAGCAGCCATCCTCATGGCCTCTTCTTCTTCCGCCGTCCCTGGTTCAAGAAGAAAGTCCAAGATGTCCCTTGGTGGCTTGGGTGCAGACGAACCTTCGCCCGCTTCTATCCGCTTTTGCTGGCTGGTATCGGCAGGATGTTCCTCCGAGCGTTCCACCTTCGGGGCGAGCTCTGCCTTCTTGGATGCATCTCCAGACGACATTTTTTTGTGTTGAAAAGTGAAAGTGATCGTTCCATCTAAAGTTCTGTTCTATTTATAGACATAGATTCTTGAAAACAATGAAGCGATACGTTCATTACATTCATCCGACGATTCATCCGTTCATCACATTCATTCGACGTTTCACCGGTTTATCACATTCATCCGACGGTTCATCCGTTCATTACATTTATTCTACGGTTCACCCATTCATCCGACGGTTCATCCGTTCATTACATTTATTTGACGGTTCACCCGTTCATCACATTCATTCGACGGTTCACCCGTTCATCACATTCATCCGACGGTTCATCCGTTCATTACATTTATTTGACGGTTCATCCGTTCATTACATTTATTCGACGGTTCACTCGTTCATCACATTCATCGGACGGTTCATCCGTTCATTATATTTATTTGACGGTTCACCCGTTCATAACATTCATTCGACGGTTCACCCGTTCATCGCATTCATCCGATGGTTCATCCGTTCATTATATTTATTCGACGGTTCACCCGTTCATCACATTCATCCGATGGTTCATCCGTTCATTACATTTATTTGACGGTTCACCCGTTCATTCCATTCATCCGATGGTTCACCCGTTCATTCAATTCACTTGACGGTTCATCCGTTCACCCCGACGATTTATTTCGTTCACACATTATGACGATTCATTTTCGTTCATCCATCCATCCATTCACATCAGTAATTTATCACCGTTGATTAAGTTGTCTACTGAAATAATGATATTCAACAAAATTATATTCTGCCATGTCCACATTACCTCTAAGCAGATATAATGAATATAATTATTTTCTAAATTCAAGAAATATATCATGTCCTGTACCTCTGAATATATTTTCTATCGCTATTATTTATATCTGAATAAGATATGCAATAAATAATAGATCCACAAAGAAAAAGTCTTTTTATTGATCAAAATTGGAAGACATTACAAAAATACATGCCACAAAACAAGAAGATACAAAGAGTCTTTCTACTAGGCTAGCGGAGTCATCAAGATAGTCATCTGCTGCTTTAAAGATTGCAGTCGCTCCTCACGAGAGTCCATCACTCGCCTCCTAGCTTCCTCCATCCCAGACTTATCGTCAAAGGACGACATGGTTACTAGTTTCCGAGAGATTTCAGCTTGATGAGTTGTGACATACTCATCTCTTTCCTGAGTCAGAGCGGTCTGTTGTTGTAATGATCATTGTTCGTATCACGTATCTCGTTATACGTGTACGTATTTAGACCCGTATTGCATGTTTCTTTGGTTGGTTCGGCCCAACTTGACTTGGTTCGGCTTGGTTTGTATGGTTCGGTTTTATGTGAACCACTCCCACCTACCACCACTTTCATTAAATATCCCACCTACCACCATCCTCTTCATTAAATATCCCACTAACATTTCTCTCTCTTCATTACTTCTTCTTCTCCACCATTACTTCTTCAACCACCAGGAAAGAGGGAGAGAGAGAGAGAGAGCGAGCTTAGGCAAGTGCATCTTGCTTCATGGAGGAAGTCTATTTTTATTGTTCCATTGTCTTCCTCATGTGTTTCTAAATCACTTTAGTACTTGGCATTTTTTATTTCCATGGTTAAATTCTTGTAGATCTAGCTTTGTGGTATTTTCGATTTCTAGAATTTTGGATCTATCAAACTTGTATATTTGCTAGTTGAGGATCCCATGATTGCAAGAAATTTCGTTTGGTCCAAATTCGATCTATGGGAATTTTGCTAAGCCGCATGGGCATTTTAACACTCAGCTGTATGGCCATTTCACCTTTTAAAATCTTGGCAGCATGCAAATGCAAAAGCCAGCCGATAAGCATTCAGGAGTGCATTAATGTATTACTCTAATTAATGAGCCGCATATGGCTTGCTTCATAAAGGAGCTGCATAGGCATTATCAGAGTATGCAATAATAAATACGTTCACACTAATACATTCTAATGCATTAATAATATAGCATTCCAATCAATTAGCAAATGCTTGGAAAACCGAACAGTAGGAATGAATGCTTCCCAAGCATCCACGTGCCCTGGGCAATTAATGCCTTAACACCAAATGCGCTTGCTTGTGCATTTGCTTGGGCTACCAATGCATAGCCGCATACAAAAATTAATGAGCCGCATGCACCTGAGAATGCAAGCATGCATTCTTTTCCTTAATGCACTTTTGCATGTAATTTTTTTAAATACATATTTTAATGAGCCGTATAGCATCAGGACAAGCATGTGTATTTAGTGCATTGTCCCAATGCAATTTTTCCTAATGCTTTCCCTGGGAGCATGAGCCGCATAAGAATGGATTAAATGCATTTAAGTCCACAAGCATATAATGCATCAGCCGCATAAGAATGGATTAAATGCATTTAATGCATTTAAGTCCATTTAATGCATGTAACGCATTTAAGCCCATAAGAATGCATTAAATGCATTTAAGTCCTTAAGAATGCATTTAATGCATGTAATGCATAAGTCTATAAGCATGTAATGCATTTTTCTCTTACTGTAATTTCTTAAGCCAGCCGCATATGGCTCCCCTCAGCCGCATGCATATTAATGCAATATTTTAATGCATGCTAGCATACATTAATATATATTAATATATTATTTAGCGTATATTAATATAATGTATATTAATATATTTTATATATTAAAATATATTAATATAATGTCTTTAATGTATTATAAATGCATTACATTAATGCATTATATTAATGTATTAGATACATTTGCCTGCTAGCATGCATGTTTATAGATTTTGCTCAAGCCGCATATGGCCAAGTGACAGTTGGCCGCATGAAAATTTTTCGAGCCACATGAGTCTCCCGCAGCCCTTGTCCCTTCTAATATTTAATTATTAAATGTGTACTTGTGCTAAATTAATTATTTCCTGACATGATGGTGACCCTTTGTGGTACATTTTTGATATGACATGATAGTGGCCCGACGCGGCACACTCCTGACAGTGAACATGACATGACAAGATTGAATGGCCTGGACACCATGGATGATTGTGTTTGTACAATTGAATCGATAATGTTCGTATCATGTCTAGGACGGGGATCCCTGAGTACCACGGTCAGGGGTACCTACTGTAAATGGCTAAGGCTAACAACTTGAATAATTCAGTAGTCATGAGAGATCTCCCCAGCTACAGGCGATCCCGTTATCTCGGCCACCATTGTGGGACTTGCAGCCTGCCGACGAGTAGGGCACAAGTCTAAATCCCGTTATACAGGCGAATCTTAGCATTTTTGTTGTCATTTACAATTAATCAAAAAAGATCAAAAGTAAAAGCAATCTTACCATGGTTTGGTCCAATAACAGGTCTGTCGTCTGCTGGCACAGATTCCAACATAGCAGAAGTAGCCTCAGACATCACTGCCTGGCTACTACCCGCCTCGGAGCCACCCGAAAAAGATCGGCTACTACTAGCTATTGCCGCTATTGGCAATATATCTGTGCAAGTAGGAAGAATTGGAGATGATTCGATTTCTGCATGGATTAAAAATAGAGATGTCAGCCATTTAATCTATGAAATTTTTTTTGATAATCTCATTCAATACCTTTGGGATCAGCGGTAGTAGTTTCCTCCGGTGCTACTTCCTCACCCACATTCTTTTCTGGAGACACATGCACCTCAACATCCTTTTCAAGATCCAGTGTGTCTTCAACAGCTTCGGGAGATATATGGACATCAGTGTCCTCTTCTGGATTTAAAGTATCATCAACAGCTTCTGTTGATGTATCTTCATTGCTTATACTATCTTCTGGTGCTTCCTCGCTGGCAGTTGCGGCAGCCTGATCGACATCATCCTGCAGGCCGAAGTCGCAATCATTTAAAGCATCAATCATTTAAAGCATCAATTATTAAGCGATCTTCTTCTTCACGGATTGTTCCTGGTGTAGCAGGAAGCTGGGTAGTTTCCACCGCAAGAGAAGGAGATCGCAAAACTTTATGATCCCTCTGCTCAGCTTCATCCCTCTGCTCAGCATCATCCCTCTGCTCAGCCTCATCCTTCTGTTCAGCTTCAGCCTCATCCCTCTGCTCAACCTCGTCCCTCTGCTCTGGACTAGGAGTTTCCTGCCTAGGCTCGGGGGGCAGTGTAGGGGATGACATGGTGATTCCAGCAACAACACTAACCACCACCGCGGACAAGATTTGTCTCGGAGGAGTGACCACCCTCTTTCTTCTTTTGGAGGCCAGTTTCTTTCTATGTAGAGGTCTTTCTGGACTCTCTACATCTACTACATCGACCTGCCTTGGAAGAGAGGTCGGCGTAGTCGCTTCTTCTCTTTGGGTCGACTCGGCCGGTTGCCGAGATTATGACCTGGTGGTGACCTTCTCTGATGGATCTAGGATAAGCTTCTTCTTTGCAACTGGAGAAGAAGGTTCGTCGATCCTTCTCTTTCTCTCTTTGGCTGGAGATTTGACAACTTTCAAGGAAATTCGCTGTGGTTCGTTGACCTCCTCAGGGAAGTTAGCTTCCCTTGAGGCTTCCAAGGGGTCATCCACCGGCTCATGCTCCTCGTCATTTCCTGGAGCTGATATAACAGTTGCTCCCTTCTTCAAACGTGTCGCTGTCGCGAAGCTATCTACAAGGTTGAAGTTCTCGGCGAACGTATTCGCTGATGAATAAAAAAAAGAATATGTGTATAATATCCGGGGGCCGTGATCGCTCTTGGTCGGCATCGAAAACATTGCTCTTGTGTCTCGAGCGTTATAATAAGCCCAAGCCCTGGCACCATCAATCAGATAACCTTTTCCTTGCAGGCAAGTTATAGCATTGCCTACGTAGAATTTGTCATAGCCGAATTGTCGCACAAAACGGCTGGGAAGATAAGGTTCCAAGTAACATTTCTCTTTAAATCTGTAAACCAAATGTGACGGCTGGATCGTCTTCATCCACTCAAATACTGCACGACCTAGAGGCTGCCTCCCAAGATCAACCAGATTTGTTGACATATATTCATAGCCAGTTGGAGGGGGAACACAGTATAAATTCTACCCCTTCCCAAGATTCAAAGCCCGTCTGTAATCTCTCAGACTGGTGTATATCCATTTACTCCGGAAGAATCTCCGCAAATAGCTACCGCCGACTGCCCCCATATCAGGGTTCATCAATGACGGATGGTGCAGAAGCAACCATCCGAACAAATAAGTGTAGGGCAGCTCCAGCCGAGGGAAGTTCCCCTTTTCGCCCTTCCATTTGAGCATCGATTCAACAAAAAGACGAAGACCTGCATTTACTCTGCAGGTCATCGCCGACAGCAGATCCATCCGGTAGCCAAAGACTAACCGGACAGCAGCAAGGAGCACGCCGCGATGGAAGCGATCGACGGCACTGGCTCCGGGGATGACGAATCGTCGAAGCCAATATGTGAGGAAACCCGCCAGCTGGGCTTCCTTTGACATGGACCTATAGCCCAGCCTTATGAAACTTTCAATAACATCTCCTGTCTTGAAAGGAGGATATTGAAGTTTATCATCAACCTTTATGTCCATCTCTTTGTTCTCTTCCATCAATCCTATCACCTTACTATGGCTGAGTGGTCTGAAGAAGCTAGGGTTACACTTATCATGATATTTAGTCTTCTTCTCCATGATGTGGTTAAGAAAGAGATAAGACAACCACTTTGACGAGTAGCAAGTACCAGAAGAACCACTCTTGTAATACAAGAGCAGATCTTATAATGACACAACAGTTCTTCAAAAACGTCTACCATTTCAGCATTTTTCCGACGAAGTCGGTCCAATTCATCATTTGTTGGAACAAATTCCTCATAGGGGAATTCCCCCATTGGCAAGCTCGAGATATACTTCATCTCATGAAGAGCTAGTCCAATCTCTCCACAGGGTGTCATGAAAGTCCCTGTCCTAAAGTTATACCTCTCTGCCAAAGCAAGGAACAGATGAGGGTTGGGATGGAAGCCGTATACGGTAGAGAATATCGGCTGATACAGCTCAATCTCCTTGAGCTTATCTTCGAACTGAACCAATATCCAATTGGCTATGCAGTTCCATCTTTTGTTATCTGGATTCACCAGACCTGTCAAGCGGATGTCCTGGTCAGGATATCTTCCCTCGACCTTTGTGAATTCATTTGCAAAGATCGGTGTTCGGACCGACAGCAGCAGGGAAAAGTTCTCTGGTGGGATGCACCCAGGTTTCAATCCCCTGAGCAAAGAGCTGTGACGCTCTGAAGAACTATAAAACATGTCCTTCTTGTTGGGTCCTTTCTTTACACAAATGTTTCCTGTTCTGGCTTACTGGAGGGGAGTTATATCCCAGTCCATCCTCCTGGGATAGCTCGCATGAGCGTAGCGGGATAAAGGAAGACACCTAGAAATCTCAGGCAAAAGTATCCTCTTCTCGGCTCTCTGAAAGAGTCTCTGCTCGACACGAGGTCTCGGCTGAGAACACTTATCAATAGCCTCACCAAATAAAAACAGGGGTTTCTTGTGAATAATGGCATCGGCAGTCTGCAGAGGCTGCCCATTCATCAGACTTAATAAAATTTCGTTATATTGTGCTACTAAGATGGCTTGACGGGAAGATGACAGAGCATATTGGGGAAATATTACATGGGACAAGTCTTCTTTAAACTCTGGTTCAGCAAGGGTCCCTGCAAAGATTTCATAATCTGGGTCTTCTCTGATGTTAACTGCATCAAACAGAAAGACAGAATTCATTATATGCAAAATCAAAGATTCTGTCCAAAAAAATCAGCAAATTGCGTAAGCATCAGATTGCGCTGTCTGTAAAACATCAGATTGCACAACAACAGCTTCTATGCGCAAACTATCCAGTTGCACCAATATATTCACTTGTGCAAGCTATCAGATTGTGCTAACAAGCTTGCGCAGGGCAACGGTTTGCGCTGGACAGACTTGCGCAAACCGATAGAGTGTGCTGACTTTTGCCAGCGCTTTCCAACCGATTGCGCAAGAAAATAGTTTTCATAAAAATGAAAACTATTGGGTTTGTGCAACCGAAACCCTAAACAGGGCGGCACAATACAACTAAATCTCTAAAAAGAGAAAGGTTTGAGAGTTCGACAATGTCAAAGAACCCTAAAAAAGGGGTTTTTGATCGAGTTCACTACCTTGCAGTACGGGATGACCGATTTCATGACGAGAGATGTGAGGCACAGCTCGAGTCGAAGACTCGGCGGGGGCTTTGCCCTTGTCGGCGGCGGAACGCTTCGGGGCCATTAATGTTGACGGAGAAGAAAGAAGAGAGCCAGAGTGGGCTCGGGAATTCTCTCTCTTGAACAAAGTGGAAACAAGTAAAGAATGACAGAAGAAAGAAGGAGAACTATTTATAGTTTTTTTTCGAAAGTAACGGTCGCCTGGATTGCGTCGAAGAAATAGGAGCTGACTCCTCCAATTGCGCAGACAAGTCATTACATGCGCAACTTGATTTAAAAATCAAAATTCAAAGTATTTCGAAAACTTTGAATATTTTTAAATTTTGAAAACTTTGAAGGGGGTCTTGTAGGTCCTAAAAATTAAGTTGCACCCATCAACAAAACAATGAAAATCAAAGTGTGCATCCTTCAAATGAACTGCGTAGAAGACAGATTGCGCACCACCTCAATTGCGCAAGCTAAATTGCGCACACTTCCAAGTGCGCTAGCTGACGTGGCCGCATCATCATTACCTGACAGAAAATCAGATCTTCTGACAGCTGACAGCCCGAAGAACGAGGAAACTGTTCGTTTCTTGTGCAGCACAGCGCTCGAGGACAGCTATACAGCCAGCACAATCTATCTGCCCACTCGAGGCGCAGTACAATACAGCACAGTCCAAGTCCAGCACAATCCAAATCCAGCACAATCTGAAGTTAGCGCAATTCATGTGGCGCAGTCCATCAAGACAACTGAAATTTTGTATGTGGCATACATGCCATCAATTGCTCACCACGTGGCAACCGTCTGTACACGATCATGCGCATTTCAATCAAATGATGCCATGTGTCCAATACATTTGGCCCACGATCAAATAACTGCCAGCGCAGTCTGATGTCTGCGTAGTCCAATGCATGCGTAATCCATCATGCGCAATCCAGAATAACTAAAAATTAGTTATTTCCAGAACTCTATAAATAGAGTTTCAAGTCTTTCCTAGAGGGGATCATATAGAGATCAGAAAAATTAGAATCAAAAGCAGAGAGTTCAGGAGTTCTTGCCCAAGTGCTGCTGCATTCTTCAGAGGCTATCGCCTTCAACTTCAGAGGCTATCGTCTTCAAAGTTCACATCGTCCAAGGGATAAAGCGAACGTCTTCATATCGGATTCCTACATTTGTACTTTTCCAGAATTCTATTGTAATCTTCTTACAAAGTTTGTGAAATAAAGATCAACTTTTGTTTTTGCAAACAGTTGCCAGTCAGATTGGTTAGCTAGGTCCCTCAAGACCAAAATATGCCTTCAGTGACTTTTGTGTTTAAGTAGCACATGAGGCCTCACTTGGGTGGCATACTAGTGGCATATGCGTAGTGGGCTTCGAGTAGATCACAAACATATATTGGGTTGAATGAATTGAGTCGAGGTTGAGGCTCTAATGGAAGTCGAGAAGTATACCGGTAGTGTGGTAAAGATTATAGCTAGTCCTTTTGACCTGAAAGTCGTACCAAAAAAATAGAGTACAAGGGGGCACATTTGAGTGGCACATGATATGTCTACATAAAGGTGGAGTCGTATATGTCTTACATATAAATTTTTTTGGAAGGTAACAGCTGGTCTCGTGGTCCTAATATTAATGGCACGGCCAGGGACACAAAATGATCTAAATGGAAAGTGGGAGTCCATGGGGGCACTAACTATCATTCTAATGAAAAATTATTCTAATCAATCGGTAATCCTCGAATATCCCAAAAATTTTAAAGGCATACAGTCTACCCACCTTAGAAGCTAGGACATGGTTTTAGGAATAATGAGGTTAGAAGGTTCCCAAAGTCCGGATATTGTACCTCAACTTTTGTTAATAAAGAATAAGGCCCGACGTTGTCACTCCCGTTTTTTGTTATACGTATTTCCAGCATACGTGTACGGAATCTCGACCCGTAGTTTGACTTGTCTTGCTTAGCTTGATCCTGGTTTAATCTTGCATGACTTGGTTTATTTTTACTTGGGTTCGGCTTGGGTTGGTTTGTTTTGGTTTAGGGTGGTTCATCATGAACCCAACCTCCTACCTACCACCATCTTCCTTTAAACCCACCAACCCTTTCTATCTCTTTATTACTTTCTTACTTTTCATTTACTCCTCCTTCTTCCTCATAACTCTCTCCACCTACCAAGAGCTTAGGCAAGTGCACCTTGCTTCCACATGAGAACCCATTTTTATCGTTCATTTATCTTCCTCTCGTGATTCTATGATAGTTTAGAACTTGACATTTTGCATTTGGAAGTTTTATTTTTTGTAGACCTAGAAATTTGCCATTCTCGGATTTTGGTAGTTTTGATCTATTAAACTTCCTTATTTTCAAGTTTTGATCGTTCCAGGTCGTTGAGATTTGTGTTATACCCCATTAGGATCTATGGAAGTCCCATTTTTGGCTTAGATTGAAGGATTCATGGAATTTGGAGTTCTGGAGGTTCCTTACTGTCAACCCCTTGACCAATTTTTTTTCCTAGTTATTAAATTTTATATTAATCCTTATTCCCCCATATATATACTTTGTTAAGTTTTATATTTAAAATGTCAACAGAGGGACCTAGGGGTAATAAGCATATAGACAAGGACTTTAGTGAAATTTTCCATAAATTCAAAATTTCCCCTGCTACTGGTCGACCCCCTCTAGATTTAAATTCCTATAGATAGGATCAACAGTTCAAACCAAACCCTCTCCTGTTCAAATCTCGATCTCTCCAAATCCCTGAGGATTTCAGATCTATCCAAAAATTGGGATATATATATATATATATATATATATATATATATATATATATATATATATGATCAGTTGGCAGCCCCAAACCATCTACAAACCCTAGAAGTTCTGCCGCAAGATCGCAAGGCGGGATTGAGAAGAAACATGAATCACTCAAGTTCTGGCGACTAATCTAATAGGTACACAATTCTTAATCCTGAAATTCATGTTGCATATCATTTGCATTCGAAATTATGGTTAGAAAGAAGATTCATTACCGACACCAATTGATGGTTATACCTGACACCGTAGCATCGTGGTATCAGAAACGGTAGGTGACCGAATCTTCCATGTAACAAAACCACTGCAGACCCAAACATCTGATTCTAACTGTCGGGTTGTAGTATCAAACTGATACTGGTATACCCAGAGCAAACCTAAGACAGATAAGAGTTAGTACCAATCTTGACTCCGTATCAAACGAATATCTAGTGCAGCAGCCTCGATTTCCAGCTTCTACATCTGGACATATTAATCCAATTGCAACTTCATATGTGACCTGATCCCGAGTTAGATGTGTATCTCAATATCAGATTCAGACTGAAACCTTGGACTGATTTTCAAAGGGTTACTTAAAACAGAAAGAAAATGTTTCGTATCTTAATGTAAGTTCTTTCTTAGGATGATTTGCTAGGAAAGTATGGCAATAATTTCTGCCTTATTAGAATATATAAAGACCAATGAGGTTTCCGCCCATACAGGCTGAACAAATGAATGAAGTTGCAGGTATGTCTCCTTGGTACGATATCTCGTCCCCTGCTCTATCTAAATTGTTCAGTCCTCGGGAAGACTTGAGTATCCGTCTATTTTTGAACTGCTGTTTCAACCCAGTAAATGAGTAGGGAAGCTTATGGCTCGAGTTGATGGTGTCATGATATATCAGTCTTTGCATCATATATTCAGTCTCCTCTTTAATTCAATTCTCAGTTCTGGAAATATTCAGGTCCACCCTCACATTCTTTTTGTCCAGTACCCAAACCTTAGTCCCAGATTAGGGACCCAACCACATGAGTTCTGTATCCGAGTATCACATGGACTCTTGTATCAGTAGATAGATCATACCATAGGCTGTGAGTAAGTTACCATTATTGACCAAGTGGCATTAATCATGTGGTCTCATACTTATAGATGTTACCCTTCAAAACTACATCAGTAGCCATAGGGTGAGCTAGATCCTGGTTTGAAATTAAGCAAGGAGAGAGGGTGTACCACGGGCTAAAACACAAAACAGTAGGATTGAACCTAAATGCAGGATGACAGTAATGTGTTGGTCTCCTGCAGTTAAATTGTTTTCTGTTCAGTGTTTTGGTTCAGTTCTCATTTCTCATAGGGTCCAATACCTGTCCTGGGTTTTGAAGGCCACACCATGTAGGTTGGGTTCTATTCAGTCCCCTTACCTACAAATGTATTAGTTCCAAGAGAATTACATGTCTTTGTATCAGTTAACAGGATAGGTTCAGTCCTAGTCTAAGAGTACATTGGAGGAGGAGATCCCAATACAATGGGATGGCTCAAGTATGGGACTGCATGGGGTAGCAGGTGATGCTTTGCTTTGTATTGCCCCAAATTCATGCAATTTCAGTTCTCATACAGTAGCAGTCCCTTTTGCCCATTGTCCAGGCAATGACTGAGACGCCCTTATTCTTCAGTTAGAAGTTTTACTCATTGTAACTATTTCCCCCAGGTAGTTTAGTATAGCAGACATAACAAAAGGCACAACTAAGCACTATATTTTGCCGCTGCTATTGAGGATTCACATTTCCCTTTGTTTAGACTACATGACCAGTGGTAGGTACCACTATATTTCTGACTGACTGTTGCAACTAGTCTATGCAGTATTGTGTGTTCAGATGTAGGCAGCAGAGGAATTCCTGCAGTGCAGGTAAATTGCAATATGGGTTGCCTATTGAAAAATTATAGGTTGGATAGGGCCGTTTGAACTCTCCAGATATATCACTACACCAAAACATACATTTTTCGACAGACTAAAACTGTCGTAAATCACGATAAACGACAGTTTTGATCTGTCGGAGCATCCGTCGTTAATAGCGCGTCCCAAAATATAAACGACAGTTTTGGACTGTCATTTCCTAGCTAAAAGAAATGACAGTTATTGTCTGTCAAATAAAAACAACAGACTAAAACTGTCAAATAATCTGTGAATTGGTCGGCCATTGTCTTTTTCTTTTCCACAGTTAAGGTATGTCATTTTTTTGGGAAACAAAATTAAAAAAAAAATCTCAATTCATCCATATCATTGTTATATAAGCATGTTCCTCCTCTATATAAAACAGAAATACATCTAAAAATTAGAATTTCATATAAACATCAACAATCATTAACAATAAAAGAAACTTAATCAAAATTGTATTAACTAATAAATGTGTAGACTTTACATAGCAATATTCCATCAAAATCAAAATAAAACCCCAATGTTGCTAGCTTACAATGACTTAGGTCTCATGATAAACATTAAAAAAAACCATGACCACTTAACATTTTGCAATAGCAAACAATATTATCTTCAAACTTCTCGTCTCTGTCGAACAACATGATCATGTCCCTATATTTAAAAATAAGAAAACATAAGTAAAGAATAGTTCTTGGTTCTTCAAAAGAACAAAACACTATGACAAGGCCACAAGAGGCAAGGTAATCAATAAGTAGACAAAACCAAGGTTAACTGAGAAGACAAATAAACAAATGATAACAATAGACAGTTTCAGAAGACTACCTCCATGCGTCTTCCACTTTCATCTTTACCAACAAACGAGAGACCATCACTTTCAAGTTTCGAAACAAAATCAGGATTTACCTTCAAATAAAATTTAATATCCAGTGTCATCATAAAGAATGGTTTAATGAAACCCGAAGCAAATGAAACATTGTTACAATGAAACAGATCTACAGTTATACAGTGAATATTAGTGGGACAGACCTCATATCTATGTCGATGCCATTCAGCTACATAGTTGACACTGCCTTACCTAAGAAAAAGATGAAAATGAGACATCAGGCTTCTTATTTAAAAGGGGAAACATTTATGGTGTAACTGAAAATGTTGGAGGAAATATTTGTTCGTATAACTTGCAAATTTGTAGTCTTTGACATGGAAGTATGTCCTTGTTGATCCAAGTCGCATTGTAGCCCCCATATGAGCCTTGGAACCCTGCAAGCATATAACATGTTACAAGAATAAGGTTAGATAATCAATTGCAATAGAATGTTCAGACAGTAACATAACAATATAGTAGCAGGATTCTCTCTTTATTATCTATATTAGCCAGAGAGACTGATCATACCTCTGGCATAAATATAACACATGGGTTTCTTGTTTCTGGATCAAATCCTGTGCTATTTGCATCATGCAAGTCCAAAATAGAATGATAAAACTCAATAACAGCAACCTGCATGCCAAGACAGATGCCAAGAAATGGAACATGATTTTCCCGAGCATATTTGCAAGCAAGAATTTTCCCTTGCATTCCTCTATCACCAAAACCTCCAGGAACTAGGACACCATCTGCACCCTAAAAGGAGAACATTATTTCAGAATACTAGAGGAGAGAACATTTTGTACGCACCTTCGTGCCAAAGGGCATGGTCCATGGACTAGACCAAGTCATGGTTGTTCCAGTCGAATACTGAACACAAGTAAATCACATCTAAGCCCAACCATACATATAAAGTAACCAAATATGACAAACAACAATTTGTCACAAAAAGAAAAAGAAAAAGAAAAAGAACATTGAATCTACAATCCCGAGATCAAATAAACTGGCTTACAGATGTTTCGAAGGTTCTAACCACAATTGAAGCAAGCAATGAAGAAAACAAATTCATCAAATTAAACATTTAATGAGTCTTCATGGATAATAAAATAAAGGTGAAGCTTTGATAAAAAATGCATAAAAATAAAGTATTGTAGTTCCCTCAAACACCTAAGATTGAAGGTTCCCTACCTTGATATCGATTACATTTCGTCAGCTTACCAGTGGAGGTGAATATGAACATTTTTTCCTTCTTTAACAACTGAAACAATATTTTTATTTTAAAAAAACCTTGGAACCATCATTCAGAAAATTAAAAGTTCTGGCATTCACCTTCACCCCAGTCAACCTAATTCATCTTCTACTTTTAAAGTTACTTCACAAACCTCTGGAAAAAAACAAACAACAATATTGTTGAAAGAACTCAAGATTACTTCACAAACCTCTGGAAAGGTTCAACATATGAACTAATGACCACAGGATATGTAGATAAAAGTTTAAAATCATGGAACTGGTTTAAAGGATTGAGATATGTAATGTGTTTAGCATTTATTTGCTCTTGCACTTATATTTGATTACTAAGGGTTTTAGAAATTAGAACGATATCATTGATATTTTAAAACTTTTAGATCAGAATTTTACGTAAGTCCTTATTTATATTGTCTTTGCATCTCATACACCTATCCATACTGCACTGGTGGCAACAGTCATAAAATAATGCTATTATATTTGAGCCCAAATCCTAACAATTCCATATTAATGAGTCACCAAACTGAATATGTTCATCCAAACACAAAAATGTTTAAGGCTTAACCTATGCATCCATGGCTTGCTGACTGAATATCTTAGTAAGACAACTTCAAAGGAAATCCATGGTCCTATAATATATATCACATCTGTTAAATTTAGCGAATATGCATGATTAAGATGTTTAGAATACAATCAACATTGTTGATTTATGATATGGGTAATCCTTGAAGTTTTTCTTCCACCAACACAGAAACTCCTACATATTTAAAAATGTTATCAAATTTGACTTCATTATTTGTAGTTTTCTTGATTGATGCCACTAATTGATTTTGAGTTGATCTCCCTGTAAGTTTGAGAGTTTGGAAGGGCTTAGCATGTACAGCAAAAGGTAAAAGCAGCATAACAATGGAGAGATAGACATGCATCATGATATTGTTATAATAACCAAATACTAATAAATTAGGACTGAGATGACAATAAAACTAAAATCCGCAACTAATTATCAGAATATCATTTTCTAACAATTCAATGTAAGTAAAAATAAAATTGTGGTTCGATCTTGGGAACATCCACATAGGTAAAAATTGTAGATCAAGGATAGCATGCCAAATACCTTTATAGGATCAAAAGTGTATTGTTTCTAACTACATATCCATATACAACATTTTTATTCTTCGACACTACTATACTCCAATGGGATTCCAATAACGCATAACAATGAAAGGTTATAAGCATACCACACAAAGCGGGGATTTAATGGCATACCTGCGATGCTTGCACTACGATCAATGCTACAACTCCAAAGAAAATAAATAGGTCCATTATCAAAAATGATATGGCTCCTAGATGATGGGTATCCGAATAATTGAGCCATGAACCAAAAGATCTCGAAGCAGTTGGATCTGTTGCAAGTCCTACAACATTTCACTTTTTTCAGTGCAAGGCAAACTATTGCTACTTATATATAGCAAAAGACTGAAAAGTGATAGGTTTTGGAAGGCACATACTTGTAATGATCACACCACCAGTTATCACCATTGCAGATACCTCTAGAATCAGGGACATGAAGAAATCTCGTTTATTTTGCTGCAATTTCATATGTTCGTAATGAGACTCTAAGACTACAGAAAGAAATTGAAGATAGTGCTTATATCGGAACTTCGGTGAAGTATTAGAATAAACCAGTAAAATGTGAGTCATAAGAGTCAAAGCACCTTGCCGACACAGTTTGATGCCCATGGGCAATGATGACCAAACTGCTCCACACAGTGGTCACATGTGGAGCAATGCTTTGAACGCAGAGGCCTGACTATCTGAGAAATGATATAAAAGAAACCGTCAAAATTATTTAGGATTATAGATGGTACAATAACAACAAAAAAGCCTATATTCCAAACTTTCAGGGTCGGCTGTTTGAGTACTTCTCTTCCAGTCAGTTGTGTTATGACTTAATGGTCATATCATGTGTAACACTAACAAAAACATATCCTTCTTAAAACTTCTGTCCATGTTTGTTTAAAGCAAACTAACGATCATCAAAGATTTTACTAAGACTATGCATGTAAGCTAAAATAATGTACATATAAAAGGAAACATAACAAACATATTAAATTTAGTTAAACTAGTTTCCGTATGTGTATACTACATAAGAATTTTTGAAAGCATATACTTTAGCATGTGTGGCATCTAGTACAAGTCTGGTGAAACCTGATATTATAAATTATAAAGTAAACATTAACTTGACAAAGTTAGCCTATGGTTCAAACAATGACTAAGAATTCTTGTATCTGGCCCTAAAGTGTATGTACTGATTAACAAGCAATCTAACCTTTCTTGTCTGGGAAATGTGGCCAATTGCTGAGTGTTGAAATAAAGACCAAAACAATTAGCCAGATGTACAGCAATCATCAGACATTCATCCAATGAACATACTCCCTGCCTGTTATAGATGCATTCCCTTCTAGTATCTCATAGACCGCTTCAACAAAATCTTTGTAGAATGAAACAATGCCTGTAACAGTAACCAAATATCTCAATTCGTGTCAGGACATAATACAACTATATTAAAAAGGAAAATATTAGAAATCTTAACCCTACCAGGATTGCCAGGGATAAAAATAATATGCAATGAGGGTTCTTCAGAATGCATCTCAAGGTTTTCAGTGGAGAAGCTGCAAACTTTATATTTATACTTTTGAAATTCAAACACAGTCCAGTCAATGAAAACAATAAACTAGAAAAAACATTTAAACATCGTAAATATAAAAGAAGCATGTCAAACAAGCAAATACTTTATCACAATTTCTAAGAGAATAAAGCATTTCACACCTGGAGATTCTGCATATCCGTATAGTCGCTTGCTTTCTCCTAAGAGATGGCAACTTTTCCTCATCTATTGAACAACTTGAATGTCTACACAGTACAAGTTCATTATTTCAAAATTTTCCAACCAAAAGGAGGATTAAATAGAAATGGAAGCAGAAAATTCATGTTCAACGTTTTGACTGAAACATTTATTTCAAAATAAACATTTCTTAATACTTCTGATGAAAAGTATCAGTGGCTAAAATTTTAAGCAATGCTAACTCCAACCATATATAGGTGTTGTTATGGTTCAACAATGGGTAAAGGAAGGTTACAAATGATATTCCAGTTCCCTGCTAGCTTAATGTGTTGAACAAAACATAAAAAAAAGGATAAGTGATTCTAAGAATTTGGTTTATCAATGAAATTCCATCATCGTATGTATCACTTGGTGTGACGGATACGGATTCGGGTCTCGAGAACAACTCTCCATACATAAGTGATTCTAAGGGCTTGCCTTATATTGTTGTGGTACTTGACTTTAACAATTTAAGGTAGATATTACTAATGTTAGAGACGAGATGACCCTCAATAGAGCTGAATGGTAGAAAAGGTTCATGTAGCTGACTCGCAAAACTTGGGCTAAAGGCTTAGATTATGTTTTTATGGTACCTGAATTGTACAATATTAAGTAAGCGGCCTAAACTACCAATCAGCCTCAGGTTTCAAGGCAAACTTCATTATCTGCAACACATGGCTTGGCTCAAAATTTGGCAACAAGTCATAGAAGGGCAGACAAAGCTGACATTTTCATAACATTTTGATCCATTTATGAGGTGAGGGTGGGCTTCCAAGTAAAAAGCTCGGAAGATACATAATATCACTATAATATGGTGGTCACAATCAATTGATTGGTTTTCTTATCATAGAAAATAACTTCTCAAATGTATAGCTTTTCTCCTTGGCATGAATTGTTTGCAGTATGTATTGTTTGTATTGAGTATTACTCCAGTTTACTATTTTTAGTGATTTATGTCAATAATTGCGCCGGTGCTTCCTATAATTGGTTATATTAAATGGACATGAATAAGACACGATAAACATGAATACGAGATTTTAATATCTTGCAAGCCTATGCCTCTAGTGTACACCACTGTGTTCATATTTTACTGATTGATAGTCAAATCAATGTGGAAAGAGAAGAGAAACTAGCTAAAGATGGACTTCTAATATTGTAGGGAAATTTAAAATTAATATAAAATCAATAGACATACCAAATTATTTCATTCCGAGAATGTGATAGAAGGCTTTACAAAATAATCAAACCTTCAATTTATAGAGAAGCAAAAAAAATTCATCAAAACTGAGTGCAGTATCATTTCCTTACAGCACAGTTTAAGTTGAAGACAGGTTAACATGACCTGGATATTATCACTACTAAGTAAAGAACACATGCATAACAAGTTTGATTTAACCTTGAAATAAGCATTCATGAAGAAAATGACTTAATTTACAAGTTTGATTTAACCTTTATATTGTAAGCCAGCTACCAATATATGAATCATCATCATAATAAAGTAAGCAAATAAACTACTTTCAGGATACATAAAATTGCAGCATTCTCCCAAAAAATATAGCAACTCAAAAAAGCCTACATTCTCAAGAACCATGAACTCCCAGAAATAGAACATTTCAGTGTCAAAGAAAATTTAAAATGAACAAGTAAAGAAAAAGTATAACAAAGTAAAAGTAGATGAAACAATAGGATTAAAATGAAAAAGAGACATCTATAGAAAATTTATGCTTGAAAACAACCAAATATCTTAACTCAAACCAAATTTACTCACTTTAACACTTTTCCATGTCTTCGTTGATGTTGTTTGGAACTCGTCCGAATGTGTCATGGAACATGTCCGCCATTCTCGGGAATGCATCTTCAGCACAGTCATTAGCTGATGATGAACTAAGAACCTGAACGTTGACAACACTTCCAGGAAGTTGTTCTCCATGATTAACCCAAGTTCTGTATGACTTGTCAACTCTATTACAAACCAAATGCTCAGCTATAACCTTTAGACTTTTTTTTTCCTCTATTATAATTACGACATTTATCGCACGGACAAAGATACCAATCATTTCCTTCCAGAGTAACTTTTGTGAACTTAATGAATGATGCGACAACTTTAAGATATTCGACTGACAATTTAGGTGCATCCATCCAATCCTTACTTGGGTGTGCACAAGACATCTACATATATCCAATTAGTCAACAAATGTGCATAAATATCAGTGATAGATTAATAATGTAGAAGGATTTAGTACTTGAATTGAATGCAATTAGCAATTTCGTAGTTAAATATCAAACCTTTCAAGCTATATAAATTACCAAGTTTTCGGTGAAAAATTACCAAGGTTCCAGTGGAACATTTGGTTTATCAACTGAAATGTGTAACTGCAGCAAGGTTTACCTTAGCTTGCCTGCGAGCGTTTATCAACTGAAATGTGAATTTGCAACAGGGTTTATCTCAGCTTGCCAGCCAGTGTGCAATCTGACACAAGATGCATCATACATCACATGTAGGACACTTTTCTAGTTAGCATGCATACTTACATAAAGTAGCTATAAGTAATGTAAAATTTCTACCACAAACAGATAATCAAGTTGAATGTGTTGCACATTAGTAAAAACTAAGTATAAAACATGTCTGTCATTTTGTTTGGTAACATAAAGAAAGGACTCACTTTTCCTATATATGGTATAATATGAAAAAGTTTCTTGATTACAGGGTGTCATACATGCCCTGCACAGATCCAATATGCTACCATTAGTTTATCTGTAACATTAAGAAGAAGGAAAACTTTGCAGGTTTTAGTAACTTTCTCAAACATATACTCCCTATGACAAAACTGTTTAGCTTGGAGCTTTGGCAAAACTTAGCCAACAACTCATAAAGTTACTAATAAGATATAAAGCTCATTAAAATTTAGTGTCCTTGTAGTAGTACATGGCATTCCATGACAGCGGTCACGACCATGTAGTTAATGTTTTTATATTCATATCTATAGCATCAGCATCATTATCATCATGCAAGCGTCCCCAAATCACCAGTTATAGGACATGACTCTGAATTGAGCAAGCTCCATGGAATGATTGAACGGCCTTTATAAAATAATGATCAAATGTCAAATAGATATCAAATGCCACCTTGTTTGTGCTACTGCTGACTTCATTACCCGATAAAATTATATGCAATGGAGGGACTGCCCAAAATCTTAGAAATCAAGAGCAAGCACTGATAAGGCAAAAAAAATGCTTTCAGAAGCCTTTGAAGTTACAATAGTGTGAAAGGCCAGTTGGATATTAGGAAGGAACACCTACCTAGTTACACAATTCAAAAGCACGCAACCCAAGAGAATCCTCTAAAATTTCTCCAATACTGGGTAAGATTTTAGACCAATGGGAAAGATGACTGCTTATAGGGAATAGTTTACATCTAAGGCACAATACCAACCAAGATTTTCAATCAAAACTTGGAACAGATTCCAGTACTTGTGCTATACAAATAATATGCAAAACAATTATATGGAGATACAAAAAACTAAATCCTGGAGGATGCGGTTCGAGTCATCTTGACCTTCCCCGGACCTTGCATAAGAGGGAACCTCATGGCATGGGTCGCCCTTTTTTTAGCTACAAACATTTAATATTTGGGATTCCAATATAGACCTTTAGCTCATATTGTGACCCTCAGACTCTCAGAGAAGTATGAATGCATATCCATTTCCCCATTAGAGTTTGTTTTTTTTTCCTCTTGTAGTCTAGGAAATGACTCTTGACACAGTTGAATGGAAGAAAATGATTCAAATAGATATTTGGGTTAAAGTAATTTATTGTTGTCAAGAAGATTCCTTTGATTCCTAGAGACAAAAATACTCAGAAATTGTGGCTAATTTCAGAGGTAACAGAGGATTGAGAAACTACAAATCTCTACAAAAAAGGTTAAACCCTAGCAAATCCTAAAATTGGAGGATTTGCTACATAAAGAAAATAAACCCTAGATAATAAACTAGAACAAACCCTAGCAAATAAACCCTAGAAAACAAATGGTAGAAAACAAATAAACCAGAACATTGAGAGGATTACCTATGATTTGGGAGGGTTCGGCGACGGTTCGTAGGGTTTGGGAAGGGTCTCTCGTGCGCGCCTGGTTTGGGAGGAGGGTTCCTGCGGTTTTGAGGCTGAGAGGATTTTGAGGGTGAGAAGAAAAATCGAAAAGTTCCACGATAGGAGGGAAGAAGAAAAAATTTCATGGGCGCGGGCTTTGGGGGAGGAGTTTCGCGGTTTTGGAAAAGGAGCAAGTATGAAAAAATTTAGGAGCTAATTTTTCAACATAATTTTCAATGCAAACGACGGTTTCACTCCGTCAAAGCCAAATATATTATTTAAGTAAAAGAGATATGATGTTAAACGACGGTTTTAATCCGTTAAAACGTCAACGACAGCTTTACTCCGTCATTGTAGGACAACACAGCGTCCCAAAATTGCCATTTTGGCGTAGTGTATGCCATGTGAAGTCAGTGTCTTTGGACACACCTGATTACACAACTGACCATGTCCAGGTCAGTACAAACAGATGCACAGGGCTAGACATGTAGCAAGTTGACGAAGGAACTATGCCTAAGGTGCAATTGTTTGGTCAAATAGAGCAACAGTTAAGGTCTGGACTATTAAACTGAGAGTGCAGTAAGAGAACTTCAGGTGTAACATTTCAAACCAAGGGTTATTGCCGTGAAACCAAGTAACATGGGAATATACTGATTTTGTACAATTTTTATGAAGGCCATGTATTTAATATAAATGCTGGGTTGTGCAACTAAGGCTCGAGAGTCTTGGTAAGGGGGATTGGGTCTCTTAGCAGGGAATAGTATTAAAACTTCATAAATTGTCAATATTATTGCCTGTGTGACCAATCGTTAGTGTTGGGGATGCATTACTACTATACCTAAGAATGTAGAGGTTATAGAGTATCAGTTGCCATAAGGGGATGGTTTTCTTACCAGGTATTAGTAGAGAAATGGGCTTGGTAGCAGCTATAAGGGTTTGGTTTCCCTATTGTTGTCTTGTTAATTGAAAAGAACACAAAGGTATATATGATCCCAAGTAAGTATACTTATATCTTGGCTCTAGTATGCTGCTGTCCTCTTTAAGCTTCTTGTTGTTTGTAAGCATCAAGAATGAAATTAGTACATCCCATATCTGTAAAAAGAAAGAATTAGAACAATATATATATATATATATATTATATATATATATATATATATATATATATATATATATATATATATATATATATATATATATATATATATATATATAGGCTCTTGTATAGAGAATTCTCTCCTATAGAATGGTTAGGAATGTACCCCAAACATGAGTCCAATGGATCTAGAAGTATATGAGCAGTAGGAACCAAGCTGTGGTATATAGAACCTAAACCAAAGAGGTTGATAATGGGCCAAGAAGACTAATGTTTAAGTAGCTTGCCATCCTTGAATCAAATTGCTTATTGATATTATAAATATGGAATAAAACAAGTTATCTGGACATCGATACTGATCATAACCATACCAGCAGCTCAGGCACTAAGGCAAGTATACCTTGCCTTTCTACACAGCTTTATTTACATGCACCGTCTTTTTATTATTATCCAGTTTTTCTCATATTGTTGACATGTATCTTTCATATCCTGTTTGTATATTTTTGTATCATTGCTATATAGACCGTGTTCACAATTAGCCTTGTGTCTTATTGGTTGTGTTCACTTGTGCCTTGTTTGAGTCGTATCGTGGGTCGAGAAGTCATGAACTGAACTGCTTTACCTCCTTGTCTTGAAATCTTGAAGCTAACCTGCGAGTCCACATTAGGGGCGAGGGTTAGTAGTTATCCGTGTCTTATGCTAACCTGCGAGTCCATACTAGGGACGAGGGTTAGTAGTATATGGTTCACACCTGCGAGTCCACACTAGGGACGAGGGTGATGCTAACCTGTGAGTCCACACTAGGGACGAGGGTTAGTAGTATATGGTTCACACCTGCGAGTCCACACTAGGGGCGAGGGTGATGCTAACCTGTGAGTCCACACTAGGGACGAGGGTTAGTAGTATATGGTTCACACCTGCGAGTCCACACTAGGGGCAACGGTGATGCTAACCTGCAAGTCCACACGAGGGACGAGGGTTAGTAGTATATTGTTCACACCTGCGAGTCCATACTAGGGACGAGGGTAATGCTAGCCTGCGAGTCCACATTAGGGACGAGGGCTAGTAGTTGTTCAAACCTGCGAGTCCACACTAGGGACGAGGGTTTGAGTATTCAATTTGGTTATCCGTTGACATCTTGACATGAGTTCTCGCGTCCTCATTCAGCAGTTCATTTATGTGTAGACAGTATACAGATTCGTGTTTATTCATTGTTCAGTTTTACTTGTTTATTCTGTATTTTTCTCCATGTATAATAAACTGTTAGAAAGTCTCGTTTTTATGTATCTTGCTAGTCCTCTGAGGACCTGATGACCTCTTCAGGTTAGCCGAGTTAGAGTCAGGAGCAGACGAGAGGATTTGAGCCAGCATCAGATCGCAGTGCTTGCAGTTGAGGTGGTATAGCTTAGCAGTTTTTATCTCGTTAGTTACTTCATGTATTTCTCTATTTTTCCCATCTATTGGTAGTGGATTTGTGTCCACAGGACGTGACATTGATTCTTGATATTCAGTTATATTCATTATTGTTCAGTTTCATGTTTTCTTCATTGATCTTGATTGTGACATGATTATTATGTGGATGCGATATAGTTTACCATGAGATTCTAGATTGTCGTGACTTGTGTATAGACAGCGTACTACCGCCGACACTGCGACGTAGGCTGGACTTGGACACGCTTCGTATCCGAAAAGTGGGTGCGGGTTGTAACACTTACGCCCACGTTTATTCGTACCAGCATAGTATCAACTCTACGCCCACGTTTATACGTGCTCGTGTAGTATCAAACTCTACGCCCACGTTTATTCGTGTTAGCGTGAATCTGGATTATGCAAGTCAAGACTGTTTTACGCGTAAAACAAAGTCTACCCTGCCTTGGCGTAAAACAAGTTTCACGCGTAAACTTTACTCCTTGGGCGTGTTTCCTTTACGCGTACCTCCTTGGGCGTAATTTCTTATGCGTACTTCCTTTACGCGTATTCCTTACACGTACTTCCTTTACGCGTAATTCCTTACGCATACTTCCTTTCGCGTACTTCCTTTACGCGTATTTTCTTTACGCGTACTTCCCTTGGCGTACTCCTCTGGCTTGGCGTACTATTTTGGCGTACTCCTTTAGCGTACTCCCCTTGGCGTACTCCTTTGGCGTACTCCCCTGCCTGGAGGCTTCTTAGCACTAGTGTATCTTACCCCCTTACCCGGCGCAGTATGGCCCTGGCATTCATTGCCCTAGATTCACCTTTATTGGGCACATGGCACCCCTTATTATATCCTTACGCCTTTGTGACATGAACTCGATATAATCATGATATGTTATATTGTAATAATAATCTGTACACGGTATGATTTTGCGACAACTCATGATAGTGGCCCATCGTGGCGTACTCCTAACAAGTAACAAGTACAAGTAGCATGACATGATAGTGACCCGCTGTGGTGCACCCCTGACAAGAAATCCTAACATGAACTCATGAACACCGTTGCGATGGTTATCTTGACCTGCTAAGTAATCTTGACATGTAGCCTTGAACGCTGTTGCGACGGCTAACTTGACATGCTAAGAACATTCTCGTCTTGACACCGTGGGTGATTGCTTTGGACCTTGTCTGTAAAAGCTACCAGTCCAGTCTTGTCTTGTATCATGTCTAGGATATGGATCCCTGGTTACCACGGTCAGGGATTCATACTGAATATGACTAGGTTAACGACTAGATTGATCAAGTAGCTCATATAGAGAGAGATATTTCCGGTTACAGGCGATCCAGTTATCCCGGCCACACCTGATAGACTTGGAGCCTGCCGTCGAGCAGGACACATTTCCATGCACACTGTTATGTGGGGCACTTCTTGAAACAAGTAATATGCTACTGTCATGTGTTGCACCCTTAAGTCACCTAATAGGGTACATTTGTCTCCTGGGCGATGTACCCTACTATTATATGAACAAGGGATACATTTGTCTCCTGGGCGATGTATCCACTACCAACTCTTACATGAACTTCGCCTGGATAACCTGGATAGCTACAGGGCTTGTGACTGCTGGAACATCTCATTGCATCTTGCTAGTAACTAGGCTTGTAATAACCCTAGTTAGTTAAAGTATCAAGCCGTACTCTTTGCTTGGCCGTGAATGTTGGATGGAGTCATATCTTGTCTAGTCTTACCTAGATCCAGTACATGCTTATCTCAGGACATGTTGTTTATGCCTTACTTTTGTCGATAATTGGTTAGAGACTAAGTTCTATTCAGGCGAAGGGTTACAACCCCGGTCCTTGTTTGGTTTACGGGTTGTAACTTGGTTATCGGAATTGTCCTTTTGTTATCTTATCGTTTATCACCCTGTTTTCTCTAACTCTTGTCTTTTGTTATTTTATTCATGCTTTATGTTCTAACTTGCTGGTTTTAGTTCTTAAGTGAAGCCTCCCTTGTGGCACTTGCTCTTTCTGGGTTCTGACCCAGCTGGTTTTGTATGGCCAGATTTGGAGCAGCACCCGAGGATCTACCTGCCTTCCAGCCAGATGGTGACCACTAGAAGAAACCCTGGCAACGAGTGGATTTTATTTTGGTCTCCCGCTCTATTGTAAAATTATTCTTTTGAGGCATTTAGCCACCGAGCAAGTGTTAGCTCGTGTTGAATACTTATGTTTCTTGTCTGCCACGTGCTGTAACATGATTAACAAATCCTAGGGTTGATCATGTATGACTTAAACTCTTGCTAGTCCTCACATTTTGTACGACTAGCTTCATGATCATCTGTATATGAAATGTATGGGACGTCTTACTATTGAGTATCTGATGGTCTAACATCTTATAACTATTATTGCTTGCTTAAGATTGAGACACTAGGCTTGTTCTTGACCATAAGAGACTGATGGCTTGTAGATAAACCCTTCATACATCTAGACAGTCGTGACCGTATATGGAGGTGGATCACACTTCTATATACGTAGCTGGTTGTGTCTGCCCCCGCTCTCCAGTATTTTGGTTCTGGGACGTGACAGGCGTAACGAGATACAGTAGATATAAGTCAAGTTAAGGGTCGTTCCTTACTAAATGGAAAATGAGTGTGTACTATGACACATGGTCGATAAAATAGAAGAATCTACACGTCCCTAGTATTCAAGAGTTATCGACGGGGTAACCAACTCCAAGACAAATAGATTTCTAACAATTGAGTCATGAATTTCTATTTGTGTCAAGCCTACCCTACTATTGTCACAAGGGTTCTAGTGGTATGGGCTGTAGTGATCATGTATCGTGTTGATAACTGGTAGGTCATAATATGACTGGGTATTTAAGCTATAGTATTGGCTAAGCTAGTGACTGTGGTGTTCCAATACTAGTTAGGTCTTAATAATAAAATTTACATAACTAGGGTAATATTTGTTGGAAACCAATCTCGGGATGGGTGTTTACCATGGTCATGGTAAATGATTGTCCTTACCTTTGTCTATTCATCTCATGTCTAAACTGTGGGCTTTGGTCGAGAAAAGGTTGGGTTAAGGCTTAAGGGCTGCTAGCTAAAGCAAGCTTCAAGCAAATAATTGGAAACTCACAATGATTTGGTTTCTTGAGAATAGACAGTCTCCTAGGTTGGCATTTGTTAAGGATAAAACTCTAATCATTCTCAAATTCAGATGGCTAGAAGGTCCCAATAGTAGTTTGAGGGCCGAGAAGAGGACGAGTAACTCAAGGCAAGGTTCTAGTCACATAGCTGGCCGATGATAGCTATACTTGTGTATACAACTATCATAGCCATGGGGATACTCTGTATCTATCTACCAATTACGAGCTTTCGTCTTTCCAAATCAGTAAAAGACAAAAACAATAAAGAGTTCAAGAATGATGTCACTGAATACAATTACGTGATTCAAAGGCGAATGTATATTACAAGAGGAATTGTAATGTAGTCGCGGATGAGATCCTAGATAGCTCGATATCTCAATCCACGCAGGTTAATCTGAGGGAGAGCGAACCGAGTGCACTAAGGTTGATCAGACCGTAGTGCATCGACTCTGATTAGACAATATGTTAGTAGGCGTCCCCAATAAACATATGTCTTGAATCAGCTCAATAAAAGAGTAAGCTTGTAAAACTAGGCTGTAATAGCAGCTTGGTCAAGATAGTCTAAATACAAGTATGCGAGATTTTTGAAAGGAGGCACAAGTAGTTCGAGTTTTGAGAGAATCAAAACCTTACCTGGTGTTCTTGCTTATACAGTCTCCCTAAAATCTTCTTATCCATAAGACCTTGGTCGACTAATGGGTTATGGACCTCTGAATTCTATATTCTAGGTAAATCTATTAGTGTCATTCGGTTACCTCGTTAATAGATCACAAGGACCAAGGAATGCTAGGTTGGGAGACAGGCTACCCAACTTGCAGAACTTTTACTAGTATTGGCTTTGGATTTATGGGACATATAGGGCATTTTCCTATCCTCTATAGTGTCCTAAACTTGTAATCACGTCTGAAGTTATTTCACTAAGAATTATGCCTCACCCGTATACTCTGGCTGTGGAAAACCCTTGGTTTCGTGATTCAGATGTGATAAGCTATCCGATACTCTACCTTATATTGACACAAGGTCTAAAGAGGTCAACGAAGGCATAGTTTTAGTAATGTTCCATAACCTACGATTCCTTGAAATAATTTCAACTCTATGGGTCATGCCTCGCCAGTGTGCTGCTGGCTGTAGTGAACCCACACTCTCCATTCCAAGTAATTGGCGACAGTGCGCTGCTGTCTAGTCATCTCAATTGTTAAAATTACTCCAACTATATTCCTAAGAAATTCAAGGAGCAGCTAGAGATTCAAACTAGTTGACTATGATAGAAAGCGTAAACATCTGTCTAATAGTCTCAATCCTTAAAGTAAAAGATTGATCTGGGAAAATAACTGAAGACAAGGGAAGTAGAAACATCCTAATCTTTATCTCATATATATTTCAAATGGTTGAGAAAAACTTTGAATCAAATCTAACTCGAGATTCGTATATGAATAGCAGAATCAGAAATTATAAACCAGTTCCTTACAGCAAAATAGAAAAATAGGCAATTCTAACTCATGATGTGATGTTTATATCTAATAGAGCAAAAAAAAAATTGAACAGATTATCAAGATTATAGCCTTAATTCTATGAAAGCCTAACTAACCAAATGAGTAGTATACCCACGTTGGATCATATCGTCATATCAAAAGTAATATTGTATCTATAGGGATCTGGGAAGCTATCTAAAATTAATAATTTCTTATCAAATTGTATGGCCTATCAGACAATCTTAACTACCCAATTAGTCAAATTAATGAGGGACCCTTATCCTAGTTATTCTCTTAAATCAATTTAACTCTAAGTTGTGAATGAGCATTTTCTAGTCACATGCTCGCAGTAGTACGACTCATATGGTACTACCATGAGTTCGCATAATTTGCAAAAACGACCTGCATGGGCCACCACAAAAACTTGTCACGACCCGCACCCGCTTTTCGGATATGAGACATGTCCAAGCCAGCCTACGCTGCATAGTCGACGGTAGAATGCTGTCAAGTCCACAAGAAATAATTGCTCAAAATAACTTTATTGCTCATTCACATTTCTAAATTTATTACAACATTTAAAGAAAATACAAAGTTCTCAGAATTAATGAAAATGATACAACTGCTATCTATTTCTAGGTTTCTGTCTGCAAGTACACCCATAACTCCCAAGGCTAAGTGAAGCCACAGCTAACCTAAAAATTTTTGGTTTCCAGTCAGGAATGGAACGAGTACAATCTAACAACAGAATCAATAAATGACAAAATCCATAAATCTGTAAATAATAATGAAATACAAGGCGAAAAGACTAGTATAGAATCATGACAGAAACTGAGCATGGTGAAAAAGGCAAGTGAGTACTAAAATAGAGACGATTGGTAACCAGCAATATACTGTAGAACCAGACACTGTACCTATCTAGTGAGTTGAAATACTACTTCGACATGTAAACGGCTAAGGCTAAATCCGGCGCCCCGCATATAAAATGTGCGACTGCTATTAGGCAAGAATAAGATTCGGCACCCACATGTGAAGTGTGAGGATGCTATTAGGAAAGTATAATTTTGAGTTTGTTTACATGTCTAGAGTATTTCCCCGCCCGACCAGTACTCATTGATCCAAACAGGTCACGAACACGATAATAAATTGGTCACGAACAACATGTAAAGAATTCATAACTACTATCTCATATAACATCGTGTCAAGAACCAATAGAATATCAATATAAAACACTACTACGTACATGATTCATAGAGATAATCAGATATAAAAACTATCAGAGATGTACTCGCCTGAGGTCCTGTGCTGGTAAAACCGATAATACTATACCACTCAATGAGCCACAATAGTCAACACATGCAGAAGACTCCGGATGCTGAAATAAACATTACCAACATTTTCAGAATAGTAAAATTAGCTAGAATTGTCTGTCCTTAAGCCCAATTCTGGACACATGGGCAAAACAGTAATTTTGGGTCAAAACGGTATCCGCCGTGGATCCACTTTGCATCGAAAAGCGTGTCAAGGTCTATGGTCTCTAAAGTCGTCAAACTATATGTCTACAGGTCCGATTTTCCAATACGAACCCCAACCGTATATCCAAAGTTGGATTCCGGCGGACCGTGCACAAAATTGCCCGTTGAGTTGGATCGTGGGGTCCATAAAACGGCGATCCGATCAACTGTCTCAGAATTGGACCAAACTTGGCATGCAGGACCAAAAAAATGACACGGTCCTGTTGGCATAAGTTTTGTCTCGATCTGACGAACGTGCACAAAGTAATTAGGAAATTTGCACAGAGGCTGATATGGTGAATTTCGACGGATACGTATCAAATTCATCGCGCACACGCAACCAATTTGAATTCCGTCAAATCCCACACATCCGCGAAGCCGATACGCACCTTTTAATGCTTTCGGTTGCGAGAACGTCGTCCGGATTGGCGGGACGTACGTCGTATCGGACAACTTTTCTATTTTCTATAGTTTTGAAAAATAGGTTTTCTCGATCTTCAAAGAGGTTTATCTTGATGCATAATGGATGAAATCAAAATCCGTAATAGAGTTTTGATGCCCTATAGGTTGTCTTCAAATAGGTTTAACTAGATTTCAAAGAATCGAACTAGATTGGAAGATATATGCCTTCCAAATGGGTCCCTGGATCAAATTTCTGTCTCGTTCGAGACAGTTTTCGTCAATTTTTGAGTCGATTTCTTATGCAATCTAGGGCGTCTACATGTAAAGCAGTTAAAGAAATTTAAAGACGTATATGTTGGCTTCGCACCAGAGGAGGAAGATCGTAAAACGATCGCTCGATCGAGACGCAAAATCGCTGTGAAGTTGGCCCCGCGGGTGCAACTGCTGCCATCTACTGCTCTGTTTCTCGGCGGCTTCTGTCGGCCTCTCACCAGCCGACGACCGACAGTCGACCCTCGGCTAGTCTGCGACGGCGTACGCGCAGGGGAGGGGCGCGTGCGCATGGGGAAAGAAGGGAGAGCTAGGGTTTTCTCGTTACAATTCTTCGATCGTGATATATATATCGCGTGCGTGTGAGCGCTCGGGTTCAGGGGAATTTTCCTATCGGTTTTCAATAGCTGCTGGGTTCGGGCTGGTGTTTAGCTGGGGATGCCCCTCGGCTGGGCCTAGGGCTGCTTTCTTCTTCTTTTATTCTTTTCCTTTTCTATTTCTTTTTCTATTTGCATATATATAATATATATATATATTATAGATATATTTATTATATAGAATATATATATATATATAATTATATATATATAAATAGATATATATATATATATTTTGCATATATATATATATATATATATATATAACTATCTATGTACTATATAGATATATATATATATATATATATATATATATATAATATTATATATATATATATATATATATATATATATATATATATATATATTATATATATTTTGCATATATATATATATATATAATATATATATATATATATATAGATAGATATATATTATATATGCAAAATATATATATATATATATATAATATATATTATATATATATATTATATATATATATATATATATATATATATATATAGAAATATCTATGTACATATATATATATATATAGATATATATATATATATATATATAAATATATATAATATATATATATATATATATATATAGATATATTATATAATATATATATTATATATATATATATAATTGCACACATATACATATATATTATACATTTATATATACATACACATACACACGTATATCGTATATATTTATATATACATACACATACACACGTATATCGTATATATTTATATATACATACACATACACGTATAAATATATAAGCCATATTTAGAGAATAATCTAAACAAATGATTAACTTATATTTTTATTAAATCATAAATACTAAAATTTGTAAATAACAAACTCTGGGTGTACACACAAAACACTGTGTCTGTCCATTATGAATATATTTACACTCAAATATATATAGCCCAAATATCCCCAAAAGTCGACTAAGATATTTTTAAGGAAATTATTTGACATACTTCAAAATCAAATATTATTTAAAACATTATGGATATATATATAATATATGTATAACCAACTTTTATAAATTGCGACTATGTCACTAAAACAAATACCCCTTAAAATATATCCACACGAACGTCTTTTATCACACTGCATCACTACATGGGCTTGGGCTTGGTACGTGTCCAGTCCGGGCTGGTTTGGTACAACCGGGTCTCCTAAACGTCAAATAATATTAATAATGAATAAATAAACTATTTATAATGGTCATGTCACAACTTAGCCTGGTTTTCCTAGTTAGGACATCACTATGGCACGGCCTTCCCTGGCATGGCTAATACACTAGTAAAGGCACGCCACTGCACTATCCGTGCCACGATTTCTAGTCACCTCATACTCTAATTCCTAACTATGGCTAAAATTATTTACCGTAATAATTAACTAAATAATTATTTATAAAAAAATCTAAAAATTACCATTTAAATAAAATAAATAATAATAAAAATATTTTAAAATTTATTGGAAGGGGAGCTACAACGACTGCTGTACTAGTAGAACAATTACGGGCTCCACCTAAACCTAAGAAGAAATCGGTGGCTGACTATAGGGATCTGGATCCACCCAAGTTTCATGGGACTGAAAGCCCTATGAAAGCTGGGCAGTGGATGAGGACCATAGAGGGACTAATGAAGGCAGCCAATATCAGTCCCGAAGATTTGGTAGCAGTCATCAGATTCAACTTTTGGATGTCGCAGATAGCTGGTGGAGCACATAACATCTTGAAGAATAGAACGAGATAGTCCCTTGGAAAGAATTTAAAAGGAAATTTGAAGAACGATTCTTTCCAAGGTCAGCAAGACTAGTGCTGGAGCGAAAGTTCATCCAACTAAAGAAAAGATATTTAACTGTGGATGAATATGCCGCAGAATTCACCAGATTGAGTAAGTTTGCATCCTATATGGTGACAAGCGAGGAAGAAAAGGTGGGCCTCTTCCAAGAAGGACTAAATGCTGAGCTGAAGCATAACATAGCACCATATCGTTGCAAGACCTACTCAGAGATGACTGAGGCCACCCGCGATCAAGAAAGGATGTTGAAGGAAAGACAGGCTCAAAGGTCGGGAGGTTCAAAGAGGTCATGGAATACGAGATCTTCATCCCAAAAGAATCAGTGGCAAGGTCCGCCCAAGCGTCCCCAATCATAACAGACAAGGGAAGTACCCACTTGCAAATATTGTGGAAGAATAGGACACCTCAAGAACAACTGTAGACTACTCAATCGTCTATGTCTGAAGTGTGGACTTCCAGGACATCAGGCTTATCAATGTCCTATGAACAGACTTGGACCACAGAATCCTCAGCAGGGTCGAAGACCAATGATGCAAGGGAATGGTCCCAGACCTATGATCCAAGCAACGACAAATTCTCGAGCAATTATACCCTCTGGATACCAGCATAGGCCCCCGTTGGCTCAACAGGCACACCAGTTCCAACAAGCCCAAAAAGTTAAGCAGCCATACATGGGGAAGAAGAAGAAGAAATGTGGTCAAGCATTTATGATGGATAAGAAGAAGCTGAGATCGCAGGCGAAGTGGTAACAGGTACTATATTAGTTTTATCATATCCAGCATCAGTTTTATTTGATTCAGGTGCAACACACTCCTTTATATCTTCTACCTTTGTATCACAACGGGAAATCAAATCACAACCCTTGATTAAGAATCTGAATATTCTTACGAGAAATGGCGTAGTAAAGGTTGGTCATATTTGTAACGCATGTCCAGTTAAATTAGGCGGGGAAGCATTCTGGGTAAGATTGCTAGTTTTTCTAATGAATAACTATGATGCAGTATTAGGAATGGATTGGTTGACAAGAACATTAGCCAATATAGACTGTGGTCAAGGAAGGATTTCATTCCAACTCTCTAATAAGGAAACATATGAATTTATTCGAAACCAAAAAGAATTTGATGCTGGAGAATTAGAAAAACTTGAACTACCAATTCGAGGAAGATTCCAAGAATTGGAGGAAGAACAACTTCCAAGGATAGTAGAATATTTTAAGGTTGTATTTCCACAAGAATTGTTCGGATTACCGCCAGATAGGGCAGTGGAATTTTTTATTAATTTGGTACCCGGAGCAGCTCCTATAACTAAGAAAATATATCCAATGAACAAAGAAGAATTGGCAGAGCTGAATAAATAAATCAAGGAGTTATTATCAAAAGGATTTATTCAACCAAGTGCCTCGCCGTGGGGTGCACCAGTTTTATTTGTGAAGAAGAATGATGGAACCCTACGATTAGTAATCGACTATAGGGCCTTAAATGAAGTCACAATCAAGAATAAATACCCCTTGCCCAGAATTGATGAACTATTTAACCAGCTAGGAGAAGCAAAAGTGTTCTCGAAGATTGATTTGAGATTTGGGTATCATCAAGTGAAAGTGAAGAAGGAAGATGTTTAGAAGACGGCATTTAGAACTCGTTATGTGCATTACGAATTCCTAGTTATGCCATTCGGGTTAACAAATGCTCCTGCCATATTTATGGATCTGATGAGCAGAATATTTTATCAATACTTGGATAAATTTGTGATTGTGTTCATTGATGATATATTGATCTACTCAAAGAATAAAAAAGAACAGAAAGAACATTTGTTACGACCCGCACCCTAGAGTTAGGGCACGCGACGTGGGTACGTCCAGCCTATGCCGCAGTGTCGGCGGTAGAACGCTGTACTAGGTCTCACACATCTAATAGTATAAGGCTAAGTAGTTTATACTCCCCGAATGGGGGTGACATTGCAGAATGTAAACTCAATCACATATAAGGTAGAGCATAATGGAAGATAGATAAAACATGAAATCCAAAAAAGATACAGCATATAGAAGTCTAAGTGTCTAAGATACACAAACCCAGAAATACGTCTCAAAGCTCAAATACAGTAATCCATAAAGTAAATACAACTCCAGACAACTGAAAATAGCTAACTAAACAACCTCTAATGTGTCTCCTCTAGGCTAGCAGGCAACCTCCAAGCTATCTGTAAAATTTATCAACAGGTCCAGTCAAAATATGAGCGAGCACAGTACATCTCAACAAATCATAGCAGATTAGAAAATATAATCATGCAGTAAAGTAAGATACAGGATCTGAAGGAAATACAGTATATAAACAGAGAGAGAGAGAACTGTAATAGAAATATCTACAATAAGTAGAGAACTAACAGTGGCTAGTGAGTCAGAGTACAATATAAACATGTGAACGGCATAGGAGATTCTGGGAACTATACTATGGAGTGATTCTGGGAACTGTACTACTTGGATATTATTCACATGTCTACTTCTACTCTCCCGTACCCCCAATCAATACACAAGGATCAAACTAGGTTATGTTATGATTCCATGCAAAGGCCCACAAGGGGTGATACATGGATAGCCCATAAATGGGTGATTCTGGGAATACCCATAAATGGGGTGATTCTGGGAAGACTCTGTGATCATGAGAGTACATGTCACAAGTGATCAAAGAATCGTGAAGCATAGTGATACACCATGTAAGTGAAACGCATAGCACATGTAGTATACGATGCTCCCTGAGGGGATAACATCTCAAGAATGGATCCATATAGTACTAATCCGTGTTACCAACATGACAGCATCAAGTAAAGTAATCTAAAGTAGAAAAATAATTCTAACAGGATATGAGATGATCAGAGAATGTACTCGCCTGATAACCTGAACAGCTGATAGGTATAGGGGTCCAACTGAAGCCACATAGTCCTATTTAAAGCAACACAGGTTACAAGGTGTTCAAGTTGTAATAAAGAATCTCTACAAGCAATCTATATTATCCTAGGTTCTTCTAAGTCAAAACAACTCTAGGTCAACTCCGGTCAATAATCTAGTCAAACTAGGTCAAGTGTTGACTTACAGTTGACTTTGGGTCAACTGGTCAACTCTGGTCAAACAGGGTCAATTCTAGTCTAATTTTTAAAGATATAAAGTGTACTTCGTTATTCGTACGTCGAAACTTACGACACGCAAATCGAGATAAGAAGATCAACGGTAAAGTTGATAATCTTATTATAGTGATCCACGTGTCCATCTTGTCAATTTCAGTGATGTGAGATCACTGGAATTGACTGAGCTCAGTTTCGTTATACTAATCCCGAAATACGAATATTATAAGAATTAATTATTAATTAATTATAAAAAGGTTAAACTCAGAGAAATTATCAACAAACATTATCAGATGATGAAATAAACATCACCAACGTGTCCAGAATAGTCAAATTAGCTAGGATAGCCTACCCATCGGTCCAATTTGGACACAAGGGCAAAAAGGTAATTTCGGGTCAAAACTGTGTCCGTGTCGGAGCCGTTTTGCACCGAAAAACGTGCAAGAAAACAAGTCTATAAAATATAACAAATTATATGTCCACGAAACCAGAATGATGATACGAACCCAACGGTATCTTCAGAATTGGATTCCATTGACCCGATCTCAATTTGGTCAATTGACCAGAACTTGAAATTTCAGTTTATACGAAAATGTGTGCCGGAGCCAATGTTCACCAAAACCTAGCAAATTATATGTCAACGAGTCCAGAATGACGATATGAACTCAACGGTATATCCGGAATTGGATTCCGATGAGCCGATCTCAAAATGACCTGTTGACCCGGATATTGGTATCCGACTTGCACCGAAATGCATGCCGGATCCAATGTCCACCAAAACCTAGCAAATTATATGTCAACGAGTCCAAAATGACGATACAAACTCAACGGTATATCCGAAATAGGATTCCGATGAGTCGGCGTCAAAAAGTCCCGTTAACCCGGACTGTAGGACCCACTTTGCCCCGAAAAATGTGCCAGGGACCACGTCCTCCAAATCTAACAAATTTTATATGAAAACATGCCAGAACGACGCCACGAATCTACTGGTGGTGTTAGAAATGAAATCTGGAGTCCCGTGTTCAAAAATGGAATTTTACAAGTTGGAAATTACGAATTCGGACGACCAACTTTGGCGTCGAATTCAGCCAATCAAACAAGCTCACAATGAAACGAAACTGGAGGGGTAGTAAGAGGGTTATACCAGCTTCGTACAGGAATAGGTAGCACGCCAAATAGAGCTACGGTGGAGGAGGTACAAGCTGACGAAGTTGACTCCGCGAAACTGTCCAAAATTAATACAATTTAAACGGTCAACTTGGTGGCCGGTTTTGATGTATCAAACGATAAAATCAACTGATGAAAATTGACAGGAGTGAAGGTGGATATACCGATATTGTGATGGAGCGAAGAAATCGTCGATCCAACGATCGAATTTCTCGAAAATTGTGCACGAAGTTGCTGCGACGGGGCACCAAAACGGACTTGATTCCGCGCGCGTCACGACAAAACTTTGTGCGAAACGCACGAATCGCCTCGATGGCGCATCCCGGAGGACGGTGGCCGCCAGGGGAGAGTTCGCCGGGGTGGGGAGCACCCGTGTGGGGGTCACCGGAGGAACGACGGCCGAGGGCGGCACGCGGCCAACGCTGTTGCTGTCGCCGTTTGCTGCCGTTGCTGGCGCACGGTTGCTGGCCGCTGATGGCCGCACGGCCTGGCCTGGCCTAGCCCGACGACGATGGGGGCTGCACGACCTCGACGACAGTCGGGCGGCAGTCTGGGGTGGTGATGGAGGTGGTGGTTCGGCTTGGTGATGGTGATGGCCATGGTGTTGATGGTGGTGGATTAGATGATGAAGAGGAGGAGGACAAATGAGGAGGCTGCGGTTGTGGCCGGCCGAGCTCGGCCACGGCGGAGCTCCGGCCAGGGGGTTCGATTGGGGAGTGAGGTGGTCGGGTGTGTGTATTTGCTGTTGGTGGTGTTGGTGTGTTGAAATGGTGTGGGGAAAACAATAATAGTGAGAGAGAGAAAAGATGTAATAATGAATGTAAAGTTAGCGAGAGAAAAGAGGTTCTCTCCATGAAAATTTTAGGGCCGGCCAATGCTAGAGGGGGGGGGGGGAAATTTGAGTATTTGGGAGAATTAATTGTGAGGATTGAATGATGGAAAATCAAGGGTAGAAATTTATGAGGGAAATGGATTTATTTTTGGGATTTAAAATCAATAGAATTTACATCAATATTTGAAATGGAAAACTAGGTATTGAATATTATTTTTGGATAAGGAAAAATAAGGGCATCATGAGAGTGGGAACATGAAGCTGGGGTTGGGTTCAGTGGAGCCGGGTTGGATCAAAATCGGACATGGCAAAATAATCGAATTAAAATAGGTATTGATGATCATGGGTAAATAAGTAGCACATGGAGATTCCAATAAATGGGACACAAGTGTCGTACGAATAGTAGACTCAATGTGGGCTATGTCCATAATTGGGGCTGACAAGTTTTGGTCGACAGGGTACCCACAAATCAAGTTGAAAAATGAATGTGACACCGTAGGGTGAAATAAAATCGGATCACGTGTCTGGAAAGTTGTACGAAGAAATTGGAGCACAAAATGACGTGTCTGAGTAGGACACGAAGGTCAAGGGTGAAGAGTGTCTCGAGTAGATCATGTATGATGAGTTGGTTTTAAAAAAATAACTGGTCTTGTGCTCTCAAATTAAAAGTCACGGTAACGTGCTAATAATGATCAAGGAAAAGAGTGGAAAAATTAATAATAATCAAATGGTCTAATTCGACCCGATGTTCTGCGAAACAAAAAAGAGTACAAGGGAACAAGTTTGGATGGGACATTATATGCCATCATGAAGGTAATCCTGTCCACTACAAAGCTCATGAAGAAGATTTCCAGAGTTGAACATCCCTGACACTCTAAATATCAAAGGCACGAGAAAGTACACTTAAGGATAAATAAACAATAAATAATTATTTATTAAAACTAAATCAATCAGAAAATAAAATAATAAAAAAAATCAACCCGAAATTCAGGGTGCTCACAATATTTGAGAATAGTACTCCAAACTTTACGACGAGAGAAATTGTATGGAAAGTTAAGCAAATATAAATTCTGGTTGGATAAAATTTCCTTACTGGGTCATATAGTGAGCGGAGAAGGGATATCGGTGGATCCTAAGAAAATAGAAGCTGTCAAATCTTGGCCTACTCCTAAGAATGTAGCAGAAATCCGAAGCTTTTTTGGTTTAGCCGAATATTATAGAAGATTTGTGGAGAATTTTTCAAGAATTGCGGAGCAACTTACTCGATTGACCTGGAAGAATGAAAAATTTAATTGGACTGATAAGTGTCAAGCAGATTTTGAGGAACTGAAGGAAAGACTCATCATGGCTCTAGTATTGGCTTTACCATCTGGATCAGGAGGCTATGAGATCTATAGTGATGCTTCTGTAAAAGGATTAGGTGGTATATTAATGCAACATGGAAGGGTTATTGATTATGCTTCTCGCCAACTGAAGACTCATGAAAGAAATTACCCAACTCACGATCTGGAATTGGCAGCTGTGGTCTTTGCATTAAAATTATGGAGACATTACTTATATAGTGAACAAATCAAGATATATACAGATCATAAAAGTTTGAAATATGTATTTACTCAAAAAGAGTTAAACATGAGGTAACGGAGGTGGTTAGAGTTGCTTAAGGACTTTGATATGGAGTTGGAGTATCATCCGGAAAAGGCAAACAAAGTAGCCGATGCCTTAAGTAGAAGACCCGTGATTTTCTTTATGAATACACCTAAAGAAATATTGGAAGATCTGAGGAAGATGGGAATTGAAGTAATATGTCCAGTAGCATATGGAATCTAGAAAAACTTACAGATACAATCACCCCTAATAGAAAGAATTAAAGAGGCGCAAAGGGATGATATGAAACTACAAGGACTATGGAGCAAGACTAGACAGGAACACAAACTGGATTGATTAAGCATCCTGATGGATCTTTGAGGTTTAGAAATCGTTTATGTGTGCCATATGGAGAACTCCGAACAGAGGTAATATCGAAAGCACATAGCTCACAGTACTCCATTCATCCTGGGAGCACGAAGATGTATAAGGATCTGAAGCAGAATTTTTGGTGGCATGAAATGAAACAGGAGATAGCCAAATTTGTGTCAAAATGCTTAGTATGTCAACAAGTAAAGGTCGAACATCAACAGACCGCCGGACTTTTGCAACCCCTGCCTGTACCTGAATGGAAATGGGAATATATTATAATAGATTTTGTATCCAGACTTCCAAAAACAAGAAGGGGTAATCATGCCATCTGGATAACTGTGGACATGCTTACAAAATCTGCAAGGTTCTGACCATTTCGGGTCGGTCAACCTACCGAGCTTTTAGCAGATATGTACATGAAGAATATTGTTAGTCAATATAGAGTATCGGTGAGTATCGTCTCAGATAGAGATACTCGGTTTACCTCTAACTTTTGGAAAAGCCTGCAAGATAGTCTCGGTACTCGCCTGAAGTTTAGTACAGCATACCATCTACAAATAGATGGTCAGTCGGAAAGGATGATTCAAATCCTCGAAGATATGTTAAGAGCATGTACCTTAGACTTTGGGGGATCCTGGGATGACCATTTGTATTTAATTAAGTTCTCCTATAACAACAGCTATCAGACTAGCATTAAAATGGCACCATTTGAAGCTTTGTATGGAAGGAAGTGTCGGTCACCAATATGTTGGAGTGACATAGGAGAACATCAACTCTTGGGTCCAGAGCTAGTTACGCAAACTGTAGACAAGGTCAAGGCAATTCGAAGTCATCTCCAAGCAACGCAAGATCGATATAAAATGTGGACCAATAAGCATCGAAGAAACTTGGAATTCAAGGCTGGTGATCATGTGGTTTTTAAAGATTTTGCCAACTCGGAGAACTAATAGATTTGGAACAAGAGGAAAGCTAAGTATGAGATATATAGGCCCATTTGATGTTTTGGAACGAGCGAAAGACGTATCCTACCGCCTGGCTTTACCACCCTCTCTAGAAGGAGTTCACGATGTCTTCCATGTATCCCAACTTTAGAAATATGTGCCAGATCCTAGTCATATCTTAGATCATTCTGAACTCACAGTGGGTCCAATATTGCACGTGGAACAGAAGCCAGTGGAGATTCTAGATTGAAGACAAAAGATTCTAAAAAACAAGACTATTTTATTGGTTCGGGTATCTTGGAATAAAGATTCACCTGGAGAATCTACTTGGGAAAGAGAAGAAGAGAAGCGACAACAATATCCCTACCTATTCAATGATTAAGGTAACTTTAGTTGTTGCTATTTCAACTTTCTTACTTCTTACAAATTCTGAGGACCAAATTTCTTTTAATGAGGATAGAATGTTATGCCTTAAATTTTTTCTCTTCCTTAATAATTATAATAATATTTACTTTGCATTATATATATATATATATATATATATATATATATATATATATATATATATATATATATATATATATATATATTTCTTTACATAAAAATTCCTAGTAAAATTTTGAAATTGAATATTAGATTTGACACATTACATGACTAGGTGTAAATTTTGGAGGTATGTGGCATATGCTAGAGCCACATGGCTCTTTGCATGAAGGAGAAGGTCTAATTTAGTGCCATCTCCTCCCCCCTTCTTCATACTTATTCCACCTCTCTTCCTTCTTCTCCATTTTCCTCTTTTCCTTCTATATACTTCTTCCGCTGCTGCTGTAATTGATGCCGCTGCTGCTACTGTTGCTGCGCTGCTGCTGCTGCAGCCGCTGTCGCCACTGCCGGCCATACCGCCGCCGGCCACCCCCTTCTCGAGCACCCTCTCCTCCTCCTTCACACTTCCAAACCTAGGTATAACCCCTTCTCCTTCCCCAAATTTCTTCCTATCAATTTTAGGTTAAAATTTATACTAATAAAATTCAATTTCTTGCAAGTGTGTGGAATTCAGAAATTAGACCACTGATTTGGGATCAAATCTAGGGTTGCTCGAGCAAAGGCAAGTCCTCACCCCTTTTCTATGAAATTCTTCCCTTTTATGTTGATACATATATATTGTGATTTTTTGGCCCAAATACATTCTACTAAACATAGCAGTGATTAACATAATATATGTAATAGTTCAATTTCAAGAATTATTATGACATTCAAGTTTAGTAGACTTTCTTAAGTCATGATTCATGCTACACTGTGCTGAGCCTTTGAATATTTTTATGAATGAATAATTCGTGCCAGGGGAGATCCATTCTACGTTCTCTGGTTACTTTGGTCCATTTCAATTATTTTTAAAATGCCACAGTTTTGTTAGGAATATATATAATTCTTAGTGTCCTGATAATTTGAATTTTGGGAAGATTTCGTACCTACAGATGCAACCCTACATTTTGATGCATGCTGATATTTTTCTTTCATAATCCAATATACTATAAAAAATTTAGTTTCTGATCTTGTGTTTAGTCGTATGTTATCTCTTCTACATTATACACTTCTAGTGTAGGAACTTTGATTTTCGCTAATGCAAATGATGTGCTGAATTAGGATCTATATGTTAAATGAAGACTTGGTTCAGTATATGTTTTAAATGATCAAAACCTCACGATTATAATTTTTATTGCCTAGCCATGATTTTTTTTGTATTTTGCTTTTATATTGTATACTAGTTAGAATTGTGAGTTGGACATTTGCTAAGACCTTGAAAGCAAAAGGCAAATGTAAGAAAATATCACCTTTGGTAAGAAAACAGACTTTCTTTTCTTCAATATGTTGATATATATATATATATATATATATATATATATATATATATATATATATATATATATATATTATATGTAAATATATAAAATTGCGTGATTCCGGTGTTGAGAGTTGCTCTACCGAAGGGGTTGGCGTAGCCGGAGGTTATATATTGCGTGGTACCGGTGTTGATGGTTGCTCCACCGAAGGGGTCAACGTACCCGGATATTTGATCTTTATTTGTGTCTATTAAAAACTTTTCGGGTCAATAAATACAAAGGAGACTCTGCCGAAATTTTTTAAATTTTTGGGAGTTATCCAAATTTAGAGAATTTTCTAGATTTTAAAAAAGGTAATCTAATACTTTAAGTTCATATCCAGTTTCTAGTCAATTAAAACATTCCATATGGCGTGTTGTCTTTGACACACGAGATAGAAATTGAGTTGGAACCTAGATTAAGGAGTCATTAGACTATTGTATTGGTAGTTGCATCATGGGGTGGGATAGAACAACTCGATCACATCTATTAAAATTCCTACAATATAATTACACCAGTAAAAGCTGATCAGTATATCTAAGGCCTTGCAATGTCAGGGGTGAGGCCTAGCTCACCAACAGAGAACAGTCTAGTAAATTTCGAGAATAGAATCGAAATTTAAAAAGTTAATACATACTAGTTTCCCATAAGATGTGGGGGGGTCGGATCTAAGGCACCGTACCCAATACAGACACCACCTGGTCCCAGTTAAATAGGATTATTGTCGAGAAAATAGAGGGTGATCATGATCCACATGTGTTCTTTAAAAATTTGCATAATCACGAGGAATAATGTTTGTGAATATATTATAGTTAGGTCTTGTGTGATAACTTATTGGATTAGGATTACACAATATCTTTAAATGTGTCATAATGAAGGTATTAAGTTACATTTCTTATAATCCTTAAAGTTCTTCTGAATTATAATTTTTACTTATTACCGTCTTGACCGAGGACTTGCTTGTCGTTTCTAAACGACCTAGCATTTGTTCACTAGGGGAAGACGACGTTCCTACAGATATGCTACCTCTTTATGACGAGGACAATGTCGAGGAGTAGACTGTCTGAAGAGCCTCAAGAGACGGCTGACAACATTTTATAGCCAGTCATTTGTAAATTATTGTTTTGTTGTAATGAAGTTGTATATAATGTACTCTTAGAAAACCGTTAATATATAATAGTTATAGTTTGCGTAAGTGAATGTGTTAAGCTATCACTTGTATTTTACATTCTAGCATTTTATAGGCGACAATCGCAATACGGGTACGAAAGTAATCGTAGGGTGCGTAGCCTGGAGATGATGTTGCATACCCGACTCACCATGATATGGAAGCGGGGCGTGACAAGTATGGCTCTGCATCTGGGACATCATGAAGCTATATTGCTTTAGTGTCAGAGTCACCAGTAATGACTCATCAATAGCATGAGGAGGAGGCAGTGGAACTTATACAGTATTTGTCGATGCCGACGCACGATCAGGAAGCGTATGCTCCATGGCTAGCAGTCTAGAGTTACAGGAATCCATAACAGCTATCAGCCTCGAAAGATGTTCATCCATGGCCGCCTGCATCCCCTATACCGTCTGAATGACACAATCTGCCCTCTCGCTCATCTCCCTTATGGTGCGCTTGAGCATATCAAATCATATGGTGAGTGCCACATCGTCCATCTGCAGCTGAGACTGGGGCTGCTCCGTAATCCTCTGCAATATCTCGTCACGCAGCTCAGCAACCTGGCGACGCAAGCTCTCCTCTGCTCGGGCCGACTCCTTTGAGGGCTATGGGGATTGCATACTTACAGAGGTGGCCTGGATGAATGCGTCGCCAGAAAGGCACCGTAGGATTCTGTACCGTAGTACGTACCCCTTTGAAGACCACCAATGGAGGTAATCTAGAGGTCGTCCAACACTGAGGCAAAGGGGGCTGCGAGGAAGTACAACCCTTCCCTCTGCAGGTGCACTAGCACTCGCACGCTCTAGCCTAAGATACTCATCCTAGAAAGATACGCATCTCGATAAGAATAATATTTACTATCCAATGTCTAAGTCATACTTGCTAATGTCTAAGGTACTTAATAATAACCATATGGATATATATTGTATATTTTATAAGTTATATTAAAGTTAATGAAACGTAAAGTAATACTTACGTAGCTCCGTGTGGCCCTATCATCGATGAGATTTTCTTCCTTCCGATGGGTGGCCAGGAAGACGATCACCATGTTGGCGTCCTCACCCCCATGTATCTGTTAAAATTAATTTGTTTGTTACTGAAATTAAATTTTTTATTCCTACTTTCATTAAAATAATATATATTCAGTAAAATATATACCAGGCGACATAAATGTTCCGTCATGGGAATCGAGCCACCATACCACTTCCTTGTCATCGTCCTAGTCGCCTTCGCCTTCTTCGACCGTTCCTTGTACCTAGGATCGTCAATTCTAGCCCTCTTCGCAGTCTACTACTCGGGCATGATTCAACCTTGGATCGGTCTTCCGGAGCGCTCTCGAGCCTTCTGGTCGTTGATCACATCACGGATCAATTTGGCGACAACAACAGAAAATTGCTTTTCGATCATCTCAGCCCAGTGTGGTGAATAAAAATATATTTTCTATAAGAATTAAAATAGTTAGTTATATAATATGCATAAAAGATGATTGATACTAAAAGAAATATACTTTAGTTACCTTGAAGTGGGCAAACCATAATGCCAGAATGCCTTCCTCTCGTCCGAGGCATCCGAGAAGTTGATCCAAGGGTCACCGTAGTTGGACCTCAGAAATAGCCCTAGTGCCCTCTGAACCGACAGGAGATGATATCTACACAACGTTAATTATATTCATGAATATATAGATATATGTATAAATTAATGTTAACTAATTAACTTACTTTGTAGGCCCGTTGGACCAAATCTCCATTCTCGTCTCGTCTGGAGGGGTGGGGGATCGCTCTAATATAGAGACGGAGTAGGTTCGACCTCCGTTATCTGCTCCTCTTTCTCCATAGGACAGTCAGCAGGAGGAACACTGGACGGGGTAGTAGTCTCAGGCCTCGAATTGCCCATCCCAAGAGTACTGCCATGTACCTTCGACACAGTCGGAGATGTGACTGGTCGGTACACTGGAGTACTCGAAGACGAGGGTCTGAAGCCATCATCCGATAACAGAAGAACACTCCGTCCACCGGTGGAACCTCTACCTGGACGAGATGCTCCCCTACCTCGGGATTGATCGAGGTAAGATCCTCTTCGTCCTGCCATACCTGACAATAACATATGATGAAAAAAGATATATACAAGAAATGTAATACATATGCTAAATCACATCTACATGTATTTAACAAATCATAGTTTATAAAAAATAGACCTGAAGCAACCCTCCATTAAATTTCTAGATGATAACCAAGTCCTGATAATAACATCTAGAAACATCAAAGTCTAGATAAAAACCAAGTCTAGATAATAACAATAAAGTCATCCAGAAACATCCAAGTCTAGATAATAACCAAGTCTAGAAAATAACCAGAAACATCCAGAGTTCTACAAAAAACATTCAAGTCTAATCCAGAAATAAGTCTACCTCTTCTACATGATTATACGTGTAATAAGAAACTTTCGTTGTGTCCACATCAACTGTATTTGTTACTAGAGGTAGCTCGTCCTCCTGATAAGCTATTTCGTCAACATCGTAGGTATTTCTGGCTTTAGTCTTGCATATTGCCCACCAGTCCAACCTTGTTTTTCCCTGTCTAGGATAAGTAGTAAAGTAAACGAGCTGAGCCTGACTTACCAGGATAAATGGTTGGTATCCTTGATATCGATGCCGATAGTTAATATCCACAAGACCATGCTTGTCAATTTTTCAACCTTGATCTTAGATCGGATCGAACCAATCACACTTGAATAACACGATCTTCGTCGGCTCTATGCCATAGTTATATGTCAACTTCATAATCTCCCGTAAGATGCCATAGAAATTATTGCCTGGATCGACATCTTTGTAGTTTGTAGATCTGATACACAAACAACTATTTTTTGTCGAATCAAGATCTGAAAATCTCTCTCTGATCGGAGCATTTGTTGACTTGAACCTAAACCCATTCACACAATAGCTTGGCCAGATTTTGATGAAATAAATTGTCCCCTTAGCTAGAGTTCTAATAGATTCATTCTCTAGTATCGCGTCTAGACGATCGACCTAAATAACACAAGATAAAAAATTAAATTTATCGTTCCAGTAATTACTGTGTAAAGTGCATATACAAAAAGTAATTACCAATTTCCTTACATATGCACTCAACCATAAAGGAAAATGACGTCTTATTTCCTATTCTAGCTCTTCATCTGTTATGTACTGTCTACTCGACCTCACTTCATCATTAAATGTGCTCAAAATAATAACACATCGGCCAATTAGTATAATAATAATATTGGATACTATTACATAGATGACGTAAACGTGCACTACAAAAATTTGTCAGATTAGCGACGGCTAAATACGTTGCTAACCTCGGTGAAAATGTCGCTAAATTAATTTAGCGACGTTTAAGGCGACGTTTCGGGAACGACGGAAAAAAACGTGTCGCTAAACGAGAAAACGTCGCAAAACGTCGCTAGGGCGACGTTATTTGGCGACGTTATCAACGTCGCAAATTAGCGATGAAATTTGCGACGTTTATTGGTTGATGCTAATTAGCGACGTAAACGACAACGTTATTGTGTTGTCGCCGTTTAGCGACACTCTTGCGACGTTTTGGCGACGACGAACTGACATCAGATTATGGTACCATGTGTTGCCACGTCAGCATTTAGTGACGCTTTTAGCGACATTAATTAACGTCGCTAATGTTTAGCGACTAATGTTAACGTCGCTAAAAATGTTGCCAAGTTAAAAAATATAAAAAAATAGGTTCTAGAATACAAATGGTGCTGGAGCTGGAGCCTGAGCCAAAATACAGAATACGAAATACAAAATACTGAATCCAATCCCTGGGTTCGCCGACCCCCTCGGTGGAACACTCAACACCGGCACGCACAATACATTCCAAAATATACAAAAAATATAAAAAATACTATCCGCAACGAACAATGTCAATATATAATATCCTTAACAAACCAAATCAATATCCGCAAATACGTACAAACTCAGTATCCTCAACGTAAAAACTAAATATCCCCAAATACGTACAAAGTCAAAATTCAAAATACAGAATCTAATCCCTGGGTTCGCCGAAAATACAAAAACAAAGATTGACACACAGTTCTAATTCATATGTGTTTTAAGTGTAAGAACGGATGGCTCAGAACACAACCCAAAATTCATTCTAGCATACATTAGTGTGAATCATCTATGTTCTGTACATATGGTATAGTATACGTTCTTATCGAATATAGTATCTAGTATCTGAAGAATGTAACAGAATCAAGATGAACTCACATAATGTAATACTAAAACATCATATACTACTATATAAGATATAGTGATAGGTTGTCGTATCATCATTGCCGATGGATGAGGGTCGGAGGACAGTCAACTTTATCTATGGCTACATAGTTTCTGCCTCGCCAGTCGAATGGCTGCAGGAACTATTGTAGCTCCCCTTCCCGGTTTTTTTGAAATTTTATTATTATTAATTATTTGATTTAAATATTGTATTGCCTACATAAGATTTGTGGTATAGTTATATATATAATATGTATAAACCCCAGGATATAGATATTGATTTATAATTATATTTATAATTTATTAATACATATGTGCATGTGTATGTATATATAAATGTGGTGTATGTGTATTTATATATAAATATATATTATATATTATATAAATACGTATAAAGATGTATATAGATATAAGTGAATATGTGTATGTATATATATATAAATATATATAATAATATGTATGTGTGTATATACATATAAATATATATATGTATATGTACGTATGTGTATATATATATATATATATATATATATATATATATATATATATATATATATATATATATATATATAAAATATATATATATATATATATATATATATATATATATATATTTATATATATATATATATATATATATATATAATATATATATATATATATATATATATATATATATATATATATATATATATTTAAAATATATATATATATATATATATATATATATATATATATATATATATATATATATATATATATATATATATATATATATATATATATATATATATATTATATATATTATAATATATTATATATATTTATATAATATAAAATATAGATAATTGTGTGCATGTGTATATATATATATTGTTTTATATATATATATATATATATATATATATATATATATATATATATATATATATTATAAAAAAAAAAAAAAAAAAAAAAAAAATATATATATATATATATATATATATAATATATATATATATATATTTGTGTATAGATATATATATGTATATGTGTATTTATATATATTATATATATATATTATATGCGGGTATAGTATGTATTTATACATATACATACGTATATATGTGGATATATATATATAATATATATATATATATATATATATATATATATATATATATATATATATATATATCTATATATATATATATAAAATATATACATATGTACTTATAATAAAAAAATATACATATGTATTTATATATGTGTGGGTGCATACTTATAGACATATAAATATAGTTAATATAATAATAAAAATAAGAGAAGGAGTAAGAATAACAAAAATAATAGCAAACCCGGCCCATTTTTCCCTGATGCAAAACTCCCCATGCCCAGCCAATTGGACCAGCCAGCTAGTTCATCCCATTTCGGGATGATGCTAATCCCCTACAACAAATACCCAAACCCGCAAGCCCTTCCCTGTGCAGAAGGATCGACCCAACCCCAATTGCAGCACAGGCCACAGGCCCAAAGGCCCAACCTCCCATATTTTTTTGTTACTCCTCAGCAAGCATAATTGAACACCTAACCCTCGGGCCTGACCCCAAAGTCCCCACAGCAACTCGGGGCTGAACGTTAAGTATATATAATCGACAGTTCGAAATAGAGAAGGAAACCTATCGAAACCCTAAACGATCGCGCGCCACCACACCCCGAGGACGCCCGAGGCTGGGCGACCTTCCCGGCGCCGCCACGCACAACCGCAGGTCGGCCACGGCCGTGCTGGAGCTCCCGGATTCAACAGCAACCGCAGCAGCTTCCGTAGTCAGGTACTCGTCTTTGTGCAACAATTTCTTCGTCATTGCTCCATGATATTTCGATCTATTGACTCGTAGAGGATGCCTACATAACCACCTCGACATAACAGTAAATAGTTTAAGACCAAGTCGATCAACCTGCCGGGAAGATCGACGCAAAGTCGAACGTAAAACTGTCCAAAATAGGACAGTATTTTGATCCAGACACCCATCTTGGGAGGCCGACATCGGTCGATCCTGATAGGAGACGCAAAATCTATTTAAAGGAGTTTTTAGACAACCTAACCAGCTTTCAAACCCTATTTTTAGATTATTTTATTAATCTGTAGATGTTAAGATAAATCGAGTTGAAAATCATGAAAAACCTATTTTCAAAACTTAGAAATTCATCCACACGACGTGCGTCCCGCCATTTCGGGCGACGTGGTCGTGAACCGTAAGCTTCGAAAGCTTCGTAACAGCTTCGTGGTTGTTTGGGCTTTGACGGAATTCAAATTGGTCGCGTGAGCGCGACGAATTTGATACGTATCCGTCAAAATTCACCGTATCGTGCACTTTGCAAATGCTCCAATTACTTTGTTCACGCTCGTCAGATCGAGACAAAACTTGTGCCAACAGGACCGTATCGTTTTTCTGGTCCTGTATGCCAAGTTTGGTCCGATTCTGAGACAGTTGATAAAATTGCCGTATCGCGGGCCTTCGGTCCGACTCAATGGGTGATTTTGTGCACGGTCCGCCGGAATCAAACTCCGGACATACGGTTGGATTCGTATCGAAAAAACCGCATCCGTAGACATGTAGTTTGATGACTTTAGAGACCATTGACTCTGGCACGCTTTTCGATGCAAAGCGGATCCAACGACGGACATCGTTTTTTGCCCGAAATTACCGCTTTGCCCCTGTGTCCAGAATTGGACTTAAGGATAGGCAATCCTAGCTAATTTGACTATTCTGAGAACGTTGGTACTATTTATTTCAGCATCCGGAGACTTCTACATGTGTTGACTGATTGTGGCTCATTGAGTGGTATGATATTATTGGTTTTCTCCAGCTAAGGACCTCAGACAAGTGCACTTTCTGATTGCTTTTCGATTCATAGTAGTCTTTTCATTTCATGTTCATACATATCTTGCTGCTTGTTGACACGCTCGTCACACGGAGTAGTCGGGAGGGAAAATATCTTAGTAGACATGTGGACTACCCAGAACTATCTCCCGTGTCTTTCATGAATGATAGCAGCTGCACACGACACGTACAGTGTGCCGGATTTACCCCCTCACCGTTCACATGTTGAAAATGATATTTCAAACCACCTAGATAGATGTCTTTTATTAGTTTTTCCTTGTTTACTTCTCTATCGTGCTATGTCATGAGTTATCTTCCAGTTTTTATATCTCATATGTTATTTTCATGTCTTGTTAATTCTATTGTGTTTTCGCATTGTCGTCGGTTTGTGTACTTGTTCCATTCCTGACTGGAAACCAACATTTTTCAGGTTTAGCCGCGATCACTCTTAGCACTGGGAAGACATGGGTATGCTGAGGCTGACCTAGAAATAGAAAACAGTTGTACCATTTTCATAAATTGTAAAATCTTGTATTTCCTTTAATTTTAAATGTTGTAAATATTGTAATAAATTTAGAAATGTGAATGAGCATCAAATGTTATCTCTTGAGCATTTATTTTTTGCAGGCTTGACAGCGTTCTACTGCCGACTCTGCGGCGTAGGCTGGCTTGGACACGTCTCGTATCCGAAAAGCGGGTGCGGGTCGTGACAAGTTTTTATGGTGGCCCATACAGGTCGGTCTTCGCAAATTATGCGAACTCGCGGTAGTACCGTATTAGCCGTACTGCTACGAGCCTGCGCCCAGGAAATGCTCATTCACAATTAGGATTAAAATGATTTAGGAGAATAACTAGGATAAGGGTCCCTTAATTATTTGACTAATTGGGTAGTTAAGGTTGTCAGATAGGCCATGCTATTTTTGAATTCAGATAACTTGCCCGATCGCTATAGAAACACTATTATTTTTGATATGACAATATGACCCCATACAGATATGCTATTCACTTGGTATGTTAGGCTTACCTATAATTAAGGCGTTAATTTTGATAAACTGTTTAATGTTCTGTTACTTTATTAGATATAAATCTTATATCATAAATTAGAATTGTCTATTTAAATTCTATTTTGCTATGAGGAGTTGGTTTATAATTCCTGATTATCTTATTCCTGTATGAACCCCAAGTTAGATTTGATTTAAAGTTTCCCTCAGCAATTTGAAATGCATATGAAATAGATACTAGAGTGTTTGTACTTCTTTCGTCTTTAATTATTTCCTCCATGATTAAATCTTTTATTTTAAATGTTGTGATTGATAGGACAAATACCTACGCTCTATTTTTAGTTAACCTGTTTGAATCTCTAGAAGCTCAT